>CM076574.1:1038373527-1038973527 GCA_034641835.2 Pinus albicaulis | reverse complement strand
CATCTTGAAACATTTTTAGTATTTTTTGTATTGGAAGAAACAGCATTACGGAGCTAGAGCACGGAAGAGGTCTCTCATTGTCCATTTTATTGTGAAGAGAACTGTCAGAGTAAATTAGGGGAACCACAATGCCGAACCGCTTATTGAATACTTGGCGGGCTTGGGGTTAGCATTCCACCATTCACCTGTTCAATAACATAGTCTCTTTCAATCAATATATTAACAATTAAAACCCATTAGGTATTGAAACTTTTTTCAACTGTTCAATAACATAGTCTCTTTGAATCATTATATTAACGATTAAAACCCATTAGGTATACAAACTTTTGTGAATGGAATCATAGAGAAGATCATCACCTATTACAATAGGAATTTCAGCATGGGGTTTAAGAAAGGGATACGAGTTTCCTCTCTTAGGAAGAATTACGAAAGCTGGTCTTTCGATATAGCCATGGTTTATAGAGTTTAACCCCCTTACCATGAAAACAATGCATGTTCCTGTGTCGGTTAGGGTTCCAAACTTACTCCTGCAATAGATTTTTTAGATATCATAGAAGACATTGGAGATTTAATAGGTCGATTCATTAAATGGACAATGAAATATTGGGAAAAGGGATCATCAGTTTCGTCTACATTTGTGTCGAAGTGGACCTCAGTAAAGGTTTACTAGAAAAAATCATCTTGAAGTGGGAGGGTAAGGATTATGCCCAACCATTTCATTACGAAAATACAAGGTTTCGGTGCAAAAGGTGCCATGAGTACAAGCACTTTTAGAATGCATGTCCCTTTTCTGAAGAGGAGTTCTGATCCAGGGTATCGAAGAAATCTATCCTTGGATGGTGGAGCACAAACCAGCCGATTCTAAGAACAGTACCTATGAGAAGAAGGATGGTTTCGAGGAAAAGAACCCATCCCTGGTCAGATCAAGTGCTGCTAAACCTCTCCAAATATAGTGAAGTCCCTAGTAACATGGGCTCATACCTCAGTAGAGGAGAATCACATGGTGAAGGACAAAAAAATATCATAAGCTATTATTGTGTTGGCCATATGCGGCCAAAAGCGTTCTCACAAGTCTGACCATTAAGACAGTGAAAAAGAAATAGTGACCTCAGTTGAACTGGTAGCCATGGAGCTTTTTCAAAAAAAGGAGGAAATGGATATATCTTTAGCTATTAAAAATAACATTGAAGGATGGATGTATGTATGTAGGAGAAAGGGGAAAAAGAAAAACCTTTGAATCATATCTAAGACTAGAAAGTGAAAAATTGTACTCTGGATGTTTCTCGTTTTCTAATGTAATTTGTTGTTTTTTGAAATCAATAGAATTAAATTTACATAAAAATAAATAAATAAATAAATGAAAATAATAATAATAATATGAACTATTACATTTTAATAGCAATATGAATATGAGTATGGTTTTTTGGGGATGTGGTAATAATAACCACTAGTTTTGACCTATGGTGTTCTAGCAAAGTCTATCTACAAATTAATAATCTGGATGTTAAAATAAAAATGAAATCTTGTTACGTGTTTATTTAAATGTATACATCTTGTTACGTTTTTGTTTAAATATATACATGTTTAACTGATACAAGGAGATCCTAGTTACCCATTTGAAAGTTTACTAAAACCTAAAACCTGCCTATTTTAATGTAATAGTAAACCTCTTCAAATATACATGATACAAGTAGAAGATAAATCTCCAACGATCTATAGCAACTGCATACTGAAACATTTTTAGTATTTTTTTTGTATTGGAAGAAACAACTTGATACCGGAGCTAGAGCACAGGAAGAGGTCTCCTCGCTGTCCATTTATGGTGAAGGCATCCGATAAATTAGGGGCACCACCTGTGCGAACCGCTTCGTCGATAACGGCGATGGGGTTAGCATTCCACCATTCACCTGTTCAATAACATAGTCTCTTTCAATCAATATATTAACAATTAAAACCCATTAGGTATTGAAACTTTTTTCAACTGTTCAATAACATAGTCTCTTTGAATCATTATATTAACGATTAAAACCCATTAGGTATACAAACTTTTGTGAATGGAATCATAGAGCAGATCATCACCTATTACAATAGGAATTTCAGCATGGGGTTTAAGAAAGGGATACGAGTTTCCTCTCTTAGGAAAAATTACGAAAGCTGGTCTTTCGATATAGCCATGGTTTATAGAGTTTAACCCCCTTACCATGAAAACAATGCATGTTCCTGTGTCGGTTAGGGTTCCAAACTTATTCCTACAATAGATTTTTTAGATATCATAGAAGACATTGGAGATTTAATAGGTCGATTCATTAAATGGACAATGAAA
This sequence comes from Pinus albicaulis, assembly GCA_034641835.2. Classification (NCBI taxonomy): domain Eukaryota; kingdom Viridiplantae; phylum Streptophyta; class Pinopsida; order Pinales; family Pinaceae; genus Pinus; species Pinus albicaulis. The sequence goes on along the minus strand of CM076574.1, from coordinate 1,038,971,204 downwards.
TATTGGGAAAAGGGATCATCAGTTTCGTCTACATTTGTGTCGAAGTGGACCTCAGTAAAGGTTTACTAGAAAAAATCATCTTGAAGTGGGAGGGTAAGGATTATGCCTTCATTTCATTACGAAAATACAAGGTTTCGGTGAAAAAATTGCCATGAGTACAACGCACCGAATGCATGTCCCTTTTTACGAAGAGGAGTTCGATCCAGGGAGTATCGAAGAAATCTATCCTTGGATGGTGGAGCACAAACCGGCCGATTCTAAGGAAACAAAATTCCTATGAGAAAGAAGGATGGTTTCGGGAAAGCTGTAACCATCCACAGTCAGATCAAGTGCTGCTAAACCTCTCCAAATATAGTGAAGTCCCTAGTAACATGGGCTCATACCTCAGTAGAGGAGAATCACATGGTGAAGGACAAAAAAATATCATAAGCTATTATTGTGTTGGCCATATGCGGCCAAAAGTGTTCTCACAAGTCTGACCATTAAGACAGTGAAAAAGAAATAGTGACCTCAGTTGAACTGGTAGCCATGGAGATTTTTCAAAAAAAGGAGGAAATGGATATATCTTTAGCTATTAAAAATAACATTGAAGGATGGATGTATGTATGTAGGAGAAAGGGGAAAAAGAAAAACCTTTGAATCATATCTAAGACTAGAAAGTGAAAAATTGTACTCTGGATGTTTCTCGTTTTCTAATGTAATTTGTTGTTTTTTGAAATCAATAGAATTAAATTTACATAAAAATAAATAAATAAATAAATGAAAATAATAATAATAATATGAACTATTACATTTTAATAGCAATATGAATATGAGTATGGTTTTTTGGGGATGTGGTAATAATAACCACTAGTTTTGACCTATGGTGTTCTAGCAAAGTCTATCTACAAATTAATAATCTGGATGTTAAAATAAAAATGAAATCTTGTTACGTGTTTATTTAAATGTATACATCTTGTTACGTTTTTGTTTAAATATATACATGTTTAACTCATATATTAAATATTTATAATTAACAATATTGTAGTGATAATAATTTAAAATAAAACTATAATTTAGTTAGTTTATCTTAACCACACATCTAACATGTGTGGAGAGAGATAAAAAATATTCAAGTGAAAACTTATTTTAGAGTGAAAAACCAATGTGTATTTTTTTAGTATTTAAATTGTATTTTTGAATGTTATAGAGACTACATAATGTAACATGTTCTTCAAAACATTGAAAAATTCATAAACACAAATATATAATTACATTTTTTTCAATTACTAATGAACAAATAATACATATGTAAATTAACCCCTATGGGAAAATAACTTAAGAGTTTTATTTACACAAAATCAATCTTATACAGGACATTGAAGTAGCTCTCTTATATTAATGACCATGCTTTAACTAGTCCTATCAACAAATTTCTTACACATCTCTCACCTAATGTTAATAGATCTTGGTCTGCGTCCACATCAAATTTAATTTCGTCGAGATATGTTACTTTACATTCATTTGACATTAATAGTGTTGGGCATGGTACATCGTATTTCACCCTATACTAAATTAATCTTGTATTTTATATATCCTTTAGGGAAATATCTAGAGTATGGTTGACAAGTGTCAAGAAGTTTGATGGACAGGTGGTTCCTTATCCACCGTTGGATGTTGTCGATATGATCGTACACATCAAGTATTTCTTGAAGGATTTAGGCTAACTAACCCTAGCTTTATTCCCATCGCAACTCACCATTCACACCTTCCACCGTCATTGACATGCGCTCTGAAAGGTTTATATTTATTTGCTTCAGGGAGTCAAACCTACCCAGTTCTCCCTATTATAGGTACACATGTTGGTTGGTTGAGTATGTTTAAGCAATTAACAATGGATTTGAAGCTTGCTGAAGACCATTATTTGTACTTGCGAGGTTAAAACTTCCTTAATATGGACATTACTAAGGCAATTCCAATTATATTATTTTGGCCTTCCCTCCACAAATTCATACCAACAATTGCAGGTACTAATTGGTTTACACTTTGAGTTTTATTTGGGTTTATATTTCATTTGAGAGTTAATGTTATTTTTCCTACTTCTATCATGGTTACCCTAACCTTCTTGGAGTGGTTTTCCACAGGAATCGTCACGAAGCTCAAGAGCGAGTTTTCCAACCTTTGTGTTGTTGCTTAGGAGCTTCATTGGTAACATTACCTTGCTTCTATTTTTCCCATCCATGTTCAAACTCAAAATTTAAAGTATTTTTCTTAATGACATCTTCAGCTGGTGGTGTCTTACTAAAGGGTACGGGTTTTGTATGGCATTTCTGAGCCCAACAAAACCTAGCTCATATCATTAACTCCTTGGCTCACGATTCAAATAACCTTTCGTTTTGAAGTTCTTGTAATTGTTTAAAGTCGGGTAGAATTAAACTATTAATAGGTTATCTAGCATGTGGGATATGTGGGCTGTAGGAGTCAAGCCATTGGCTTGGGACCCTCCAGATAGTGACTAGATGTAGGGGCATGATATGCCCCCATTTTTTGTTTTTGTAACATGCTATGGGCATGTTGAATGTATTAGAGTAGAGGACTCCAAAAGATTTATGATTTTTTAGACACATACTATGGATATGCATCTTTTATAGATGATGAGCATGTGGCTCACCTTTTGTTTTAATGTTATTGTCTTGTTTTAAATGCATGTGATAAGTGCCAATAGAAAATATTGTTTGCAATGCTATCTACATAGTGATTTTGGGCTCTTGGTACATGACTGAATGTAATGGTTTCGAATTCACGCATTAAGAGCTTCACTCATAAATATCTTTTGAAAAGGACATGGTTATGAACACGATAAATACCATTCAATTTTCTGACAAGAATCAGGGAATCTAAACGAACATGAAGATGAAGGATGCAATGGTCAAGGGCATCGACTAACAAACCTATCACTGCATCATATTCTACCTAATTATTGGTGGAAGTTAAAATACATACGTCATTGGAAAGGACTAAAAATTGTGTGGGGGTAAAAATAACCATGTTGTTGAGGCTAGATTCCGTGAGTAGCGACTTACACCATCAACATAGCCAATGTACAGTGTGGATGAAGGATCCATCTAAAACATGTCACAATACAACAAAGGAGAAGATGATGGACAATGCAAGAAACTTGAATGCATGGCAGAAATGAAACATGCACGGGGGATGCTATGGGTAAAATTTATATTCCCCTTACACTTGGCAAAGATATCGTCAATACATGGTGTAGGGAAGTTGTCATGGGGAAAAGATTTGTTCAGGTCATGAAAGTCCATACAGAAACGAATGGTGATTTTTTTCTTGAAAATAGGATAGGAACAACCATCCTGCTTGAGCTTATCGATTACATTTTTTAGAACCTCTCATCGAGAAATGTGTCTCAACTTTTGATGGACAGGGTAGGAATTAGGCCGTGTGTTGATATGATGTTCAATAGTGGCAGGATCATGCCTGGGCTTGGAATAAACATTACGAAATTATTTTCGTCGCTTGGTGTAAGCCTCAATTTCATCTGGAGTGCAAGGTGCCCCAAAGGCAATGTTTTCTTTGTCTAAAGCATAACGTGCAGGAATGGGATTTCAAAACCAATAGACCTCATAGGAGATGAAGTATTTAGAGTACAAAACATACTGGTCAAGGGAATTTTGTGGCGTGGCTACCTGACGCATCATCATGAGAGATATGGTTCACATACGCATTGATACAGATGGTAAATGAAGATATAGTAGATGAAACATCTATCGATGTTGAGCCCAAGGTGATCACTGAAGGAGGTTCAGCCGACATAAAAGGGAACTCCTGAGAGGGGTGTTCCATCAATGATCTCATGGATCATGATAGATAGACGATAGTGGCCGAAGGTTCCATCATCTCAACATTTGGGGGGAGGTATGAAAATGTACTCTGGTTCTACTGAAGCAGAATGCACAATTAGAGGGGTACAAGATCCACTTGGAGTGGCCTCTATTTCACAAACAGCTTCAAGGGTGTTGGAAAATTCATCGAGAATAGTGGCCATAAAATACCACACAGAGCACAAGGGTGGTTTGTGCGCAACAACTTGAGTTTCTTAGCTAAATAACTTAAGATAACATGGAACTACGAGATATTATATTCAAGAAATGACTCATTGACCACATGTTTTAGATGAGGAAGATTAGCACAGTTATGGGTGGCATGCCCAACAACATAACACAAAGCACACAAAGGTGACTTCTTTGGAGGCTTAGGAGGAGTATGAGTTGTTTAGGCCGCCTTATTCTTAGGTTCCTTATTTCAGGCTTTGCCCACTTGACCAGATGATTTCACAACAACAGTAGATTCCTATTAAGGTGGCTGAGGCACTAAAGAAAAGGTAGGAGTTGCGGTAACTGGTTGGACTGGGTTCAAAGCAGTATAAGGTTTGAGCTATCTAGGTGGAGTTTCGGCTTAGGGATCAATGTACTAGACTGAAATCCTTAGGGGAAAATTGGGAATGCTCAACGTACCCATAACAGGTACCAAAAATACTCCAAAGGGGGGGGGCGAGAAACAATATCTCACTGGAGGGGTAATGGCCCGGTGAAATGGCTCCCAACTGGTTAAGAATAGTGGGAACCATTACTCATTGAAAAGGAGTTGAAGAGACACAAAAAGTAGAGGGAGGGCCTTCAAAAGAAATCCATGCAGGCTCCGTTGAGTGACCATTAGTAGGTTTTGAAGGCTTAGGTTGTTGGGTGGTTGAACCATACCCCTTATGGTTAGTCTGAGACAATTGCATCATGCAAACATTCAAGGAGCTGGGATATGTGACAAGAGCGGGGGGGACCATGGAATGCACCAAGTAAGGTGGAGTATTTATATACTCCAGGTGAAATAGTGGTAAGACTTGTGGCTGTTTGTTTATCAACCACCGAAGATATGATAGACTCGAGATAGAGCTGAGACTTCGGTTCGAACTATGTCAAATGATCTATGGTGACAATATTTCCATTATGAGGAAAGCCCATCTTACGATTAACTAAAGATGCAACAAGAGACATCGCATATGTATAGCTATGACCCAACATAATGTTGTAATCCAAGGGGGAATCAATGACTTCAATGTCAATGAAAACAGTCTTTCCTGCAAGAGTAACATGACAATTCAGAGCATGCCAAGGGGATGAGAAGATTGATCGTCCCAACTGTACAAAGTGATAGTGGATGGGACTAACTCAGGTGATTCGATTTGCTTCCAAACAGAGGTAGACATAACCCAGGTGGATTCCCCCTGCTCAATGATACAATGCTAAACATGGGCATTCTGAATCTCGAAAGGTATTTGGAAGGTGATGAATGAAGGTAAGGGGAGATGTTCTGACATGTCAACATTAAATAAGATCAAACGATCATCTAAAGGATCCATAGTTCCCAGAGTAGATAAAATAGTTTTACATTTTGAAGGGAACGACTAGAGGAATTCCAACATTGAAATAGGAGTAGGATATTGTAATAAGTCATTTATTATGTTGTAATTATGGGCAGCTTTGGAGGGAGCAACAGATCAACGTAATGGCCCTTTAGGGATCTTAGGAAGGACCTCTGGATGTGGTTGAGGGATCTGTAAAGGGGCATCAAGTGTTGAAATATACTCTTTGGAAACTTTGTTTGGAAACTCAATTGTAGAGGAAGAAGGTGGCTCGCCATATTGGCGCGACTGAGTTTGAAGTTTGACATTAACGATATTAACCACTTCAAAATTCATCATGAGAATTTGGTAATCAAAGGTACCAGACTGAGAGGTTTGAGGGGCGTCCTGACCTTAATGGGGTTGGCCAGCCACATATCCTTGCTGAGGGAGGGGATAAGTAAAAACAACTGGTTGAACAGGCACAATATTTGGACTAGACGAAACCAAGGCTTGTTGTCCTCTAGATGTTACTTGCGCTTGCTACAACTTATGCATTTGGGGTAAAAGGGGAAAATTGTGAGTATGATGGCCATGCAAACCATAGAAATAACAAGGCTTATTCATACAAAGATGCATGTCTTGCTTGGGCTAATTGCCTTGTTGTTGGTTGTTAGTGTTTGGCTGGTTAGGCTAGTGCCCTTGATTACCTTTTATGGGTTGATTTTGGTTTCCTGCTGAGGTGGCTGTTGAGGTGGAGGTTGAGAAGGCATAGGAAGCTGGGTTGCTAAAGTCGAAGGGGTTGGAGCACCAAGCTGTTGATACAGATAGAAAGGAGGTTGAGAAACATTGGGGTAAATAGGTAGAGCAACCGTAGGCCCTGGCATCAGTTGCTGCAATGGGGAAAGTGTGCTTTGACCTAGATACATGTTGCCGAGAGGGGGATAAGTGCTAGGGGAGCTTGCCCCTCCCTGAGGGAAACCATAACCCATGGGAGGATGAGTATACGGATATGAAATATCTCTAATGATATCATCGGTGGCATGAGATGCCCCCAGTGCATTGGCACCACCAGGTCTAGGAAGATCTGATAAGATGGTATAAACATAAAGAGACTGAGCATTGATGAGGTCATTTTCCAATGTGATTCGAAGAGCTTCTTCCTCTTTCTGAGGAAAGTGAGATGCGATATATTTACCAATAGAGAGAACAATCATCCTGAGAAACCAATCCATATAAACATGGTTGTCGGATGTGGGAGCTCTACATAAACTCCTCCTTCTATGCCATTATTGGACATGGTCAGAAAGGTGGGTGGGAGAAGTTTAACAGAATGCATTCAACAACTCGGTATCGGTATCATATTAGAGACGTAGCTATAAGTAGGATAGAAAATCTTTCGCAAGAGTCACAAAATTGGAATCAGAGGCAGAGGCCTCGTCGACATACCACTTGCAGCATCGTCAATGAGTGTACGCTAGAATAACTAAAGATGGATAGAGTCATAAGTGATAGAATTGGATGAACACCACATGTGGAAGGAGCGGACATGATTAGTAGGGTCCTCTCCAGCGTTTCCTTCGAACTTAAGGATGACAGAAGGAAGCTTAGTTTCCATAAGAGGCTAACCTGGATCATGGTGTATGGGGTCATTGATTAACTCTCTGAGATCGAGGAGGCTCAAACTTACCATAAAAGGTAGCAAGGGAGTGGTCGAGATGGTTATGGTATTGGTTACACTAATAATAGATCCAGAGTTAGGTCTGGAGATACCACCAACATTAGGACTAGTACCTGCATTGGCACCTCACATGGTGGGAGAATGAGGTAGAGGGGATCTGGGTTCGGAATCAGAGTGAGGGTTTGATGGACCAGAATCAGAGTCGGTATAGGGAATCAATGGAGGACTGACTCGACGTCGACGAGGTGGAGTAAGTATTACTAATGGAAACAAATGATGAAGGCATAGGAGTCTCTGAGATAAATGCCTTTGGGACACAATGATCACAAGACATAGATACCCAAATAAGATGGAAGAGAAATAAACAAAGGCACAGAGGGGCAGATAAATTAATTACGATGTTTATGTCTTGGATTGGCAGTGTAAACCAAGTGATATTCACTTTAGGTGTGCGTGTATGTGATCTTTGTATTAATTTTAACTAAGCCCAGACGACTCTGTATAAAGAAAAACAAAAAATGTTTAATAACTATAAATGAAACTGAAGCGACAATAAACAAAACAGCTAAATATGCATAAATTATAACCCAAAAAGAAAGAGTCACAAGGAAATTTTCTAATTGGCAGGAAAATTTGACTAAAAATACACAAAAAGGCCAAAAGATCTTAAGGGATAGGGATCTAATGACTCAGGTATGCTAAAAAAAGGTGCAGAAAACAATAAGAAACTAGAGGGAAAACTACTGCAAAAGGTAGGCGACAGGTTAAAACCCTAAGGGAAACATGAGGGACCCTAAGGGATATTTCAAAATAGACTCAAGAGGGAGTTTTGGATGGGATGATAACCGATCTGAATGGATCTTAAAGAAAGAGGGATTAGACCATGAAAAATGGTTGAAAGTGCTACAAAAGCTAATACTACCTACTCCACTAAACACTTCCTAAAAATGTGGAAGCATACTGAAGCCCTAAGAGGTTTGTTCTCACTTCAAAAATAAAAAATGAGAATTTTCATGCCTAATATGGGTGGAGACAGAGGTCAATCAACCCTGAATAGTACTTGCGGAAAACCCTAAAAATTACAGAAAAAACCAACAAAAATTTACAACTCGTAGGTACTGACCTGCTAACTGGTGAAGTCACAGTTTTTGGCCCAAAAAAATGCCATTCGAGCCTTGAAATCACATCTTTGGGGATGAAAAGTGTGAGCTTCACTTTCGAGAGTCTCGGTAGGAGGTTGTAGAAATTTTTTGTCATCTGTGTCGCGGCTGATACTTGTTACCTGTGGAAAACACATAGAAACATGTTGAAGTTAGATTTTTTACTGTTTTTGGGCATAAAAGGTAAAAAAACAGAAATAATAAGCTTAAAAAGAGTTGAATAAAAAACCCTAGGCACTAAAATAGATGCCCACATAGGAAAATCTGAATAAAACCCTTTGGAGTCACCAATTGTTAGTATGAAATCTTAATGCAAGTGTACGAAAAGAGATCAATTTAACTGCACATGAAAAACAACCCTAACAACAAATATGGCTCTCAAAATTCTTACATCTGCAATAGATGGTCCAAAGAAATGGAAAATAAACCCAGATCTATGAAAATAAAGTAGCTAAACAACAAAATCAAATAAGACTATCTACAAAATATCCAATGGAGAAGACAAGAATTATAAATAATTTTTTGTATTATGTAACACCTGGGAAGGTAGCTGATACATTCCCCCTCGATTGGATGGGCTCTTGGCTATCCTCAAATGCTTCAGCTTTAGATAGTCTCTCTCAATGGTGTAGAATACCCAAGACGTGTAGAACTCAAAGGGAGCTCAATAAGCAAAAAGAAAATAAAAGTGAATCAAATGTAGACAATGATAAGAGGATCAAATTCTAACCATGATAAAAGGATCAGAGGTAGGGAATGAATGGATAACACTCCTATTTATAAAAAATATTGATTTATCCTTGATAATGGTGCATAATAAAATATTATTAACCAAAATATAGATCTAACCACTTGGAATATTTTATTATATTTTGTTATAGGGAAAAGAAAATTAAATTGGTTAAATCCTTTTATTTAGAGACAATAAACAAATATTTTATTTATTTATTATTTCAAGCATGAGATCAAGCAATAATTAAGAAAATAATGATTTATTTTATTATTCCTAAATGATTTAGTCAAATTTAACAAGGAATATTATTTAAATAATGATTTAATTAATTATTCCTAGAGAATAAAAATATAGATAATGATTTATCTAATTATTTCTCATTAATTGGGTTAAATATGACCAAGAATATTATTAAACAAAGGTTTAATTAATTATTCATCATGGGGTTTTCTATTTGGACCAAAATTAACTTAATAAACTATGGTTTATTAAATTATTTCTTAGTGAAGGAAATTTTACTATGGTAAAATTGGTCTTACATGGTGTATTTTGGTCCATCTAATTATACATGGTTAGATGACAAACAATTGGTGTAACATCGCCTTTAGGTTTTTTATAGTCCAAATCTATATATATTGATGCTTACCCTATGAGGGTTTTGTTTTAATTTTGGAAAGGGAAATATTTTTAAATAAACAACTTCTTAGAAGACCCTAGCTTCGTCTTGGCTTATTTTGGAAATTTATCATTCTAGTTAAAGGATACCATAATATATTCTTGGTTTTAAATTATTTATGGTTCGCTTACCATCGAACCTTGATGTTATTCATGTTCAAATTTACCTATGATTTTAGGAAGATAAAACTTTCTTATTTAATGTTATTTGTTCAATGGGTCTCTAAATTAAACTACTGTTTCTTTTTTACTTAATGTATGGCACAATCCCTTTCTTTTAATTTCTATAATAGTAGATTTCTCATCAGGTTTCTTGTTGTTCATACCTTCACAATATTTAGTTTTTCTCAAGTTATTTATTTGTTCTGGTAATAATTTTATAAGGGAGGTGCCAGCAAAATAGGATTCCCTCCCTTGGAAATTCCATTTGGATGATCAAGCACAATAATCCCCTAACTAAGAGTGGATTTCACCTCCCTAGACTCGGTTGGGAAGGCCTAACCGCCTCTCCATTCACTTCTGAGTTTCATGTCCCGCAATTGATTTTAATATAACATTTTTAACTGTATGGTTATCTTATGAAATATTTTTGTTTTCTACCTTTTATTCGATAATCACCCTTGGAGTAATTCATACTAACTTCTCTTTCTTATCTCCATTCCTAAATTCTAGGCAAGACCCCTCAATTAATTTCCATAGGTTCAACCATACCTATCATTAGTATAAATTTTCCAGTTATTATATGTTTTTTATCCAAGGATAGTATTTATACTGGTAACACTATTTTTCAATTAGCAGCCTATATATAGCCTAATTGTAAATAAGAATATGATATTTACAATATATACCACTTTCATTCAAATTCCTATCTAACCCAACTGCAAACAAGATTATTATCCATACAAGAAATGTGATTTTTCAATTAACAGGACTGTCAACAAGAGTAATATTTATGTATAAAGTAATTACATAATTCATGCTAAACAGTAAGAATAAATTTTGGTTTATCAAACATAGAAATTTCCTACTATGATTGCATCTATCTTATTGTTCCCTGCTTTAAAGATTGTTCACAATGAATTTTGATCCACCCAACCAATCAAATTGGCTATCACATCCAGTCCTCCTCTTGAGCCTCCTGGCTTCAAGAGTGGTTAAAAAAAAATATCAAACCAATACCACAAGACTCCTGTCCAGTCAACATGGTTTGTTTTATGAAGAGTTTCCACTGGTTGCTACCATATCATAAAACATATTCACAACATTCTGATTTTCTCCCTCCTCACAATGTCTTGTTTAGGATTTGTTTTCCTCCTTTTAAAGTCCCTTCCCTTGGGATGGAGTATGTGTCTTCTCTTAACCACCTGGAAGCCAATATCCTCATACAAATCATTATTTTTTCTTAACTAATGAGAATTAACATTTTGTTATTTCTAGAAACGAAATAATAAGAGTTATAGTAATATTTCCAGATTCTCTTTCTTCCAACCTTAAGTCATAACTTGTTTATATGGAGTATTTAAAAAGTAAAAAGTAAATGTAATGAAATGTAGTTTAGTTTTCTGAAGGGTGTTATATTGCCCCCCCTTGTTTGTAACACCCCTAGTTTTATGTTTCCTTCAAGTTAGACATTTGAACTTTAATCCAAAGGGGAGTGGACCCCAATGGATAAGTATTTTGTGGATATAATCACGTATTTAATTGTGAAAAATAAATAAAATAATTCTGTGCGGATTGACCAAATGAGAATTATGAGATCACTTGCCATATCCATGAGGTATGGAAAGAGGCTAAGAATTTCCCCAAAAATCTTTCAAAAATACTTGAAATAATTTATTTCCAAATTAGATTTTTGAGGAAAAATCTAGTTTTCCTCAATGAGGTGGAGAGTAGTGGGAAGAGGTAAAAAGCTAGGAAAAGAAGAAAGCAGCATTAAAAGTCCCTAAATAAGGGAAGCCTAGGCAAACAAGAAGAAAAACATCCTGTAATTCTGGACGTAGAATTAGAAACAGGCTTTGGGGAGAAAAAGCTTAAATAAGCTACTCCTGAACAGATTAGAGGTTGGTCTATTCTGGGAGATGATCTCAGCTCGGGGGTGGGTTCTGGAGACAGAGGAACTCTAAGGTTGGAAGGAGTGGTCAATTGCAAAAGTGGTATGCTTAAAATTTTTATGTATGGTTGAATTACGTGTTATTGTGTTGTGTGATTAATGACTGTGGATGTTAATTTACTTCAAATCTGAAAGTGGTACTCCATACATTTAACATAATTTTTTAGAAGAACTTAATTCTCTCAATTCTGTAGAGTTGTACGAATAGGAATTATGGGGAAAAGGATCCAGAAGCTCTAAACCTATTGCTGGTTTAAATCTAGAGATTTATACTACTCCCATAATCCATTAAGATTATAACTTTAATCTGCTTTTGTGAAATTAATTATGTATGAGCCAGGAACCCAGACATAGAAGATTATTTATGAACTTGAAGAAAATGTGAAAATTAGGTGCTGTACAAACATTATAGATATAAATTTTCTGAAATTTGCTTCTAGTATGAACAGTTACATGAACAGAAACATATGTATAAATTCTAAATCTACAGTTAGTAGCTGAAATTAATGGATCTGGTTACTAAACTCTGTGAAATTATATCAAGAAAACCTTATTTATAATCATCAAGGAGGAATGATATTTATTAAATCAGAATTTATATTCTGGAGTTCTATGAAATCAATGTACAAAGAAAATGAATTCTACTGTACAAAAATGATCAGAAAAATTCAAGTTCTAATTTCTATGCCTTCAGGAATGAGTCAAATTCTTTTATAACAGAAAAGTAGATATCATTCATATACCTATTTATCATTTAGTCTATGATATATCATTATTACTTACATGGAAAGTTAAAACGAAATGATAGTAGAAAAATACTCTGCTGAAAATATAGACTATACGGTTAAAATGAGAAGGACAATTTCTTTCTACATCAACAGTATAAAAAACTATATATATTCTGAAATTTTTCTCTGTTCTTAGAAAAACATAAAATGAAAGTACTATTGAAGATTGGATTTAATTCTTATTTAGAATAATTAAGATAAGTCTTAACATAAGTATATTTCCAACCATGGAAGACTGAAAGAAGTTATTGAAGTTAAGCTTCATAATTATATCAGAAATTTTTGATATAAAACCCTACTAAACAAAGAATAAATTCTCAATTTTCTGGCTAATAAACATAAGAATGTATATACTGAAAATCTGAAAATTAATTCAACGGAAATTAATACAACTCGAAATTTATTATTATGCATACACAGAAGCATAATAGATTTCTATTGTCCATCATATAAACTATTATATAGAGAAACAAAAAATCGTATAATTGTTAAATAATAACTGGCATATGGAGTATCGGACTTTTAAATATGAATACAATCATCCCTTTAAATTCGAGAGAGTACACATAAGTAATGTAAGTGATGAATATTTTTTATAACTGCAATTATTACAAAGTCAACATATCAAAATAAATCGTGGCAGATAGTTTAGAAAAATCGAACTTATTATAAAAACAAAGAAGCCAAAAGTTAAATAGTCCAAATAAATCATTTACAACATATACATAGGGGCTGTGGATATCAGAAATCCCAAGCCATAAATTTAACAAATTAAAATACCACAGAAGTAAATAAAAACCCGACGTCAACCCATATCGGGGATATTAAATTTCAGACGACAAATTCTCTGAAATGAGAAGGTACCAACCTGATTAAACAAGCCAATACCAAAGTCATTTGATGAAACTGGAAGTGACGAGAGTATTATCGAATGGGATAGTGATGAGTTTATGAGGTAAATAAAGTACCTAAAAAACAATAAGAACTGGAACGTAAATAAAAAGTGGCAAAGAGGAGTTTATTTCCATATATTAAAATGAGTATAACTCGAAACCAAACACGTCTAATTAATAATAATACCTTGAGAGCTCAACGCACATCTGATTCACTGAAAAAGTGGGGAAAAATATGCGTATTAGGTGATAATTATTTATCCAAAATCAAATCGAACCACTATAGTTTTGTAAAAGAGAAACAGAGGTCCGAATGGAAATCATAGTTATTTATCGTAAGAAAAAGATGGTTAAAGCAAGTTTTGAAGTCAAAATTTCTGGCAAAAATTCACCGTAAGCTGAGCTAGATTATGAAACCAAGCATCGAATAAACAATACTTAAGATTCATTATACGAATGAAAAGCATATAAATAAGAGAAAGAAATACAATACATAAAACCGATAACAGAGAGAATTTCATAATACACTACGAATTGGTAGAGCAATATTACCTGCCAATTCATTTAAATGTTGATCTCCATATAGTGTATACAGAAAGCGAACGAAGCGAATGAAGTGTCCATGAGATTTGATGGAAGAACCCTCGAAAAATCGAAACGAAAACCCAGAATAGTGAGGGGAAGAAACCAAATGAAGTTTGCTATAGAAAAATATCAAATAATATAGCACCGTTTGGGTCTAAAACTCTAAAGCATCCTCACCCTACAGGTGGCAGGATCTGCGTAGGGCGTACTGCTTATTAGGGTTAGCTGAATGAAATTTGATACACTTTAATGTAGACCTAAGACAATCTATGAAACACAATCCATCCACTTAAATGTGAAATGATGCAATGGTACCCAAAACAGTCTCAAGAACTACATCCGAATTAAAATAATGTGGAAATTAGCTGGAGGGTAATCCCAATGTAAAGAAGTATTGATAATCCATTAATAAGCATGGATGCCATAATATGGAAAAATCAATGGAATTGACACGTAAATATAATGATGATATATATATAAATAATTCGAAATTTGTTATAAAGAAAATGGATACATATAGAGTATATAACCCATAAATCGATATGTTGCATGATGTAATACATAAGTGCTATAGGTAGACTCATATAATAAATTCATGATCGAATATAATTCTATATGTTGAATGTATGGTAAGAAAGTAATATGGAAATCAATGATATTAATAAGTTTAATAACCATAAAGAAATTTGAATGAAGTTTAGACAATGTGAGTTAGAAACTCCTAATCTAGACTCTAAACATAGTCTAAAAACAAGTTAAAATCCTTTTAGAAAGGTAACAAAAAAAATTGTTAATTGGTATACTAGTGGAAGTGAAAAATATCAAGGACAGATTTAGGAACGAAATCATTAAGGTCAATGTACCTTGGTAATGACTATAGAGATATATGAAAATACATTAACGAAAGTTAATTATAATGATTTTTAAGCTGAGGTTTATAAGGAAAAAAAAAATGTGTATCGGAGAGATATTATAAATGGTATTGGAGCTCATGTTAGATAAAATTGGGTTGTTGTTGTGCTCACTGTGTAAATTATTTCTTGTTGGATTTTTTTTTTGCTACTGATATGTGTTGTTTAGTATACAATGGTGCTAAAACAAAAAAAAAAGTGAAATGGCTGGAGGTGACGAAATTTATGTTGATCTGCACGATGAAGATAATACACCAGATCCCAATGCTCCGGTGATGGCTATGTTGCACAGTTTGCAATGAGAGATGGCTGAGCTAAGAAGCCAGAATGAAAAACTGTCATTAGCCAGTGAGGAGCAGGAAAAGCTCATCAGAGAATTGACTTCGTGGAATAGCCAAGAAGGTGAAGGTTCTGGAAAGATGAATAAGGGCAAGTTCTCTGAGGATTCTGAGGAAGATGACACTACTAGACATCAGTATAAGTTGAAGAAGGAATTACAGGGGGAATTTCGAAAAATTAAATCTCCCTCCTATGATGGGGAGAAGGAGGAATATGCTGAGGCCTGGTTGTTGAATATGATTAATTATTTCCAGGTCTATGAATATGAAAGCAATCTGAAGGCCAAATTAGTGGTCTACCAGCTACAAGGTAAGGCTACCTTGTGGTGGGAGGAGACGAAAATGGTCCATGCCATTGATGAAAAAATAGTGACTTGGGAAGATTTCCAAGTCAAGTTTAAAAGCCGCTACTTGAACGAACGTTATTATGATGATAAAGCAAAGGAATTCCATGAACTTAGACTAGGACAGTTCACTATCGATGAGTTTTTCACCAAGTTTAAAAACCTGTTAAGATATGTTGCTTACATTCGGCAAGAGAAGGCAAAGCTGAAAAGGTTTTTGAACTGTTTGCATGCGGTGTACAAGGAGAAGATCGAGTTCAATAACCCAAAAACTATGGACGAAGCAGTGAGGAAAGCTATATTATGCTACTAGCAGTTTAAAGGAAAGCGTGAGCATGGTAAAGGCTGGGTAAACAAAGGTGAAATCAAAGGAAAGAAACAAAAACCAGCTTACTTAAAAAATTATGGTAGGGATCATGAGCGGAAAAAATTTAACAAACCAAAAGAAAATCAATTGCTCAGTCCCAAGTTGGTTCCAAACAACTAGATGGAGATAATAAGAAGGAAGGAATGGTTAAAATGAGGGAGCCTTTGAAATGTTGGGGTTGTGGAGAACCTCATCTATTGAGGGATTGTCCCCACCGAAATATTCAGATGATTATGAGGGATTGAGAAGCTACCACAGTAAATGACATGGAAAGAAATATACCCACTATCAGTGCAGCCTTGGAAAATCGACAAGCAGAGCACCAAGCTACTATGGTCGAAATGGAATGTAATATTGTTGACCAATCTATTACCGTTTTAATTGATCCAGGTGCTTCTTTGAGTTACATTAGTCCACAAGTGGTATAAAAATGCAATCTCAAAGCTGAAAATTTTCAACAGTCCTGGTTAGTCCAGTTAGCCACTGGCACCAAGAGGAAAGTAACTCATAAGTTACCTCAAACAAAAATTAAATTAAATTATTTTCAGACAGAAGTAAATGTAAACATTCTACCCTTAGGCTCATATGACTTGCTGATAGGAATGGACTGGTTGGAAAAGAGAAAGGCTATGATGAACTGTTGGGATAAAACTCTGCATTGCATAGACGATTAAGGGAAATGTTTAATTCTCAAAGGAAAACCAAAACCCATCTCTATAAGACAAATATCAGTGATGCAACTAAAAATAACAGCTAGGAAAGGATATCAAGTATATGCAGTACATGTCGAGGAATTAGGACAACAACATGAAAAAACCTGGCAGATACTCTGCCAGTAGTAAGAGAGTTTAAGGAATTTTTTCCAGATGAGATTCCTCATCTTCCCCCCAAAAGAGAGATTGATGTTTCAATCGATTTGGTGCCTGGAGCAACACCTGTTTCCAGAGCCCCTTATCGAATGAGTCCCCCTGAACTCATGGAACTAAAAATGCAATTGCAAGAATTGCTGGATAAGGGTTATATCAGACCGAGTGTGTCTCCTTAGGGAGCGCCGGTGCCGTTTCTGAAAAATAAGGATGGAGCATTTAGAATGTGCATTGACTATCGTCAACTGAATAAGTTGACAATTAAAAACAGATACCATTTTCCCCGAATTGATCAAGTAAGAGGAGTTTCAGTATTTTCTAAGATTTATCTAAGGACTGGTTATCACCAACTCAGAATTAAGGACGAAGACATTAGTAAAACAACTTTTCGAACCAGGTATGGTCAGTACGAATTTGTAGTCCTACCTTTTGGTTTGAAAAATGCCCCTGCCACCTTTATGTGCTTAATGAATAGTGTTTTACACAAGTACTTGGATAAATTCGTACTAGTGTTCATAGACGATATTTTAGTTTATTCAAAAAGTGAGGAGGAGCACAAAGAGCACTTGAGAATAGTGTTGCAAACTTTGAAAGAAAACCAGTTATATGCCAAATTCAGTAAATGTGAATTCTATAAGGACAAGATCCAATACTTGGAACATATTATTTCTAAACAAGGGTTGGTTGTTGACCCTGAAAAGATAAAGGCTATTAGATAATGGCCAGTGCCAACTGATGTTTCAGCAGTGAGATCATCTATGGGGATTGTAGGTTATTATCGTAGATTTGTGGAAAGATTTTCTACAATAGCATATCCCATAACTTCACTACAAAGAAAAGGTGTCAAATTCAAGTGGACTGAAAAATTCCAAAACAGTTTTGAACAATTAAAATTAAAACTCACTACAGCCCCTATACTAAGGATTGCAGATCCTGATAAATAATTTGTTGTGTGTACGGATGCCTGTAGAGAGGGGTTGGGAGGAGTCCTGTTGCAAGAAAATTTTGTTGTTGCATATGAGTCTAGGAAACTTAAGACACATGAACATAACTATAGTGCATATGATTTGGAATTGGCTACTGTAATCCATGCCCTGAAGATGTGGTGACACTATCTTCTTGGAAAGAAATTTACATTGATGACTGATCATATTAGTCTTAAATACTTATTTTCCCAGACTGATTTGAATGCTCGACAAGCCAAATGGCTGTATTTTCTGAGTGAATTTGATATAGACATAAAACATATCAAAGGGAAAGAAAACAAAATTGCTGACGCACTGAGCAGAAATGCTTGCCAAAACATAAACAGCATTGGAAGCAGTGTTATTTTTGATTTAGAATAACTACTGAAAAAGGTAGCAGACCAAGATCTAAATTATGAGAATCTACAAGTGAAAATACTAAATAAGGAAATGGCTGAATACACTCAAAACCAAAAGGGGTTGATCTGCTACAAAATTTGATTGTACATCGCCAATGTGGAAATTTAAAAAAAACAAATCCTAGATGAATATCATAAACAACCATATGCAGGGCATCCTGGATATCAGAAAATGCTAACGGCTTTGAAAAAGAAATTGTTTTGGCCAGGAATGAAAAGAGATGTAGCAGAATATCTAGCTAGATGCATGGAGTGTCAACTAGTTAAAGTTGAGCATCAGCATCCTGCTGGTCTTCTAAATCCCTTGTTGATTGCAGAATGGAAATGGGACACCGTTTCTATAGATTTCATAACAGGGTTACCCAGAACCAAATACCAGCACGACTCAGTGATGGTAGTAGTAGACACTTTAACAAAAGCTGCACACTTCATACCCGTGAAATCTACTTTTGGGACAGCTCAGGAAGCGGATGTGTTCCTGAAAGAAGTAGTAAGGCTACATGGGGTCCCAAATATGATTTTTTCAAATAGAGATGCTAAATTCATAACAGCCTTTTGGAAAGGCCTATTTGGCGGCATGGGCACTAAGTTGAATTTTAGCACTGCCTATCACCCTCAAACAGATGGTCAGACAGATAAAAAAAATCATATTTTGGAGGATATGTTGAGAATGTATGTGATGGATAGGCCATCAAAATGGGAAGACTACTTTCATTTAGCTAAATTTTCCTATAATAACAGTTATCAATCCTCCATCAAAATGAATCTGTTTGAAGCACTCTATGGAAGAAAATGTCGTACTCCTTTGAGTTGGAGCCAACCTGAGGATAAGCTAATGTTGGGGCCATATGCTTTACAAGAGATGGAAATAATTGTTAAAAAAATACAAAGAAACATCAAGATAGCACAAGATCGACAGAAAAATTATTCTGATAAGAAGAGGATACATCGAGAATTCAAAGTGGGGGATCATGTCTATTTGCGTATTAAACCCAAAAAGAGTACACTTTATGCTAGAAGTTGTGCAAAACTGGTTCCTATATATTGTGGGCCTTTTGAGGTGTTAGAAAGGGTGGGAATGGTGGCTTATAAGCTGGCCTTACCACCCCATGTTGAGGTTCATAATGTGTTTCATGTTTCATTATTAAAAAGATATATACATGATGCTTCTCACATTGTTGATTGGAATGTGATACAGGTGGAACCAGAAGGGGATTTCCTTCCAGAGCCACTTCAAATATTGGAGCGGGAAGAAATTGAATTGAGTAATTGAACAATAGCAAGAGTAAAGGTGCACTGGAAGCACTTTACTGCTGAAGAAGCTACCTGGGAAAGAGAAGCTGAGATGATGGAAAAATATCCATATTTGTTTGAAAAATGAACTCTAGTAGTTAGTTTTCAACACCAAGGACGGTGTTTGCTTTTAGAGGGGGAATATGTAACACCCCTAGTTTTATGTTTCTTTCAAGTTAGACATTTGAAATTTAATCCAAAGGGGAGTGGATCCCAATGGATAAGTATTTTCTGGATGTAATCACGTATTTAATTGTGAAAATAAAATAAAATAATTCTGTGCAGATTGACCAAATGAGAATTATGAGATCACTTGCCAAATCCATGAGGGATGGAAAGAGGCTAAGAATTTCCCCAAAAATATTTCAAAAATCCTTGAAATAATTTATTTCCAAATTAGATTTTTGAGGAAAAATCTAGTTTTCCTCAATGAGGTGGAGAGTAGTTGGGAAGAGGTAAAAAGCTGGGAAAAGTAGAAAGAAGCTTTAAAAGTCCCTAAATAAGGGAAGCCTAGGCAAACAGGAAGAAAAACGTCCTGTAAATTTGGATGCAGAATTAGAAACAGGCTTTGGGGAGAAAAAGCTTAAATAAGCTACTCCTGAACATATTAGAGGTTGGTCTATTCTAGGAGATGATCTCAGTTCGGGGGTGGGTGCTGGAGACAGAGGAACTCTAAGGTTGGGAGGACTGGTCAATTGCAGAAGTGGTATGCTTAAAATGTTTATGTATTGTTGAATTACTTGTTATTGTATTGTGTGATTAATGACTATGGATGTTAATTTACTTCAAATCTGAAAGTGGTACTCCATACATTTAACATAATTGTTTAGAAGAACTTAATCCTCTCAATTATGTAGAGTTGTAGGAATAGGAATTATGGGGAAAAGCATCCAGAAGCTCTAAACCTATTGCTGGTTTAAATCTGGAGATTTATGCTACTCCATAATCCATTAAGATTATAACTTTAATCTGCTTCTGTGAAATTAATTATGTATGAGCCAGGAACCCAGACATAGAAGATTATTTATGAACTTGAATAAAATGTGAACATTAAGTGCTGTAAAAACATTATAGATATAAATTTTCTGAAATTTGCTTGTAGTATGAACAGTTACATGAATAGAAACATATGTATAAATTCTAAATCTACATTTAGTAGCTGAAATTAATGGATCTGGTTACTAAACTCTATGAAATTATATCAAGAAAACCTTAGTTATAATCATCAAGGAGGAATGATATTTATTAAATCATAATTTATATTCTAGAGTTCTATGAAATCAGTGTACAACGAAAATGAATTCTACTGTACAAAAATGATAATAAAAATTCAATTTCTAATTTCTATGCCTTCGGGAATGAGTCAAATTTTTGTATAGCAGAAAAGTAGATATAATTAATATATATATTTACCATTTAGTCTATGATATATCATTATTATTTACATGGAAAGTTAAAACGAAATGATAGTAGAAAAATACTCTGCTGAAAATATAGACTATACGGTTAAAATGAGAAGGACAATTTCTTTCTACATCAATAGTATAAAAATATATATATATATTCTGAAATTTTTCTCTGTTCTTAAAAAAACATAGAATGAAAGTACTATTGAAGATTGGATTTAATTCTTATTTAGCATAATTAAGATAATTCTAAACAGAAGTATATTTCCAACCATGGAATACTGAAAGAATTTATTGAAGTTAAGCTTCATAATTATATCAGAAATTTCTGATATAAAACTCTACTAAACGAAGAATAAATTCTCAATTTTCTGGCTAGTAAACATAAGAATGTATATACTGAAAATCTGAAAATTAATTTAACAAAAATTAATACGACCCGAAATTTATTCTTATGCATACACGGAAGCATAATAGATTTCTATTGTCCATCATATAAACTATTATATAGAGAAACGAAAAATCGTATAATTATTAAATAATAAATATCATATGGAGTATGGGACTTTTAAATATGAATACAATGATCTCTTTAAATTCAAGAGAGTACGCATAAGTAATTTAAGTGATGAATATTGGTTATAAACGCTATTATTACAAAGTCAACATATCAAAATAAATCGTGGCGGATAGTTTAGAAAAATCAGACTTATTATAAAACAAAGAATCTAGAAGTTAAACAGTCCAAATAAATCATTTACAACATATACACAGGGGCTGCGGATATCAGAAATCCCGAGCCATAAAATTTAACAAATTAAAATACCACAGAAGTAAATAAAAACCCGGCATCAACCCATGTCGGGGATATTAAATTTCAGACGAGGAATTCTCTAAAATGAGAAGGTACCAACCTAATTAAACAAGCCAATACCAAAGTCATTTGATGAAACCGGAAGTGACGAGAGTATTATCGAATGGGATAGTGATGAGGTTATGAGGTAAAGAAAGTACCTAAAAAACAATAAGAACCACAACGTAAATAAAAAGTGGCAAAGAGGAATTTATTTCCATATATTAAAATGAGTATAACTCGAAACAAAACGCGTATAATTAATAATAATACCTTGAGGGCTCAATGCACATCCGATTCACTGAAAAAGTGGGGAAAAATATGCGTATTAGGTGACAATTATTTATCCAAAATCAAATCGAACCACTATAGTGTTGTAAAAGAGAAACAGAGGTCCGAATAGAAATCATAGTTATTTACTTTAAGAAAAGGATGGTTAAAACAAGTTTTGAAGTTGAAATTTTGGGCAAACACTCATAGTAAGCTGAGCTAGATTATGCAGCCAAGCATCGAATAAAAAATACTTAAGATTCAGTATACGAATGAAAATCATATAAATAAGAGAAAGAAATACAATACACATAACCAATAACAGAGAAAATTTCATAATGCACTACGAATTGGTAGAGTAATATTACCTGGAAATTCATTTAAATGTTGATCTCCATAGAGTGTATACAGAAAGCAAACAAAGCGAATGAAGTGTCCGTGAGATTTGATGGCAGAACCCTCAAAAAATCGAAACGAAAACCCAGAACAGTGAGGGGAAGAAACCAAATGAAGTTTTCTACAGAAAAATATGAAATAATATAGCACCATTTGGGTCTAAAACCCTAAATCATCCTCACCCTACAGGTGGCAGGATTTGCATAGGGCGTAATGCTAATTAGGGTTATCTGAATGAAATTTGATACACTTTAATGTACACCTGAGACAATCTATGAAACACAATCCATCCATTTAAATGCGAAACGACGCAATGGTACCCAAAATAGTCTCGAGAACTACATCTGAATTAAAATAATGTGGAAATTAGCTGGAGGTTAATCCCAACTTAAAGAAGTACTGATAATCCATTAATAAGCATGGGAGCCATAATACGGAAAAATCAATGGAATTGACACGTAAATATCATTATGATATATATATAAATAATTCAAAATTTGTTATAAAGCAAATTGATACATATAGAGTATATAACCCATAAATCGATATGTTGCATGATGTGATACGTAAGTGCTATAGGTATACTCATATAATAAATTCATGATCGAGTATAATTCGATATGTTGAACGTATGGTATGAAAGTAATATGGACATCGATGATATTAATAAGTTTAATAGCCATAAAGAAATTTGAATAAAGTTTAGACAATGGGAGTTAGAAACTCCTAATCTATACTCTAAACATAGTATAAAACCAGGTTAAAATCCTTTTAGGAAGGTAACAAAACAAATTGTTAATTGGTATACTAGTGGAAGTGAAAAATCTCAAGGACAGATTTAGGAACGAAGTCATTAAGGTCAACGTACCTTGGTAATGACTATAGAGATAAATGAAAATACATTAAGGAAAGTTAATTATAATGATTTTTAAGCTGAGGTTTATAAGAAAAAAAAAATTTGTGTAGCAGAGAGATATTACGTTGTTGGTTCTTAAGAGACAATCCCTTGGTTGTCAAAAGGAATCAATACTTAAGAAATTTTAACAATATTTTACAGAAACAAGCTTTATCATCTATTCTTTGTTCTATTCCTTTGGAAATCAGTTTTTAAACCCTTAATGCTCAGGAGTAAATGAAAGATTACATAATGACTTTACTTGCTAAAATGTGAATGGATAATAATAACTATAAGCAAACTTAAGATAATATGTTGTAAACACATAATCTATTAACTTAAGTTTCAAAGAGAATTTATGAAAAAAATGGAGTTGGAGTGAAGGAGAGCGTTTAAGTGTATTTAACTCTTACTTACAAATTTAATTCATACACCTACAGCTTCATTAATTCACTTCATTCATTAGAAGAAATAACACAAGATGACACAGGAAAAACAAACCACCATAAAAAAAATTGTAGGAAACTTGAGACTTCTTTCATTGACTATTCAGAAAAATAAGTACAAAAATATAGTCTTCCAGAGGTTCTAAAACTCTAAACTCTTCTTCTTCATTTCTTTCTTTCCTAAATACATTCAAAATCAATTTGTATCTGCCAAAACTTCTTAAAGCTACCTAAGCTACTTCTTTCTTCTATCAACTACTTTCATTACAATCTAGGGTAACATTACAACCTCATTTTATAATAAAACTGAAAAGAAATACAATAATATATAGAAATATTATGATGTCTTATGAGTATCCTTTGCAGATGATGTGGTTCCCTTCACATCTGATGTGGTTTTCTGAGTATCATTTGATGCTGATGTTCCTTCATGAAGATTTGTCATCCATATTCTTCAATTTTTCCAGAGTTCAACATTTGTCTTCAGAGCATTAAATGGATTACGATGTTCCAATATAAAATCAGTAATTCAGGTGTAAGTGGACTTATCTTAAATAGAGTCTTGAACATCCATAAAAACTGCAAATATTTATGCAGGAAATTGAAAATTGGTGTTCTTTTTAGAACTGCAGTATTCTCATGAGTATTTCCAATTTTGGCTTTTGTGTTGACCAAAAGAGTTTCATATATTTCCCAAGACAATAAATTACCTTGCAAGTCCCAGCAAGATGGCAATCCCACCCTCGTTTTTTTATCAAACTCGGTATTGAACTTATCTACTGCTTGCTTGATCTCTATCAACTTCTTTTCTACTGACTTCATGAATGCATTCTTCATTATCACCTTGCTAATTTCTAGCACACATAATGTTCTGTATTTAATCTCATGTTCACCCAGTTCTTGATATGATTTGCAGTGGAAACAATTTATATACTTCTTAGCCCATATAGCTATGTCATGCATTTTTTGTTTATCAACTAATACAAGCTCTTGAAGATCTCTAATTATACTCTTTTCTTCTGAAATAAGATCTAGTGATTCCCATATTGTTTTAATCCTATAATATCATTACAAAGAATATGTTTAGCTTCAATTAGGGACATGTTTCCCTTTACATTCTCTCTGAGATTCTTGATTTCTTCACAAGCTGATTGATAATATTTTCCTTTGACATCAGAATTTCATTATCTTTAGCATGTATAATTTTTATGATTGTCTGAAGATCACTTTGGGATTTCTTCATATCAATCTATGCCATCTTCAACTCAGTGCTTAATTGTGATAGTTTAGCTAGTGGGTCATCAGTTTCATATGACAAAACAATTGTGCAGACATGTGAATAAATATGCCCCTATAAATTAGTTACTGTCTTTTTCAATCTGGAAATCGCTTCATCCCTCTGCAACATTTTCTATAACAATTTCTCCTTCTTCGATTCCACTTCTGCCACTTCAAATTCCATTGGGTGTTATCTAGTGGGGAGCTTCAAATTCCTTTTTAACACATTAATCTCTGATTTTTCACTCTGCAACTTCTGCATAACTGACTTGTCATGGAGATCTACTCCAAAATTGACAATTACTTCTTTAATTCATCATTTTGGGTGGAGAGAGCTCTCAAATTAGCCTTCTCCAGTTTCAGTTTCTTGATTACGTTTTCCAACATGTTTTTAGCTTTACTTGAGGTTGCATTGGTTTTAGTAAAATCATTCAAAATCAATAAACTATTTTTCATATGTAAATTGATTTTATCAGGTAAGGGAATATTCTTGGCATCAAAATTCAAATTAACAATATTGAAATTTCTTGATGACCCTATTGTCATTTCAGATGGGTGTGAAAAATAAATTTTAAACTAATCTTTCTCTAAATCCATAGTAGTTAAAAATCTAGTTTGATCAGGGGTGATATGAGACTTACCTTCAGCTTCTGTGCTTTCTCTAATTTTCTTATTCTTCTCAGCAATTTGTGAGAAAACCTTCTTAATTAATGGCACTTAATCATGAACATCCTGTTGTTTGGATGGTGAAGTTGGTGTATTTTGTATATCTCCCAACTGAATTGTTAAACCTAGCTATGCATGAGGCATCCCTTCACTCAATTTAGCTCTCTTCTCAACTCATTATTCCTCTTCTTCAGAATCAACATTCTTTTCTCTACCAATTTTATTCACCTTCTTAGAAATAATAGGAGTTTCGATACTAGTATTTCCAGTACCTGCAAAACCTTTATTAGCCATGTTTTCAATTTTAGGCTTACTCTCATGAGTAAAAACATAGTAATATTCTCAACCCTTCTTTTTGAAATCACCTGATGTGGATCATAAACCCACTTTTCACCTATCAATAGATACATGTCTTGTAGCATTTGGTTTGCCTCTTTTGCAACTTGACTCATATTGACTATGAAAGGTCCAACAGTCATGGGAAATTTAAAAAAATGTCCTTTATTCATTGGAACAAGTGGATTTGGTCAACATTCAAACTCCGTCTAATAAATTCCAAGGCAAACATTCTCATGGGGATAAAAGTAGGAGATATATAAGGTTCAACCCCAACACCATACAATCTAATTTATGAATAATATTAAAAAAAAATCCAGTCTCCATATTTGCAACTATTACTAAGTTGAAGAAATTCCTAAGCCTTAAGAAGAAAACATGGGGGAGAATTCCCATTCAAAATTTTATAGGCAATTGGAAAGTAGTAAGCAAAAAAATCAAATAAACCCCCATCACTAGGTTCATTCCTTATCAGGTCAGTCCAAAACACTATTGATTTCCTCTTCTTATTTAAATACATAATTTTTAAACCCAAATTCAAAAAATCTTCTGCATTTTGATACATGAAAAAATAAGTAACAATTGAGAGAAACTTGAAAGAACCTGTGATGGTCAGGCTCATGATTAAGAATTAATATTCTCCTGCCAAAAAATATGGGATGTCCAACACTACTTCAGGTTTCATCATCAAAGCAAACAGTCCAAGCACTGACTTGTCAATCTGAGAAGCATCTTCCTTTCCAAGTATTTTTGATAAAAATTGTAAGATAGGCTTCACATCTGCATAAAAAATTTCCAAGGAAAAACTTTTCTTCCCGAGAAAACCTCCCTTTCTCTGGCTTCATATCAATGAATCTTCAGTAAAACTAATATATGACTCAAAAACCGAGTATCAAAAATATTGACGAACTAACAGGGATGAAACTTGGAAGGCACTCTCTCCCAAGTGGTTCATTACAAAACACTTACTGGGGTATAATGTTGATACTAGCCAGTGTATCATTTATGGGACAATATGGATTTTTGGGACACATAGAGACAAAAATCTAGACCTGTCCATAGTTGTGAAGACATAAGAATTGTGTTGGTTAAGAATCCCTTGCTGGTATAGAGGTAAATTCTCTACTATGCAACGAGTTTCCATTACGTCCTGCTCTATATCCATGAGAGGAATGTGAATAGAAGAACCCGAAAAGGATGACTTTGCCATGTTTACACTTGGGATGATGACTGAATGGACTCAAAAGCGAGGGGTGAAGTGATTACAATAATTAGGATGATTAAAACTGAAACATGCAGGTGAAAAGAATGGGGTTTTGACTTAGTATTTATAGGCGTAGAGGGAATTTGCAGGGGAACACAAAAATTAAATGCTTTGGAAGACAGGTACAGGACATGACATGGACAGTGAGCTGGCTCGCTTGCTGATGTCTCCAGTTTCATATGTCACCGCGGGGGCACTCCTAGGTATGTCAGGCTCTTCAGAGGTGTGCCTCCACAGCGAACATGAGTCATTGACTTGAGTCCACGCGCTCACACCATGACCAACTGTAGAGGCAACCTGGATTTTAATCTTCAGGATTTTTGTGCCTTCAAGTTTCTTCTGATAAACTTTGACCTCCCATCCTTTCAATTCTGCTCGACGAGTTGCATATCCTTTAAAATTATGGTCAGACCTTACACAACTTCTAAAACATAATCTTAAAATTTTAACATAAAAATCATTTTCGACATGTAAAATTTTCGGTTCATTTTTATTTTAAAAACAATTATATATCAAATTTTTTTATTCTAAGAAATATTTTAAAATGAAATAGTAAATGGGCCACAATATCTGGCTCCACCTAGGGATAGATATTTTTTCCACGAAAGAACTAAGAACCGGAGATTAGTGCCTTCACCTCAAGCATGGAGTCAAATATTGGTCTAGTGACATATTGACAATGGGAAATTTGGTATTTACAATGGTGGAATTCTTGGCTTTCAGTGCTGAAAATAATGCTTGAAATACTGCCCATTCATAGGCAGCTGCAGAGATTCTCCATATAAATTCTCCAAGATGAAATTATTGTTAGATCTTGCTTCAATGATTTTGTATGATCCATACCAGAGGCGGTCAAACCTACCATGCTTTCCGTTATCCTCTATTCTGGTACCCCACCTCAGTACTAAGTCTTCTGCTTGAAAGATAATTTCTTTTGCCTTCCTGTCAAAAATGGTTCTCATATTTTTCTGATAAGTAATTAAGTTGTCTCTAGCTTTCTCTCTGTTTTCACTTAACTCAATTAATTTAGTCACTCGTCTAACCAGAGCATTGGGTTCTTCCTGATCTTCCTGAATAAAATCAATTATAGGTTTGGCCAATTGACTAGGAAACAATGCTTGTGTTCCATATACCAACTCAAAAGGTGATATGCCAGTGGACCTTCTAGTAGTAACCTGAACTGCCCAAAGATAAAACTTTAAATTTGAGTCCCTGTCTTTTTTTATTTTCAGTGATTGTTTTGTTTAGGATTCTAACCAATTTTTTGTTAGAGGACTCTGCCAAACTATTCCCTTATGGATGGTAGGCTATAGAATGAGACAAAACAACATTATATGTTTGACAGAAATCAATAAATCAAGCAGAATGTAAGACCTAAGCATTATTCGTCACAATAATGACCGGAAAACCAAACCTACTGATGATATTATCCTCCGAGAACTTCATCACCACTTGGTCATTTGCTTTATTTGTGGGTGTTGCTTCAACCCACTTTGTGAAGTAGTCAATATTTTTTAAAATCCATTTTAACTACCCACTTGATGGTGGATTTATTTCTCCATTAAAGTCCAATCCCCAACTGTATAAAATGATCTTCTATAAATACTGGAATTATATGTAAAGGAGCATGTCTCTTGTTTTCTACAAACAATTGACATTTCTGAAAACCTCTGACCAGTCTGTCTACATCTTAAAATAATGTGGGACAATAAAAACCTGATTTGAGGATCTTATGTGTTGTAACCTTCCAACTTTAATGACCCCCACACATATTTTCATGGTACTCTTTGGTAATTTCAATGGACTCTCCTTTCAGTTAAGCATAGTAGTAAGATACCAACAGGATCTTGCCAGTACAATTTTGATTTTACTATGACATATGGCTGAGACTTAAGCTTGAGGGCTTTGTACTTTGTTCTATTCAGTGTGGGTGGACAAGAGAAGAAACACAAATAATGAACACTATCTTTGTACCAATCCGAACATAAATATTTATACTGAATATTCATACCTGATTTGGGCTTATTTTTATCTTCTTCATTGACAACTTCATCCACTGGTTCTAAGAGATTGATTCACAATGCTCAAAAAATTTGTTTCTATTAACATCTTTGCCAAACCTTGTTCTTTGATTATTTTTGTAGTTTTAATGTCCAAATAATATTCCTGAATTTTTTCTATCGACTTTCCTCTCTTCCCTTACACATCACTCTGAATCAGTACATCCTTAACAAAAATATTAGGAACATATGCAGTTATTTGAAATTGTAATACATAAGTTCTGACAGCTTTAATTTCCTTAACCAATGCATATACCTACTTTTCAAGAATGTTATATTTGAGCTCAACATCTCTAATAACTTTCCTGAAGAATGCCACTACTTGTTCTATATTCTCCTCATTTTTCCGCAATAACACAGCAACAATAGTAGAGGGGGAAGAGAATGAAAATATTTGAAATACCTTCTGATAATCAGGACTGATAAGAACAATAGTTGTTTCGAGAGCTTCCGTTATTCTAGTAAATGATTCTCTTGCTTCTTGAGTCCATTGCACTTCTGCCTCTTTCTTCAGCATATTAGTAATTTTCTAACAATATCTGCATAATTTGATACAAATCTTATTACAAAATTAATATTTCCCCAAAAATCTCTAAATATCCTTCTTGCTTCGGGGCAAAGGAATTTTTTGGATTGCTTCTACCCTCACTAGATCAATTTTTACCCCTTGTTTGGAAATTATGTGGCCAAATAGTTTACCTTCTTCCAAGGCAAATAAAGACTTTTGGGGTTAAGTGACAAACCAAACTTCCTGCACTTTACTAAAGTTCGTTGCAAATGTTCTAAACACATACTTATCTCAAAAAAATGATATCTCCATGGCCCTTTGAAATGTTGCACCTGCATTTATTATCCCAAGTGGAATTCTAGCATACATGAAAGTACCCCATGGGGTTGTGAATGTTGTCTTTTAGTGATATTTTTTGTCTACTAACACCTCATTATACCTAGAGAATCCATTAACCATGGAAATTCTATAATATCTTGTCACTTTTTGTAAAACATAATCCATTTTGGGTAAAGGATAAGTACCCTTCAAAGATGCTCTGTTTAGGTTCCTAAAATCCACACACAATCTTATCTCTTCATTTTTCTTCCTCATAGGAATCATATTAGAAACCCATGTAAAATATCTGAGGGGAACTATGATCTTTTCTTGGAGTAACATCTTTAATTCTTTTTCAATTGGAGACAATAAAAATGGATTTATTTGTCTAAGCTTCTGTCTATGAGGTTTGACTCCTTCTTTCAATGGGATCTTGTGCTGTATGATATCTTTATCATATGTTTTCAGATCTTCATAAGAGCAAGAAAATACATCTATGTATTTCTTAATAAGATCAATGTACATTTCCTTATAATTTTTAGGAACAACTCTAAATAGCTTCACCATTTTTGGTTCCCGCTCAGTTCCTAGATTACAATCCTGCAATTCCTCCTCTTGGTGAGTTTTCTTTGAATTGAATAAAAAAGCCTCTCAAGAGGAACCTAACCGTTAGGGAGCACATTATATTTTAACTGAATAATCTTCTGATTAGCTATTCACTTCTTGAAATGTCTTCCATCTATTTTCTATTCTGTTTGTTCTTCATCCTGATCTATTTCAGCATTTTCAAAATTTCCAATCATTGTCAAAAAATTCTTTATCTTCTCATCATCTTCAAACACCTTCCAATGTTATATATTATCTCGGATAGAAGTTTGGTGTCTAATCTCTATCTCATACCTTAGATTTGGATTAATTGGAGGCTTGAAAGTGCTGGCTGCAACTGCTAATGGATCAACCAATCTATTCTCATTCCTTGGATAAATTGAATATTTAAGGCTTCAAAATAATTCTCAATCATGTCCCAAACTTCATTTATATGTGATCTCAATATTGGATGTTTAGTTTGACAACAATTTTTTATTTGTCTTATAATCAATTCAGAATCACCAAAAATTGAAATACATTGAATTCCCATATTCTTTGTAGTTTGAAGGCTAATGATCAAGGCATCATACTCAACAACATTATTTGTTGAATCAAACTCTAATTTGATAGAAAAATGCAATAGATTACCTTGTGGTGATATTAATAAGAATCCATCTCCCATGCCTTCCTTGGAATAGGCACCATCAAAATAGCATTTCCAAATCTTTCTTGAGTGCATCTTATTGTTTACAACTACTGAAGAGAGTTGCTTCCTTGTATCTTTAGAAAATTATGCATCTTCATGCAGCATGAAACATGAAATATCTTCCTTCTCTTGACTATAAATAGGGGAGTTACCTGCATCCTTTTTGGTAATTTTTTTTACAAAATTTGTTTCTTTGTACAACCTCCTTTCTTCCCCATTAAAGACGGGAATGATAGCGTATGTAAAATCTAGCTTGAGAACACCTCCCAACTTTTCTCCTCAAGATATTGACAGAAGCATCCCAAACCTGGCTGGAATGTCAACAACAACTACATCCATAACAATGCTCTTTACTAGAATATGTACTGAAGAAACTACCACGTCTTTAAATAGCCCAACACATTTTACCTTCTTGGATTTTAATGCATGCAAATCCCTGTAAGGCCTAGTGATTTTCAGATTCAATTTCTTCATGACAGACAATGGCATAAGATTATGGGAAGCTCCTGAATCCGACATACAATTATGGAGAGTAAAATCATGAACGAGCAAGGAGAAATAAAATGTAGGAACAACAAAATCTAATTCTTATACATGAGGGCCAATGGTGACCACTGGCTTGTATTCCTATAAATTCACAGTTTAACTTTTATCTTCATTATGTGTGAGATTAGTAAATTGTGAGATTTTTTTCTTGTAAATTGGTATTTTTGTTAATTCTAAAAGAGGTACCTAAATTTTGACCTTCTCCAACTCCTTTGTTAAACTGAAAGCATTATTTTGTTTAACATTCTTTTCAGGTTCTTCTTCATTCCTTCTAGAATTTGAAACATGTTTAGGTATAGGTACAACTTTCTCCAAAATATTAGTATTATCTTATTTGTTCTGCGAAGATTCACCCTGTTGCATCTATGTTCTGTTAACTGAATTTTCAGTTTGCTTCCCATTATTCACCTGCTTTATAGGTTCATGTTGCTTTGGAGTCACCATTGGAGGAGGGGTAGAATATTGTTGTTCACCCTCGCTATATTTCACCCTAGATCTCTTCCTTGATCTTAGTTTACACTTTTTATGTAACTCATACTGCATAATATCTATGAATTGTTTACAGTATTCATTCACTTCATCTTCATCAAAAGACACTTCAGCCTCAACATATTCTTCTTCACAATTATCTTCTTCATAATCCTCTCTAATTTACATAACATATATTTGATATTCTTTTCCCTTTTGGTCATCTTCTATTGATTATCCATGTTCAGCTTCTAAATATAATGGTGTATGGACCTGATCTTGATCCTTTCATTCCCTTTGCAAGATTTGCAGGGGTTGTTTCCTGAATTGAGTGTTAAAGCCTCTATTTTGATTTTTTTTAATTTTTCCTTGGGATTTATTATTTTCCAAATCCATCTTGACTAATTTATCTGATAATTTTTTAATTAACTTAGTCATATCTTGAAGACTTTGATCTTATAATGACTCTTATTTTTCTTTCCCCTTCTCTTGGACTAGCTGTTTTCCTGTCACCTTCATAGATGAATTCATATTGGCTTCAATTTCTGAAGCATTTGTTTGTATATGTTCAAGAGTAAGGGATCTCATTTCTCTAAGTGTGAAAGTGAAACCAACTTCAAATGCCCAAGAAAAAACTACCTTTTCTCCAAAAGGAGGGGGCTTAATCCCTACAGGAAAAATATTATACAACTTCTTCAATATTTTGATAAAATCAAAAATGTTCTCATTAGATTTTCTTTTAATTGTACTGAATTCTGTTAATTAATAACCATGATCCTTTTTTTCTCCCTGTATCTGAGTAAGATGATTTTCTAGTTCATCCCAGGTATTAATGGAATTATTTGGCAATCCTTTGAACCACTTTCTAGCCTTTCCATCGAAAGACTGAACAAAATGTCTCATTACAACATCAAGATGTTCCACATTCAAATTTCAGAAAAATTACAAAACACGGATAAGTGTTTCTCTGCAGTGACTTCATCCTCTCCAGTGAAACGAGTAATTAATTTAAAATATTCTTGAGGCATTGCATTAAATGGTTGTGGAAGATTGAGTGGAGCATATATGTTTAATAAGAAGGCTGGTTTTGCCATGTTTACACCTTTATTAACTGTACTTTGGTTGAATGTAGATGATGAGCCTGCTGTAAAATTAAATGGAGGTGGTGGCAAAACTTTTATGGGAGTAGGTCGATGAACAATGGAAGAATAAAAACCAACTAGAACTTGTTGATCTTGTGTAAAATAAAAAGAAATAGAATCAAATGATTGTTCTTCCAATTTAGGCTCTTGAAAATAAAAAGGTGTAAAAGGTGAATCTTGTTCCAAGAAATGAAGTACTTGAAATGTATCCTCAAACAACGGATGACTTGAACTACTGCCAGTGGCAGACAATGTAGGACTAGCTATTGAGGGAGTTTTAGGTCTCTCAAGTCTCTTAGAAATCAATCTTTTAGTGTTTGATAAAGTAGGGAACTTTTGCTATGAGGTATTCGAACTCGTGTGAGGTATTTTGTAAGCCAAAATTCTAAGTATAATGAAACACAACCAAAATTTCCTCCTCACTAAAAAACTAGATGAAATAATGTGAAAAATCTTGAAGATTAGCTAATACAAGCTCTTGAAGATCTCTGATTATACTCTTTTCTTCTGAAATACGGACTAGTGATTCTCATATTATTTTCATTACTCCTATAATCTCATTCAAAATAATATGTTTAGCTTCGATTAGGGACATGTTATCCTTTACCTTCTCTCTAAGATTTTTGATTTCTTCACAAGCTGATTGATAATCTTCTTTATACTTGTCTATATTTTCCTTTGACATCAAAATTTTATTATCTTTAGCAAGTATAACTTTTATGACTGTCTCAAGGTCACTATGGGTTTTCTTCATATCAATCTCTTCCATCTTTAACTCGGTACTTAATTGTGATAGTTTAGTTGTTGGGTCATCAGTTTCATATGACAAAGCTATTATTCAGACATGTGAGTTAATCTGCCCCTGTAACTTAGTTACTGTCTCTTTCAATTCAGAAATCTCTTCATCCCTATGAAACATTTGTTGTAACACTTTCTCCTTCTTAGATTCCACTTCTTCCACTTCTAATACCATTGTGTGTTCTCCAATGGGGAGCTTCAGCTTCTTTCTTAACACATTAATCTCTAATTTTGCACTCTACAATAACTTTAACACATCTGACCTGTCATTGGGGTCTACTCCAATATTGACAATTATATTCTTTAATTCCTCATTTTGGGAGGAGAGAGCCCTGGAATTAGCGTTCTCCAGCTTCATCTTCTTGATTAAATTTCCCAACATGTTTTTGGATTTACTTGCATCTGCACTGGTTTTTGTCAAATCATTCACAATCAATAAATCAGTTTTCATATGTAAATTGATTTTATCAGGTAAGGGCATCTTCCTGACATCAAAATTAAAATTAACAGTGCTGAAATTTCTTGATGAGCCTACTGTCATTTTAGATAGGTGTGAAAAATAAATTTTCAACTGATCTTTCTCTAAATCCATAGCAGTTAACAATCTAGTTTGATCAGGGGCGATTTAATACTTAGCTTGAGCCTCCATGCTTGCTCTAATTTTCTGATTCTTCTTAGCAATTTGGAAAAAAACCTTCTTAATTAATGGCACATGATCATGAAAAACCTCATATTTGGATGGTGAAGCTAGTGTATTTTGTATATCTCCCAACTGAATTGTTAAACCTAGCAATGCATGAGGTATCCCTTCACTCATTTTAGCTCTCTTCTCATCTCCTTGTTCCTATTCTTTAAAATCAAAATTATTTTCTCTACCCCTTTTATTCACCTTCTCAGAAATAATAGGAGTTTCAATACTTGTATTTCCAGTTCCTGCAAAACCCTTATTAGCCAGCTTTTCAATTTCAGGCTTACTCTCATCAGTAAAATCAAAGTAACCATTCTCAACCCTTCTTTTTGAAATCACCTGATGTGGATCATCAACCCAATTTTCACCTAGCAGTAGATGCATGTATTCTAGCATTTTGTTTTCCTCTTTTTCATCTTGCCTCATATTCACTATGAAAGGTCCAAAATTCATGGGAAATTTAAAGAAATGTCCTTTATTCATTTGCACAAAGTGGATCTGGTCTATATACAAACTTTGTCTAATAAATTCTAAGGAAAATATTCTCATCGAGACAGAAGTAGGCAATCTATAAGGTTCAACCCCAACACCATACCATATAATTTATGAATAATCTTCAGAAACAAACTATTCTCCATATTTGCAACTATTACTGAGTTGAAGGAATTCCAGAGCCTTAAGCATAAAAAATGGGGGAGCAGTCTGATTCAAAATTGTATAGGCAATTAGCAAGTAGTAAATAGAAAAATCAAATAACCCCCCATCACTAGGTTCATTCCTTATTAGGTAAGTCCAAAAAACTATTGATTTCCTCTTCTTATTTGAATCCATAATGTTTAACCCCAAATTCAAAAACTCTTCTACAGTTTGATACATTAACAAATAAGTAATAATTGACAAAAACTTGAAAGAAGCTGTGAGATTCAAACTCATGAATTGACAATTAATATTCTCCTGCCAAAAAGATGGGATGTCAAGCACTACTTCAGTTTTCATCATCAAAGCAAACAGTCCAATAAATAACCTATCAATCTGAGAAGCACCTTCATTTCCAAGAATTTTTCATAAAAATTGTAACACGGGCTTGACATCTGCATCAAAAATTTCCAAGTAAAATAAATTTTCATCTCGAGAAAACCTCCCTTGCTCTGGCTTTAGAAAGAGTAAGATCTTCCTATAATCTTGCCCTGCAAGATTTTCATAATGTGTTGTTAATGACTCTTCAGTAAAACTAACATATGACTCACACTCTGGGTAGCAGAAACCTTGATGAATTAACAGGGAGGAAACTTGGAAGAAACTTTCTCCCAGGTGGTTTATTACAAAAAAATTGCTAGGGTATAATGTTGATGTTAGCAAGTGTATGAATTCTAGGACAAGATGCATTTTTGGGACACATGCAGAAAAAATTCCATACTTGACCATAACTGTGAATACAGAGGAATTGTGTTGGTTAATAATAACTTTCTGGTACAGAGGAAAATGATTTATTGTGCAATGGGTGTCCATTACTTCCTTCTCTGTATCCATGAGAGGAATGTGACTAGAAGAACCAGAAAAGGATGACATGGCCATGTTTACACTTGTGAAGATTACTAAACGGACTAAAAAACATGGGGCAAGGTGATTAGGATGATTAGGATGATTTAAACTGAAACCTGTAGGTGAAAAAAATGGGGTTTTGACTTAGTTTTTATAGGCACCGTGGGAATTTTGGGGGGAAAACAACAATTAAATACTCGATAAGACAGGTATGGGACATGACATGGACAAAGAGCTAACTCACTTGTTGACATATCTAGCTACCTACGTCACCATGGGGGCACTCTTGGCTATTGCATGCTCTTCGGAGGTGTGCCTCTGTAGTGAACATGAGCCATTTATTTGATTCCACGTGCTCATGTCATGGTCAACTGTGGAGGCACCCCGGAGGTTAATCTCTAGGCTGATTGTGCATGCGGGTTTCTTTCGATGAAATCTGACCTTCCATCCTTTCAATTCTGCCAGAAAAGTTGCACATTATTTAGAAGAATGGTCAGACCTTACACAACCTCCGAAAGATAATGTTAAAACTTTAACATATAAATAATTTTCAGAATGTGGAATTTTTTGTTCATTTTTCTTTTTTCAAAACATTATATATCATTTTTTATATTATTTTGAGAAATATTTTAAAATGAAATAGTAAATGAACCACAACTCCCCCCTTGAGTAAAACATTGTCCTCGGTGTTTGCTCCAGCTCTTGGAAAAAACTCCGTATAAGATTTTTGCATGAATTGTCACTAGTACAAAATGGCTAATTAGTTAATAAAAAAATGACTAAAATTTGCATATAAACGACTATTTTTCAGTCGGTGACCAATAGTAGCTAATTTACAGTATCTTATAACGCGACCAACTTTTGGTCATTTTTAGCTTAGTCATTAATTGGTTATCTCAATTTTGTTGTCTAGTTGTATATTTGGTCATTAATTTGGTCATTCATTTAGTCACTAATTTAGCCATTAATTTAGTAATTGATTTAGTCATTGATTTTATCATTGATTTTAGTCATTGATTTAGTCATTGATTTGGTCATTGTTTTAATCATTGATTTAGTCATTAATTGTCACAATTGATGACCAAATATACAACAAAATATATTACTATATGATCACCCGATAAAACCAATTAATGACCAAAGAAATATGACCAAAATGTTGGTCACGTTATAAGATATTGTAAATTAGCTACTAATAGTCATATATATGCAATTTTTAGTCATCATTTGAAACCAATTAATGACTGAAGAAATATGACTAAATTCTAGTCATGTTATAAGATACTGTAAATTAGCTACTAGTAGTCATATATATGCAAAATTTAGTCGTTATTTGTAGTCACAAATTTATCATTTGCAGTAGTCATTTATTCATTATATAAACGACTAATTTATAAGTTTATACTCATTTCGTTTACTTTAATTAATAATCATTATAAATAACTAATTTATTCACATATTCATTTTATTTTTGTTCATCATTAACCAATATAAACTACTAATTTAGTAGTTTTAAATTGATTTTTTGTTAATTATTAATCAACATAAATTAATTTGTATGATTTAAAATATGTCATATAATGTGCATGTTCATCTAATAGGAAAACGCAATGCCGCATATTTTAATTACAATACTAAACAATATCAAGTGAAACTATAAATAATCTCAACCACATAAATTATATTATATGAAATGTTAAAGTATTACAATATGCATGATTTTCATTGGTTGGACTACAATTTACACATGAAATGGTATTTCATCACTTCAAAACATTATCATTTTGTTTTCAAGGCATTGTAGGTGAATTCACCAACTCTGAAGACTTGACCGTAAGCCTTTATATGTGTGACTTATGCCGAATATTGGCTCTAAGAGTATCACCAGACCGGTTCTCCTCTCTCTTTTTTCGCATTTGTCGCTCCAATGTTATTGCTCCCCTCTTTTTTCAATTCATGCTTCTTACCATCAATACTAAGTTCATTTTTTGAAAATAAAAGAAGATACAATGAGTGTAAAATATGAAAGACAATGAACACTAGAATATAAAATAAATTAGAATATAAATAGTTTATATGAAATATACCTCAACATCAGCAATGTCAAAGACATTTTTTCCCATAAAAGTAAGAAACTCGAACAAATTTTCTTCATTGGGGCAACAACTGTTACTATAATGTGGCTAGATAACCTCTATAAACAAAGAAAATAAAATATCACCATATATAGAAAAGAACACCTTAGTAACTTAGTATTCAACTTTCAAGCAAAGCTTAATAACAATCATGTCAACTAAGTTATATGCTAAAAAGCTCGAGTTGTAGATAACTTGTGAAAACAAATAATATGAGGTGTGATGTTTAATCCTTGTCATTTTATTCACAACAACATTTCATTTTCTAACTCATGAACTTAGTCAAGTATATAAACAACATGTACTCAAATAGCAACATGAAAGTAATTTTTTCTGATAGTCATGAAAATATTTTAACACAAAATAGCTATAAGGACTCCAATCAATATAATGTAATACTAATTTCATCTGCAAGATTTGGTTGTTGTTTAAATGGACATGGTACTAAGTATTTTCAATTTCATAGTTAAAAAACAAAACAAAATCAAAAGAAACATCCAAAATACAATCAAACAATAAAGAGAGGATGTCATGGAATGGAAATTGCAATTATAAAAAATAAAAAATAAAAAATTTACCTGTCCATCGATGTTGTGTGTAGCATTCCTAAGACATTTGCTTGCCCAAAATAACCATGAGTTGAAATCATCAGAACACTAAAAACCATAGGAATTCCCACTAGAAACATTTCCAAAGTCAGTGGCTTAGGTGTCTAAGTGATCTCTAACAGCGAATGAACCATGTCCAAGACGTGATATGCATCGTCTCCCCGTCATTTTTCCAATCACATTTCCTGTAACTTTCCCATAGCAAAGTAATGTAACAATCAAACAAAGACATTAACATTCTTTTTTATCTTTTATATCTATAAAATTTGAATCTGATTTATTTCACAAACATATTAATTCATATTTAAATCCTTCCTGACATATGAGAAAGTATCAATCAAATAGGACATCAGAAAAATCGACCTCAATGAGGTCCTCAAACAATTTCTACAATATCAATATTTTTCTTGTCGTGATATCTTAGGTAGGAAAAATAACATATCTACAATAGAAAAATGCATATATTACTTATGGTCAAACTTTATATATGGTGTATCCTTAAGCATTTTTTTAAGATGTTCCTCCGTCTTTACCAAAGTGAATTGTAGTTTGGTTAAACTATATATCCTTTCATTCAACATCAATTTTTGCAAGATAAATGTCACACACTATCCTTTCCCATTTCTCAACATGCTACATATGATAAATTGAAAATCGCATAAAACCAAGATAAAACCCTTTTCTAACCAAAACAAACAAACAAATAGTGTCTCTAATAAAACTTCATTATATTATTAGAAAATGAAAAGGGAGTGGACCATTTTTTTTGTTTTAATTTTCATATTTTTGCTATGAAAGTGCTCGAGCTTCAAGAACCAACAAATGTGAGGGAAGTCGTAAATGTGAAAAAATTTATGTTGAACTAATTTGTAGACTTCTTCAAAATGATGTGAATGATGCCATTTTAGGATGTGGTAAATCTCATAATAAGAAATGGCATGTATTCTAATAAATTACATTGCAATAACTATCATGGGCCTCCACAGGTTATAGGTCCTCAATATGTTAATATTGATGATGAAATAGAGATGGCAATGATAAGTATGGGTGGTCCTAGTTTGTATGGTGGATATCTTCAAACCAAGGTCGCCATCTCAATGAACCTAGATTATGACATGGTAAACTTGGATCTAGTCTTCACCCAATTTCATTCCATCATACTTTTTCAAGACTCAAGAGGACATAATGGTCCTTCAATTTATAATAGGGTTTCTTTTGAGGTTATAAATAAAGCTTATCCAAATCAAATGGATTTTTGGGCTCCAAGAGATATGGATAATTCCAATGATAACAATTATATGTTTTTTTTCACAAGATTCAAATGTAGGGATACATTTTGTGGATTTTACTAATAAACAGAATGAGAGAAATAATCCATGAGGAGAATCTATTGGTCATTGTGATTAGTGAAATACTCAGAGATAATAAGACTATTTAGGTTCAAATCAAAGATGGTGTTGATTCTTGTAGCTCCTCAGTTGTTGGTAGTTTTTAAGGTAAGAACTTCAATTCTTCAAGGGTGGGGTCATTCAGCATAATTGCATCTACCTTGGTCATATGACCCAAAAGAAAAACATAATTAAAAAAAAAAGTAAATATGTCAAGTTTAGGGATCCTATTTGTATAGTTTCCAAGATTACAATTATTTTTTACTCTGTTATAACTCTATTGAGACCACCTACTCTACAGTAAAAAATGGCAGAGGAGCCATTAGTCATACCTACCCATGGTCTCTTGTAGACATGATAGAAGAATAGGTTGAGCCATTAATTAGAATTGCACATATATTGAGGAAAGACAATTCATTATCCAATTAACCAATTGCACATTGAACCCTATATGGATGGGTAGCCTAAATATTTTCTCTCTCATATGCATTGGAAAGACAAACTAACATTGCTTGTAAATTTTTGGTTTCATGTTATAAATTCCTTCTTGGGAAACTCCTATTTTGTAATGGATTTGTTTCCCATGAAGGATGCAAAATTGTTCTAATGACATGGAATCAGCTTAGTTGATTTTGACCCTACATGGCCAAGGAACTCAGGAGCTTTGGGCACATCAATGGTAGCATCCTCCAATGAAAATAGTATAGTGTCCAACCTAGAAATGTCAAAATTATATATAGTTATAATTCATAATCGCAAATGACCATAGACTGTAGTAGTCCTTAAATAAATTCAAACTTGAATAAGAACAAACATAAAATTTGACATTACCCTTCAGTAATATGTCCTTAATTTAGAAAGAAAGGCTAAAACTTGCATACATGTGTAAGTAGATTCCCCTTAAGATCAATTTCAACATCTTTCCTGAAAAAATAATATAATATCCAAAGCGAAACCATAGTTGAATGGAACAATGGTGCTTTAAGTCATCTACATAAAAATTTTCCTCCTTAAAATCTCTCACATTGGATGGTATGTCATGCAAAATCAAGAAAAAGTCAGGGAAACTTGTCGAATTCTCTAAAAGACATAATGAAAATGCATAGAAGCTTTGTAAATGAATCCATCTATAATATTCTTTGATTTCCATTTCAGAATTTTTCCTAAGTTGAACCTCAATGAGTTGTGAGCTCGAAGTTATTTGAGAAGAATGTTCTTACAATTGAAATTCAGCATTTGCAGTCTTCCCACCTCTGTCACCAGATGAGTATGAATTCTTAAAGACTCTTATTTCATTATCCTAAACATTTCTTTCCTGGACACATGATTTTTCAAATAAAGGCTTTTTTGCAGCATAAGTCCTTGTCAAAATGGCATCTCTCATACTCACTGGCATCCGATTAGAACTGCAACCTGAAATCGGACTTGCACTTGTTCGTATATTACTCAAGATGTGAATGGTGGAATATCTGCTAGAGCACTCTTAGCATATGGAAAAGGCTGAGCCCTCCCTCTTATTCCCTTTCCAAGACCTCCCTTAGGACCAAGAGTCAAGTGACCATCATTAGAAGCTTTGTGTGTTGAAGGGCTTGGCATAGACTGATTTTAAAATTGAGCCATATCCACAATC
Organism: Pinus albicaulis; assembly: GCA_034641835.2. NCBI lineage: Eukaryota > Viridiplantae > Streptophyta > Pinopsida > Pinales > Pinaceae > Pinus > Pinus albicaulis. The sequence goes on along the minus strand of CM076574.1, from coordinate 1,038,928,746 downwards.
TGAGCATATTGACTGGTGAATCCATGGTCATGTGGTCCCATATGGGGTTGTGGTCCTTTAATCCCACCCATATGTGGAAGTGAACCCGCCTGTGCACCTGCCATGTAAGGTGGCATCGCAGGTCCTCTCACACCATGATCAAGTGGTGTCACAAGTGTCCGACTTGAATGTCCCATATTGGTACCTCAAGAGCAGCCTCGATGCCCATGTAGTTCTCACACAACATCCTGATGCACCTCCTCTATTTTATTATGGCCCTCAACGTTCTTCCTTTGTTGCCATCCATTCCTCCTCGGATCAATCAGATCCTTCAACATGAACCTCAACCTAGAGGGAAGCCCTTGGTTATTGGACAATTTTGTCATGCTATCAAAGTAAGCATCAATATGTTCCTTGGAATTTGAATGGTCAATCATATGACCAATGGTGTTGATCAGTTTGCACAAAGCTTCAACATTTTCCTCCTATGGATGCTTAAATTCACCAGTTAATTTCTTGATGCATGCATGCATAATTCTTTTGGTCAGCATACTTTCTTTATAAAGCTCACTAATAAACCTTATATTTCCTAGCATTCATCGTCGTGTTGCAGCCTTCTTCTCTTGTCTTTCTTCTGCTGAAAGGATTTTTTCACCACACTCTTCTGCTTTCTTAGGCTATGCCTCTTCTCTTTCATATTTTTCAAATTGTTCCTGACATTTGTTCAAAAGAACTCACTTGAAAACAACCTTCTCATTATCTTCATAAAATTATGGTATTCCTGCAGCAAGCTGAAAACTGAATTTTGCATACATTTCACAAAAACCCAGCTCCATCAAGGCTTTGTCAAATATTTGAGATATTATACCATGAAGACATGATGCAAAGTCAATGTTCACTTCTTTGACCTGTTCAAAAAGTTTCTCAAAGTTTTGGGGCATTAATTTATTAAGGATGGATTTAATTTGTCTTTGTTTCAACTGATCCTCATCAAAAACCTTGCCCACTTCATATCAGTTCTCTAACATGTGAATTGTGGGCAGAGAAGGCTGTGGAGGAGGAATCAAACCCTTCTATGAACCAGAAGCATGCTACCACCTATCAACATCAGAATTATTTCTCACTACTCCAACTTGTGGAAGTAGTGCTTGTACATAAGGCCCTCCAGGAAGGATGAAATTCATACTCATTTGTGTTGCAGAGGTATTTCTTGCAAAGACATTATTATAACCTTGGCCAATTTGAAACACAACAGAGGAACCACTAAGATCCACATCCATCCACATATCACAACCATTAGTAAGAGCATCCACCGACTTGGCCCATCTATCGTCATCCAAATTAGCCATATTTCTCCCATGACGTTGAAGAAGATAATTCCCACTTAGTTGCTTGACAAGTCATCTTGCAGTGCTTGCTAATGCATCAGCCTCTCCTACATTACTTGCAAGTGCTTGGGAATTTCCAAGTAATTCAATAATGACTAGACAAATTTCAAAATGATTTGGTAGCTCTTTGCACTGATCCTTGATTATCAACAAAAAATCACTGGAGTAATTTCTATCTCCTGAATATTCAATAACTAAAATAGCTACTTGATTCATAGGAGTTGAAAGCTCGGTTGCATCTTCCCAGTCATCCATTTCTTTCAAGACTTGCTTCTCAAGCTCTTTTGAAGAAGTCTTACTCTTGACAACACCGATTATTATTTTGGATGGTTTTGGAAGGTTCACATCTTCCTCCTGTTGGTCAAGGTTGTCATTGATGTCAATATGACATTAACCGAGATGTCAATATTATTGAGATGTTTGGTTCAAGATGATGATGTCATTCCATCAATGAAGATGTCAAATCACGAAGAAGTCAAGCCACTAATGAAATAAGCCCTAAGAACTATTTGATCTAATGTTGCATGCAGTTGATCTAGATATTAACCCTTGATGTTATGTGATGATGTCATACTCTTTGATACTTGATGATGACATATGATGATCATGGTTGGAGATCATTTGAGGGTTGGAAAACTATTTTGTATTTCTCCTAATAATGTTGCACTATAGCATATCACTGCACCATTATGTGATGACATGGGTGATGCACTCATTGTTGGAAATTATCACGATGACGTGGATCTCCTACATGTCCTATGATGATAAATAAGACAAATAATGGAGAAGAAAAACAATGGAGAAGCCAAACAAAGAAGCCATATTGTCCTAATAATTTTCTACACTAAATAATTCAAGGGAAATCACAAAGAAATTTTTTTTGACCATCTTAGAGGAAACCTTTAAAAATGAATCCTATACCATCTTGTAGAGTATATTTTGCCCTTTCTAATGAGCCCTTACTTGCCCTGAAACACCAAATAGTTTGGGAGATATTGATTTTTTAAGTTAAGGAAATTAGCTCTGACATTGAGCCGACCTAAGCCGACTTGTGTAGGCTTGACATGTCATCCAAGAGACGTGTCTCTTCATCAAATGTCAACCCAGTATAAATACAAATCCATACTTTAAATTTTATTCATTATTTTCAGTCAAGATCTCAGAGAAGAATCACAGAAGGTGAACTAAGGCTGAGGAGGACAGTTAAGGATACATTTGGGCAAATATATTTATACGTTTTTCAAACTTGGACCTGCTGATCTAGAATTGTGATAATATATGTGAAAGCTCAAAATCTTGAGGACAACAGTCAACCAAAACTTAGATTATCTATGCTACAACAAACTATGGAGAAAAAAAAAGACACACTTCAGATCAATAGTTTTGGGTATATCTCTAAAATGTGTACAACATTGTGATTGGCATATCTGTGTAAGCTACAAGAACAGCCACACTAGGCTTGTGTAGGCTATAGGAAGGGATGTAGTATAAGTATGTGTTAGGCTACAATTAAAGGCATGAGCATGCATGTTTGAGATAGTGTTTAAAGGACTGTTTTGAGCCTTATTTAGGAACAAAAAAATTCATATCTGTAGGAGAGCTTTAGAACTGTGTCTTGTGGAAAATAATATAATCTGTTATGATAGACTTGTTATGGCATATTTGAGCACGTTTTAGGTCTAAGTTTTTTGGAGCAGGTTGCAACATTTTTGGCATTCCTTAAGCACACATAGTTACATATTTTTGGGAGCCTTTGTGAAGCGGTCTTTGAGATTGGAGAATAATCATTGGCCCTTATTCAAGGAGGCTTCTTGAAGAGTTTCCATGTTTATATAGGTCACTTACTAAGGCAGACATCCTTGTGGTATTGTTGAAGATCTATTGAATACTTGAAGAAGCAAAATTTTGGAGGCATTCTTGGAGACCAGATGTATTGCTAAAGCCCTCGTGGAGTAACAATCCCATGCTCAAGATGGAGAACATTTCCAATATCTTGCTTCTCTCCAATTAATGAATTAAAAAAAGTATTGTTGTAGCTTTGTCTAGCATTATCGCTTGTTGATTCAGATTGTTTATTATTCACATTTCTAAGTTTTGGATGGCTAGACCATGGTCACCTCCAAAAAGTCCCTTTTCGGGTTGTAGAAACTAACAATAAGGGAAAGGATTGTGTCAAAACTCTTTTAGCATCCAAGTACAATGAATTCATAATAGTAACAAAGATGGTGATCTAACCATCAATTGAAGAAACATTGACACTGTTGTCATAGAAAATATACTCCCCTAGTGAACCCACCCACGCCCTGACTTCAGTTTGGATGGACAATGTCGAGCAATTAAGCCTGGTCATAATCACAACCTAGAAGAAAGAGGTAATTGATGTGACTATCATAGCAAGATACTAGAGCTTATGGTGTATGAAGGTAACCACCACCCTGATGAGCAAGGACAAGAACCTTTGATCAAGGGATCGAAGAAGACAAAAATTTAAGCCTATAATTCTTGAAGAGGAAAATGCATCCTATGTCATTGTGTTCACTAAATTTGAAATTTAAAGCTTGATTTCAGACATACCTTAAAATTGCAAGCAAACTTTGTCAACCGTTTATACAAACTCGTCATGTCTTAAAGGGATAAAAAATGGTCGCTACTTAATGCAAGCCAATGAATGATTATATAAGTCTAACATTACAGTTAAATTCAAAGATAAACATGATTCAAGTGACTTATATTCTATCTAAACAAAAATATTGTAAGAAACAGAGCAATGAAAGAAGTGCATTGCTTCAAGTTTCAACAGACCTTGGATATTCCTCACATGGAACTTTAAGACTATATTATCGAGGAGGAGTGGATATTTGGAGGCCATGTCTTGCTTGGTGAATTGAAGACCCTAACGGACTCTTGAAAGAAAATTAATTTTTGCTTTTGAAGACCAACCACACCATTAATTGGTTCTTGTAATCACCCAATTCTTCTTATAAAGCTACAAGGCAATTCCATCTTTCTGATCCAGGTGGATATTGGTGGCCACCCACCTATTCCATTTGGACCAGCACCATCAATTCTTGCAGCTTTTCACATTCAGCACAACTTACTATTTTTAGCAGGTTTTCAGGTCCTCCACTCTCGGAGCCGTTTTGGGAGGTTAATGATCCAGGTGGATATTGGTGGCCACCCACCTATTCCATTTGAACCCCCATCTTCAGTTCTTTCAATTTTCAAGTTGCAACAAAACTTACTATTTTTAGCAGTTTTTCGGGTCCTGAACTTCCGGAGCCTTTTTGAGGCCCTAAACAACATTTTTTGGGAAAACGGAGAGCAACATGGGTCCATGGACCGATGTTGCTCGTTCAAAAATAGAATTCCTTGGATAGATCTTTCTAACGATCTATTGAGCGTGTCAAACAGAGATCGGGTGCCAAAGTTATACCCCCAGGAAGTTGAACCACCAATTTACCCAAACGGGCGCCCACAGTTTTGGCGCCTCATCTCCTACGGTTAGGTTTTTGGACGTTTCAGATTCTACATTGTTTCTAAACAATAAATAGGCCCTCGAGCCTCATTGTAACACAGTTCAGAGGTCTGTAGCCATGACATCTTTTCTCAGAGATTCGCTACCAGCACCCTAGCTATTTTATTTCCATTATGCCTGTAAGCATATTTCTGTTATTTGATATTAATGAAATGAAGCATTATTTCCGTTGCATCTCTATGTTCATGGTTATTTCTATATTTTGTTGCGTTCCTGCATAAATCCGGATCAGTGGTATCAGAGCAGGTCTGCTCTTTCTTTGTTTTTATTTGCATGTCCCCAACGCGGTCAGGGTATAAGGAGTTATGGCTCGGTCTGGTTGAACCCTTACAAGATCAGCCTCGCAAACCCCGACGACCTCCCATGGCAAAAGAAAATAAAGACGAGGGAGCAGGAGATCCTATCAAAATACTGCTCGAGGAGGCCCTCAAGAAACAAAGGAACGCGATGATGGATAAATTTGCTTAAATCCTTCAACGAATGCCCACATATGGCGCATCTGCATCCAACAGCCACTCTGGAGGCGCCACTCCCTTCAAGGTACAGGTAAACTTTGACATTCCTATATTTGAAGGAAAAATAGATGCAGACGTTGTAGAGAGAAGGTTAAATTTGTTGGAAGGGTATTTCTCGGTCCATGACTTCTCTGACCGAGAAAAGATTATTTTTGCACTCCTCAAAGCCGCCCCCCATGTCAAAGACTGGTGGGAAACCTACCGTGAGCAAGAGGGCGAAGGGGAACCCTCTCTGTTCTCGACCACACCCACTTGTAATTCGTTCTGAGACGGCATCAAGGAACAATATTACCCCGTGGGGAGCTATGAGGACAAATACATCCAATGGACCACGCTGCGGCAACAAAAGGATCAAGATGTGCACGAACTAACGAATCTGTTCCATACCCTGCGCACAAAGTTGGGTATTAAAGATTTAGAGAGACATTTGGTGCTCAAGTACCGCGGCTGTCTGCACAAACACATTCAGGAGGAAATGGAGTTCCTCGACATTACATCGCTTGGCATAGCATATCGCTATGCCACTAAGATCGAGCAGAAATTTAAGCAGAAGAAGCGAGACTTTGGATCTGCGAATCTGAAAGGTGCCCCCGAACCGAAGAACAAGGGGCAAGGCCAAAGCAATGCAACTCAGAACAACACCACAAATCCAAAGAAGGACACAAGGAAGTGGTGTGAATTTCATAACAGCCCCACTCTGACACAAATGAGTGTCGGGCCATGGAGTCTTTGGTGGGCCGAACTAGAAACCCCCAGGGTAGGATGCATTTCGATCAAGGATTAGAACAGGACAAAGACGCTGACAAAGGAGACGGAGATCATTGATGCGGAATCCCGGTGCCATTGTTGCCTGCTGAATCCCGAAGGAGGGTCCAGGAGGATCTAGAGGAGGGGGAGCGCCTCTTCCGGTGGTGTGGGTGGAGAAGGGTTCTCCGTGCCGGTTCTCGTTGATGGCAGACGAACCTCATTTCCGGACGTCGTGAAGCGGCTCGGCCTACCAACCATAGCACCGCCGTGTAGCATCGGGTGGCTCCACCAAGGAGAGATCTGCATCGCCAACGGTGCGGAAACTTCCAAAAGGTATCAAGCCATTCACGGATGAGGTATTGTGTGATGTTGCTCCTCTTGATGTAGCTGATGTATTATTGGGCCAACCATACTTATGGAGACGACATGCTGTGTATGAGTCTAGGCCTCGTGCTGTTATTATTACTTTGGGAAATAACTTGTAGAGGATACCGGAGGTAGTACCGCCTCCTGCCATCTCTTTGACTACTGCAAAACAACGCAGTAAGATTGTTTCCCAGACCAGGAAATTCATTTTCCTTACGACTCACTCACGAGGAAAGAATAATAATGACCACAACCTCGAAACGAGCTCCCTTGCACGGCTACGGCGGATGGACAAAGTCATTGGAGGAATACAATATGATTTCTCCGCACTCATAGAGGTTCCTCCACACTGTCAAGACAAGCACTCCATTGATCTGACTCCCAACGCACCACTGCCTGATGTTGCCATACATCCTGCAACTACACATACAAAATCCAAACATGTACTGTCTGAGGCTGATAAAGAAACCAAATTTACTAAATGCATCCAGCATGTCCACCCGCAGGTCCTTGACATCTTCAACACATCTAATACTCAATTCAACAGAATTTGCCTCATCTCATGGAGGATCTCAACGCAATGGGGACCATTGCTTCCTAAGGAGGGAGGAATGATCCAGGTGGATATCGGTGGCCACCCACCTATTCCATTTGGACCAGCACCATCAATTCTTGCAGCTTTTCACATTCAGCACAACTTACTATTTTTTGCAGGTTTTCGGGTCCTCCACTCTCGGAGCCATTTTGGGGGCTTAATGATCCAGGTGGATATTGGTGGCCACCCACCTATTCCATTTGAACCCCCATCTTCGGTTCTTTCAATTTTCAAGTTGCAACAAAACTTACTATTTTTGGCAGTTTTTCGGGTCCTGAACTTCCGGAGCCATTTTGAGGCCCTAAACGACGTTTTTTTGGGAAGCTTGGGAGAGCAACATGGGTCCATGGACTGATGTTGCTTGTTCCGTGAAGTCCTCGGATAGATCTTTCTAATATGCTAGTAGGCATGTCCAAAACGAGATCGGGTGCCAAGTTATGCCCAGGAAGTTGAAACACCAATTTACCCAAACGGGGCCCATAGTTTTGGCGCTTCATCTCCTAGGGTTAAGTTTTTGGATGTTTAGGGTTCTCCATTGTTTCTCAATAATAAATAGGCCCTCGAGCCTCATTGTAACTCAGTTCAGAGGCCTGTAGCCGCCACATCTCTTCTCAGAGATAGCTACCAGTGCCCTAGCTAGTTTTATTTCCATTATGTATGTAAGCAAATTTCAGTTCTTTGATATTAATGAAATGAAGTGTTATTTCCGCTGCATCTCTGTATTTATGGTTATTTCTATATTTTTTTGCGTTCTGCATAAATCCGAGATCACTTTCTAGCATATGATAAATTTATTGAATGATTTGGATGATTTATAGTGTGAAAAGGCCACATAATGCGGAGAGGAGGAATATTGAAAATGAGAGGTAGGAAACAACTTTCTACCACTCTTTTTGCAAAGACCACTAGAAGACTTAGCACATGATGGCCTTAGGTATCATGCTATGCCTTTTCTACACTAAAAAATGGAAATTCAACCAACATATGACAAAATCTTTGAGTGCGGATGGAGACAATGGACCAAACCATATTCTATTTTCTTGAGAATGAGATTAATAAGGCAGTCATTAATGGAGGGAAATCCTAAAGGTCTCTCAAGGTTCAAGATACCAACACTCCTATCTATGATTTTGACTATGGTAGAAACTTTGGCACACATAATTATTTGCATCTCCAATCAACATTGCCTATTAAATTTGAACAGAATAGTGCAAGATCTGATATTTTTTTCCTTTGACAGTCATCCTACATATGACATGGACTCTGATGAGGAATAAAAGAAGGTTGATCATATCATCAAGCTGTTTTGTGAACCATATGAGACAAAGGTAGCAAGGTCCATTCTATTTGTTGAAGGAATCCCTATTGAAGATGAATAGTATTGTCATATTGAAAGAACAAACCAATATCTATGAAAACAAGAGGACTTATGAAAACCCATAATTGATTAACTACACAGTGAGAAGAATCATTTCTAGTTTTGTCACTTATTGTTCATAGGTATGATAATTGATATTCAAAGGAGTTTCTTCTCCTAACTATAAATTATATTTGGGTACCTTTAATTTATCATATAAAACAACTCCCTGTCTATAACACTAATGTTCATGGCTAGCATAAAATTGTTCCTTTGTTTGATCCATAAACATTGGAACTTACGAACTTAAGGATAACGAAGGATATTTAGCTTGAAGAAGTCAAGTATTAACTCCCCTAAGATTTCCTTGAATAATGTCTGCCACAACATGATGCTATATTTATCAATACCCTACCTATCCAAGAGTATTCCCATCTTGAATATGGGATCCTAAAGCTCACTAAAAAGATCCCAGCAAAATGCCCTGATCTAAGCTTAATTTATCTAAATGTTTCATTCATGAATATGGGGTCACAGCAGAATTACTAAGAGAAAGACCTGCAACAAATTTATGGATGATTTATTAGCATGCACAGGGTTGAGCTATGGAAGGTCATTATTCATAAAAAAGCATCCAAATCCATACTATGGTGATGAAGTTGTTAATTTAGTGAAGACAAGAACGTCTCAAAGCTTAATCATACCACAAATTCTCGCACTCCAGGGACAAATGAATGAAGCTATCAAACTATTGCTTGCAAGGTTTCAAACTTCAAAGTAATATCCTTTAGCTCCAAGATATAGATTGCATAGACTAAAATGGTTACCAAAAATTAGTATCCTGGGAAAAGAAGATGGTAGGAACTCCAAAGGGTTATAAATTAGCTCATTTAAAAAGAAGCTTCACAAATAGGAAGTCGTTCATGTTTCAAGTTAGCTTACATGTTCCATAAGGGGTCTTATAGTTATAATGGGGATAAGGCAACAGATTCACCCAATTTGAATTAGTTTCCCTGTCATACTAGTATGTCACTCAACCCCTTTGATTGTTATTTCCAAATAAATAAGCTCAAAGACTCCCCTCACACCTTAGGATTTTATAATTATTAATTCCAAGGAAAATGAAGATAACTCTAATTCATTTCCTAAAAAAAATGAATGAAAAGGTAGGAGGACATACCAAGCCTTAAAAAATTGACCCTAGCCAAAGCGATGAGTTGCCCTAGAAACACCATATTGTTGACCTGACTAAGTCTGGGTTAGTCGAGTCCAATGTTGGAAACTTATAGAATCTTTGGCAGTAGTTCCAATATTCCAAGTCAATAGATCCAAACACTATTCCCAACCCTTGGTCAACTCATGCAATTACTTTCCCAAACCATGCCATTATAACTTATTCAAGTCAAATTTTTCCTAGTTCATATAAATTGAACCCATCAACAGATCTAGATAGAGAATATGTGCTTAAAAAAAAACACATGAATGTAGAAGGTGGAATACACATGGTAAATGCGACACAGGAAGGAAATCAAATTACAGCTCAAGAAAAGGCAGAACCTAGAAATCTTAAGTCTTCAATTTGCAATATTGACACTAATTCACTTCTAGACAAGTTCCTCAATCCTGTCACACAAATTTCTATTATTTTGGACTCTTTAATCAACAATGGTAGCTTTCTCTTAAGATTCTTTTCTAGATTCAATAAATGTAAAGGAATGAACAAGAGAATGTGGATCTCAGTAATTTTGCTTCATTCTCCCAACAACAAATAATAATTGTAGAGAATGTTGCCACTGTTGTAATACTCGGCAAGAGAATTTTCATACAGAGATTAAGGAACTAAAATTGAAAAACGTCTATTAAGGATACTTTGATAAATTTCAACAAAGATAAATGGTCATAGGGCATTGCTTCAAGTTTCAACAGACCTTGAATATTCCTCACATGGAACTTTAGGACTATATTATCGAGGAGGAGTGGATATTTGGAGGCCATGTCTTGATTGGGAAATTGAAGACCAAAACATACTCTTCAAAGAAAATGATTTTTACTTTTGAAGACCAACCACACCATTACTCGATTCTTGTAATCACCCAATTCTTCTTATAAAGATACAAGGCAATTTCATCTTTCCTAGCATATGCTAAATTTATTGAATGATCAAGAAATTTTTGACTTATGAAATCTAACATTCGAATAATAATGGATTAGTTTAGCTAGATTTTAGGAAATGGTAAAATATTAATATTTGGAAGAATAACATCATGGATCACTAGCTGCTTCACTCTCAAGGATCTCACTCCTTTAAAGATATGATTGGACAACAAGGAGAAAATTCCCTCTTTGAAATTTCTTCATGGGACAGAGCTTTAGGATTATTGAGAGGGTTGGATGTTGGGGCTCCACCTTCACACTTGTTCCATTTTGTGGCATCAATGGAACAATAATTGCATGGTTGTGCCCACAAGAACCTAGAGGAATCATACTGTAGCTGGTGGGGTTTAGCTGAGTATCTAGTTAAGAAATGTTATGCCCAATAACTTTCTCAATGTTCAATTCCCCACAAAGCCTCAATCTGGAGCAAAATGTGGCATTCAGTTCCTTGCCAAATATTAATATTTTCTATTGGACCCTATCTTATGACAACATATTAACCTCATAAAATATGAAAAGGAGAGGGATCCAGGGTCCCTCCTAGTGTGCTCTTTGCCTTTAGTTTGGAATCTTCTCATTGCCTGTTTTTAGATTTTCATTTCACTATGGCGGCTTAGTTAGTGGTGGTAAATGGCCTTGAGAGTTGGTTCAAGTAGTCAAATTCACTGAAGCAACTAATTTGGATGTGTCCTAGTCATTACATAAGGTCCTTTCATTGCAAGGCTCTTTTTAAAGGGTCCAGTTTGCATTGTCTAAATCTGTATGTTGGAAATCTGGCTGGAAAAAAATTGTGCCATCTTCCAAATAGATGATGAGTGAAATGGAGATGGTGGCAATTAAATTAGCTAAAGCATTTCTATCTAAACATATTTATTCAAAAGGGATTAAATTAATTCCATATCAATATCTAGAGAAGTAAGAACTTCAAATGCTAGATCAATTTAATTTCAAATATTCTTGTTCTTCTTCCTGACCCATGGACCTAGGTAAGTATGTCCAAAATCATGTTGGAAGCTTCATATAACTCCACAAGAATTTCATCAGTGGAGTCAAACTCAAAAAGCCTTCATTTTTTGTTTTGATGGTGCCTTGAAATGAAACCTTGAACTGATAGGAGTTAATGGGGTTCTCATTAGTCTAAGAGGGAAGATAACATGTCCCTATGGTGTTGGAAATTTCTACATTGGGATATAGGAAACTTGGTCCTCCTCAAGACAACAGATTTTCCTATTTTATGTAATAGTTCTCATAATTAATATACAAATGAATTATATCAAAGCTAATCATCTCAATATACTTGATGGCCTTTTTATGTGTAAGGGAAATCTGATCCTAGTTGAACCTTCAATTCATTTACTAGTAATACACAATATTATTACACTAAATTCTACAACATACCTTATTTAGAATATGGTAGAAAAAAGACATAATAATGATGCATACAACCCTTGATTATAGCATTGGTGTTTATAATGAGGGATTTCAACTCAAAAATCTCCTTTTACACCCTCAACTAAACTCTTTTCACATGCCGATATCGTTACTAGCAGCCTAAGAGAAGGGAATTTTAAGCAAACCAGGTTACACAGTGTTCCAGGTAATTGCCCTGCAATCAATACCATTTAAATGTCATTGGAGAGCACATATATAGGGAAACAAAATGATATCCATGGACCATACAAATAAGGCACTAATTAATATATTTTAAGCACATTCTAAGAGTCCTTCACAACATCTAAGCAAACATTGTTTCTTTCTACAGTAAATATCTACTGGATAACCAAAACATTGGATAATATTACAAGAGAAACCAAAATTAATATGCATAACTAAAACAAAAATGCCATAACCCTAAAATAGCAAACCTTTGGAGGGTGTTACACAAAATTCTACAAAAATCATTGAATGTCCTTCCTTAGGACTTGATACACATTGAGAAACAGTCCAAATCAATCAATACCATTAAAATGTCACTAGAGAGAACATATACAAGACAAGAAATGACAGCCATGTACCATAACAGGTAGTTTTGATGTATAAAATCAGGTAGATACATAATCTGGTGAAAGGCATAGGCATGAAGTAATATGGATGACAAAGGAAATTAACATATTTAAAGCATGTGCTCGGATTCCTATGCAATTTCTAGGCAAGCCTCATTTCACTCTACATCAATTATCTCCCAAATGACATGAACATGGAATAAGAGTCCCACAAGATTATGAAAAGTGATACACATGACCAAACAAGAGTATACCCTTAAAAAGCAAACATTCAAGCAATCCACAACACTCTACAGACGTTATTAAATGTCCTTACTTGGTAATTTATATGGATTCATTAACAACCCAAATCAATGGCTTGAAATGGATGAAATGATCAAACAAAGAAAAAATTCCTAAAAGGATAGGTCTTTAAAATCTTCTTGTATGAAAACAATGTGGCACTTCCACACTAAAATACACATTTAGGAAAATCCCAACGAAACAACAAAAAATAGTGTGGGGTGATAAAATGAAAAAAATATTAATGGACTTGCAATTTCTCTACAAAATTTTCTAGATTTCGAATTTATGGAAGTTTTATGCCTTCAGTGATGAAGCAAAATGATAAAGCATATTTCACTAATTGCAGATGAGTAAATTATAACAGTATCCAACTTGCATAATTAGCTATACCATATACACAATTAGCAAGAAATTTTTATAAGGAAAACTCTCTGGAATGCTTTAGCAAAAATTGGTCATTATCTATGCTATAGAATGGTCAAAAATACTTTGGTTCTGTCCATGCTTATATATACAGTCTGTTCCTTGTATACTTCTTCTAAAAAATTCTTGCCTCAACAATATTAACATAACATGTCTTATACCTCAAGATTCTTGATATGAAGAGTGTCACTTCCTACCAAGTGTTGTGTCTGAAGATGCCTTTGAGAGATATCAAGTCTTCCCTTTCCTTTTTCTGAAAATATCATACCATAGAAAATGAAGAAACCTTGACTCACAGTAAATTCTCTTTCAATTACTTGCCTAGATATTTAGTCCACTCAAGTGTGCTTCTTTATAGACCTCTGCCAGCCCTTTGAATAGACCCTTGATCAAACCTCAGAAAGGTTTAGATATACTTTAGATTTCCTTCTTCGTGGTTCTTTTTGTAACTGATTTGGAGATGTCTCTTTTCTGCCCTTTCCTTCTGTCACTGATATATCTTTGATTGCAATATTTTATAATGTGACTGATGTCTTCTGTGTTTGACATTTTTTGTATAGCACAAGGCTCAGATTTTACTCCCCTAAAGATTATTCAAACAAGCTTCTTAAGTTAACACATCGTTATTCAATGGATGAAGTGGTTCAGCAAAAATCTTTTGAAAACTGACTAAAAAACCCTTAGATCAAGCCTTGACTAGGGTGCTTCTTTCCCTTCAACATACTTTTTCAGATTCCAACAAAATAAGCCTCAGGAAAACAATGAAAAAGCCTCAGACACCCTTGGATTATGGTTCAAAATTGTAGTAAAAATTTCGTCAGAAAAATTGCTTGAAAACTTCTGACAAACTTGTGAAGAACCCTCCCTAAGACAACGTGAAAATTAACTTCAAGTTCACAAAAGTGTTACCTTGTCTGCGTGGATATATTTTTGCTTCAGTGGTTGAAATTTGATCTTAGAGCTACCTCAAGAAGAGGACAACAATTACCTCATTAACAGAGAAAAATAGCCTCAGATAAAAATCTGTTGAGCAAACCGAATAGATGCTACAGGTAGCTGTAGAGATCCTTTTCAAGGGAGGTTGAAAATAATCATAGAACTGTGCCTCAGATGGTGCCCTCAGGTAGGCCGAAATGGGCATCAGGATCCGAGCCTCAAAAAATACCAACGAAAAGTGCCTCAGATAAGTCAGACATAGCCTTAGAAAAACTGAAAAGTCTGCCTCGGAACAAATCAGATTTAGCCTTCTAAATGCCAATGAACAGTCACAAAAGAAGGTTTTCAACACAGTCCTAAAAGGCTCCAATGTGTTTGAACTTTAATTTATTGCAGGCTATGAATCTTGTGTGTATACAACATCTAGGTAAAGTCCTAGATCTACTATTTCCTGTGAGTTACCGATATTTTAAGTTCTAATTTTTGTTCCTTCTGCTCTTTTTTTCTTCTGTTGTTTGAGTATCGGTTTAAAATGTTAGTTTGCACATCTCATGACTAAAACAATATATAAACATAATTATATTTATGTGAACTTCTTCTGGAATACTGTGTAGTATCGTTGTGGTGTCTAGTTATTTTTCCTTCTACTTTTTTATTTTATTTTTTTGTTTGAGTATGGGTTTAAAATGTTAGGTTGGACATTTCCTGACTAAAAAAATCTATAAACATAATTATATTGATGTGGGATTCTTCTGGAAGACTGTTTATTATTGCTATTTTCTCTGTGTAGTAACGTTAGCTTGCCTAGCCACCCTGCAAGGCCAGATTACTGATGATCGTGCATTTTTCTCTTCTATTCTTCTTCATAGATACAATTTAGGGAATGATTCATGGAGTTATATGGGATCTTAGCCATTTACCTAAGATGTTCAAATCTCAAAATTTGTGCACATTAAATGTTTATAATTTGAAAACTGAATATTATGAGGTTTGTGATTCTTGTAGTTCTCATTGGCTAATCCTAGGGACTAGAAATGACTAGAGTCTCATTACATTAGAGGTTGGGTTTAGGATATATTCTATCATAAAAACCACGATTAGAAGCTAATCACCATTATATCTGATTTTCTGAAACTTTATGACTGATATACCTCATTTTACTTGGGTGAAACCTAACGAGGCGGTAAAGGATTGTATCCTTTGTTGAACTCTTAGTTAAACTGAGAGGGGGGGGTGAATCAGTTTAACACATTCATGGACTTTTAAAATTTTCCTTTAAAACTTATTTTACTTTATTAACACCTTCATTTCATGATCAACATAATGTGTGAGCAATCTTTATTTATGAGTAGCAATTAATAAGAAGATTAGATAATGTACCAGCAGTCTTAATATGTTAGCAGCAAGTATTAGCAGAATAGATATATCATATCAAAACATAGACATCATGCACATAGACACCAGATATACATGGAAACCCATAAAGGGAGAAAACCACATCTTATTATTGTTGTGATGCAAAGGTAAGCTCCAACTCCCTCTCACCACTGATTTTCTGCAGGCACCAACCTACAGGCGGCTCCAACCTTAATTCTGCAAGCTACAACTTGCAAGGAAGCTCCAACTCCCATCTATTTTCTGCAGGCACCAACCTACAGGAGGCTCCTACCTCAGTCAGCTACAACTGACATCTATCAAGCTACAACTTGATAGGGAAGCTCCAACTTCCTTACTCTTTCAAAAGAAAAACACTTGCTTATTTACCTTGGATATCAGCTCTGTTCTGTACCTTCTTCTCTGTTGTTCATCAACTCTTATATCAGACCTGCATCATCTCTGCTCAGCCCCTTCTTCTTCTTTGCTCAACTCCTCCTTATTCACATTCTTCTTGCAGCTTGCTTATTCTCTTCAACTCTCTTTAATTCTGCTACACAATCTCTTCTTCTCTCACTCCTTTTCGTCAACCCTATCCCCTTGGTTATTACCCTGTTTTATACAAAAACAGCTTCATGGCTGTTTGTATTCCACTGGGAATTCGAAATGGACAGCCATGTCTCTTTGCCTTCTGCCTTCTCATCTCTTTTCAGCTCACTCAGAAAAATGTAACTGTAGGTGCTTATTTTAATATTACAGTGGGATATTTTCTCTCTTCGGGAGACTTGCCAATGCATCACAACAATATAAATTTAAATAAAACATTTACATTCAAATTTAAATGAGAACTCCAGCTCACTCGTTTTGTCTCTTGGCTTGCTGCGCATTTTTCTTTTCTCTGACTGTGTCTTTGTATTTTCTGTGACTGTGTTTTATCTCTTTTCAACTCTGTTTGCTCTTCTGTCCTCTGCTGTGGTGTAACTGCTGCATACGTGTAACTGTGATTTTTATATCAGTGCTGACTATAAATCTGGAGGAACTCCAATCCCTTTTATACCATTAGTGTCTTGTTGATGTGGAACATTCCGCAAGCGAAACGGACATATATCACAGTCGTATATTAATAATCGCCCTCCACCTTAAGCTGAGGCATATACATACAACCCACAGACCAAGCAGAACATCTTTAATACAATCGCCTTTTATATATATAACAGCGCATTTTAACTTAAATCAACTCTCGGCATCCTTATATAAGGTTTTAACAAGAAATTGTCACTTCTACTATAATCAATGAATAATCTTGATAATACTTAACAAATGCCCTTTCGGGCCCACCTGACACGCTTTTTGATGCATTGATTCTCCTTCGATTGCGATTGATCGCTCCTGCTCCGATTGCGATTGATCGCAATCGCAACTTCAAATACTCCGATGCGATTGAGTCACTGTTCATTGTTCTTTGCCGATGCGATTGACTAATATCGATGCGATTGGGATTCAAATTTTATTAATCAACGTTTATAAGCCCATCGGGTCCGGGCTTCAATCACAATCGCAAGTCATTTAATATATGTTCCGATGCTCTTATAATCTCCGATGCGATTAGCCGGAATTAAAATATATATAAACCATTGTTTATACACCCATCGGGTCCGAACTCTTAATCGTAATCGCAAGTCTTTTAATATGTGTTGCGATTGGCCACTGTTCATTGTATTTTTCCGATGCGATTGG
This sequence comes from Pinus albicaulis, assembly GCA_034641835.2. Taxonomy (NCBI): domain Eukaryota; kingdom Viridiplantae; phylum Streptophyta; class Pinopsida; order Pinales; family Pinaceae; genus Pinus; species Pinus albicaulis. The sequence goes on along the minus strand of CM076574.1, from coordinate 1,038,911,352 downwards.
GAAAGGACTTCAAAAACGTTTGAATTATAATTCATACCTCCATCGGGTTCGGACTTCCAATCGCAATCGCAACTCATATATTCTCCAATGCGATTGACCAATGCCGATGCGATTAGACCTGGAACTCAAAAATATATTAACCGAGATTTATAGACCCGTCGGATCCGAACTTCAATCGCAATCACAACTTCCTGTTGGTTACATGTTCCGCTGCCCTTGCGATCTCCGATTGCGATTGGGGAGGGGTCCCACCTTATAAAACTTTGTTTTATGCGCTCCACTTATATAACATAATATATATGCCTTGGACCTTTGCAACATACGTAATGCGCGGCATTTATATGTAAGATGATGGATACATATATATATGTATCCTCCATCGGGGTAGACGATTCCCGGAATAATATTTGTGTTATATAACGCCGGTTAGAGTGTGCGATTCCCGGAATATGGTTCTGTATTATATGCATTGCATTGCCGCTGGAGTTAAGCGATTCCCGGAATAAGTTTTGTATATGTTTATATATATTCTTTGCCGTTGGAGTGAAGCGATTCCCGGAATTTTATAACAGCTCTCTGCCTCTGTCTCTGCCTCTGCTGCTCCGATTGGAGGGTGCAATTCCTGGAATTTTATAACTGCTCTCTGCCTCTGTCTCTGTCTCTACCTCTGCTTCTGTCGCTCTGCCTCTGTCTCTATCTTCCGATAACGGTTCTTCACTATGCTTCTATGACTGTTACATTTTGACATTCTTCTTGCTGCCTCTATTGCTTTCACTGTGCTTCTTTTGCCTTCCTCTGCTTCAGCACTGCCTTCTTTGCCTGAGTGCTGCCTCCTTTGCTGCCTCTATTACTTCTTTGTCTCTTCCTTTCTACTATATCTGTTGTCTTAGTTTCTTTATGCTCCTTCCTCTGTTGCATCTATAGAATCCACTCCACCTGTTATACTTGTAGCAAATCCTATGAGGCTCCGATCTTCTATGCCTTCAATTCAATAGTTCTTTTCCTCAACTTCGAACTTTGCTACATTCTGTAGAATGAATTGATGTATCCTCCCCAACAGTGCTTCACAGACTTCCCACTTGAATAATTGTTCCTCATCACTCTGTCTCATTCCTCAGCTATTAAATGGCCCTCTTCTACTGTCCTCACTACTTTGCAGCACCTCATCTGACTCCTACTCCCTTTGTTTCTTCTATGCTCTACTTGTCTTATGCTCTCTTTGTTTCATCTGCTCCTTAATTCTCCTTTTGTTGCCTCTGCTTCTTTAAATGACCCTGTCTCTACTGCTTGACCCTCTCTACATCTTGCTGCTATGCTACTCTCTTTGTCTTGTTGCTGCCTCAGGTGTTCCTCCTTTGCCATCTCCTTTGCCTTGTTGCTGCCTCAGGTGTTCTTCCTTTGCCATCTCCTTTGCCATCAATGACAACATTTCCAACAGTCTCCCCCTTTGGCATTGATGGCAACACATCCACCAATAATCCAATTCTTCCTCCAAGTCTTCCTCTGTCTAGCTTCTTTTAGAAGACCCTTTCTTCTATTACATGCTTTTCCTCCCCCTTTGACATCAATGGCAAAGGGTTGCACATTTCTTAGTGTAGATTCTATCTTTTCATTTTCTCTCTCTGAGATGTGTTTAGGCATTCTTCTTCTGAATTTGTACCATGCTGCTCTATACTGGTGTACAATATTTGTTGAGAGAACACTTTTGAGAATATTTTAACTTGTATATACACATTAAGTCGATATCATTCCAAAGTAATGACAGCTATAATCAGACTTGTATAATAAGAGATGCATCATTGGATCAAGACTTAAAGATTCTGGATGCTCCGAGTGACATATCAGGCTTGCTTCAACTATACTTTGCTCTATATCTGATGTAGTGTGCCAATATATTTCTGTTGAGGAAGATTGTAGATGGAATATGTCTTCCTAGCTTATTGTGAGGATAGGAAATATCTTTCAATATAAGAGACTAATGACTTTCACTGCTTACACACTCTTCCAAAACAAACCCTGCAAATCCTTTGTGCTTGAGGTTCTTTTGCCATAGTTCTTTGATCTTGAGGACCTGTACCATATTGCTGCTCCATGATAACTCTTGATATTCTATTGATAGATATGCGACCTGTACCTAGTACCAATTGATATTACCTTGATAAACCATGCAGAGATTTCAGTTTTAGCTTGCACATGAACCCATAGTTTCCACTATTGATATTCCCACTATTCACACCAACAATCATCAATATACTGAATCTGATCTTGGCATCATTAACCTACTACTTATTTTGTCATCCTGATTTGAAAGAATGTCACTGCATTTTATTTTCTATGACAATTCCAGAATCATTGCTACTTTATACACTGCTTTATATACCAATTCAACTGTTACCATGGCTTCTTGATGCCTTTTTAATAATCGCAACCAGACTTCATAACAAACCTTTGAAGATTTGAATATACCACTCGCTTTATAGTTCGCCGCCCGACCTTGTATTAATACTCCATGCTTTGAAAAACAAACTTTATAATAAGACTTTCGGACTGGCCCACCTATGCACCGTACCTCCTCTATCTTCCGTGCACTTTTATTAAACTTCGCGTATCTTCATCGAATAGTCACCGTCGGATGTCCCCTTTTCAAATGAACGGTCGTGAGAAATTCCGCTCGGTGTCCCGGTACTGACGTTAACTTGCGAAATCGCAGGTTAAACGGTGGCTTCCAATACCACCTATGCCACGTAATACTGCCTCCGTACCAAAAGTGGTGCGAAATAATACGGAAACCATAAGTGGTTTTGCTACAGTGTTTCACCAAGGTTTCGTTCTTCTTTATTAAATAGTCGTTTTTCAGTATATTATAATGATTCGAACCCACTCACGAAGGTTTCACTCCACCATTCACATTGTGCATTTGACTATGGTTCCTCTTCACCATTCACAACCCTTGCACCATACATAACCTTTGCAGATTTCCACCATACACAACACGGTTTCGTTTATTCTTATGCAGAGGTTTCTTATGCATTTCTTATAAATATTCTGCTACAAGGTCTCATTCATACGGAATTATCGTCATAGGATTTAACTAGTCAAATGCCTTTGCTGCCTCTGTTCTCCTTCTAACAATTTTGCTGGCTATTGTGAGTTTCAGATGGTCTTCTTCTTCCATAGATCTCTGTTAGAGAAACTTTTTTTTTCTTACTGATCTCATAGCTGTTATCATTCCAAGGAGCTCTTCTTAGACTACTTTCATGGGGTAAATATATGAACTGCTCTCCCCCTGGGATGCTGCTTCATATCTATAACTGGTTAGATATTTGCTTTGTTTTGTAGAGAAGCTCCCCCTGAGACTATGCTAGATTCATTATGTTATGGAGATAATAGGCTCCCCCTTTCTCTTTTCCTTCCAAACTTTATTGAGGTTCTTCATAATGTCTGCACCTCTTTTAAATTCATAGTTTTGTTTGATTTTCTCTGATCCCATCATCTTTCTAGAGTTCTTTAATGTATATGGCATATTACAGTCCTTTGCTTTGTGGCCAAGTTTGAGGCATACATAACATCTTATTTGACCTAGGTGCATTTGAGCTGATGTATAATATTTCATTCCCCTTTTTGAACATAATTTACAATCAACATATTTATGTCCAAATTCATTGCATGCATAACAGTAGCCATGGAAATGATTTGTGTACCTGGTGGAAGATTGTCTTTTCCATATGCTTGCTTGAGGGGTTCTTCTCTTTTGATGCATCGTTTGCTGGTTGGACTGGATTGGCTTTGTCTTACAATATGCTGCATTATGTCCTAGTTTATGACAAGAGAAACATGTACTATTTTTCATAGGAGGGAGGAAGCTCCTTTGACATCTTCCAAATTTGTTCAATTCATCCTTAGGAGCATATGAGCCTTTAGCAGTTAATTGTTTCATCTTCTCATTCTCTATTCTTTCATGTTGCTGCTTGATTCTATCTGTTTCTCTGCAACTCATGTTCTTGTTGGCTTCTGCTTCTGTAGGAATTTGGTGAGTTGTTTCACTATTCCTTATAGCTTTTACAGCCTTCACAAAGATGATTTTCTTGTTATCTTCTACCTTGGGCTTACTAGTTTCTCCTTCATATCCTATCCCAGCCTTTATGAGAGGTGACCTTTGTGCATTTAGAATCTGATCCAACTGTCCAGAGCCTTTCATTAGAGGTGTATTCATTAATAGTTCTCTTTTGGTTTTTTCTAAGTTCTCTCTTAGGCTCACTACTTCTTCTTCCAATCTTTCACATTCTTGATTTTTCTCTCTCATTTGTTGCAGCAGAGTGTCTTCTACTTTCTTTGCCTCTTCAATCTGTGTTTTCAGGAAAATAATTTCTTTCATGTCTTCATATTCTTTCTCATCACATATTTGGACCAATCTCTTAAGGTCTTTGTTTTCATTCTTCAATTTTTCTATTTCAGTCGGAGCTGTGTCAAGTTTGGATTTTTCTTCATCTGCAAATTCTTTATGACTCTTACTACCATTCACACTAGCAGGTACCTCATTTGATTGACCATCTTCCTTTTGACATGAATTTTTCTTCTTCTTGATTCTCTTCTCCTTCTTGACAATGCAATCCTCGGTGTCTACTCCATGGATGAACTGCAATCTGTCCCAGATTTCTTTTGCAGAGTCTAGATCCATTATCAACTCAAGGCCCTTGTTATGAAGACTGTCATATATCACACATTTTTCCGTGGCATTCCTCTGTTGTTCTTTCACCGTAGGGGAGTCTGTGCAATAACCATCACATACAAGCTTCCATACTTCAGGTTCATAAGCCAATAATCCTGTTTTAACCTTATCTCTCCATTCATGAAAGTTTGTTGTATTTAACACAGATACATTTTGATAGTCCATGACTTAACTATATCTCCTTCAAGCTATTAAGCTTACACCAAAGGAACTGGCTCTGATACCAATTTTTTAACTCTTAGTTAAACTAAGAGGGGGGGGTGAATCAGTTTAACACATTCATGGAATTTTAAAAACTTTTTCCTTTAAAACTTATTTTACTTTATTAACACCTTCATTTCATGATCAACATAATGTGTGAGCAATCTTTATTTATGAGCAGCAATTAACAAGAAGATTAGATAATGCACCAACAATCTTAATATGTTAGCAGCAAGTATTAGCAGAATAGATATATCATATCAACACATAGACATCATGCACATAGACACCAGATATACGTGGAAACCCATAAAGGGAGAAAACCACATCTTATTATTGTTGTGATGCAAAGGTAAGCTCCAACTCCCTCTCACCACTAATTTTCTGCATGCACCAACCTACAGGAGGCTCCAACCTCAATTCTGCAAGCTACAACCTGCAAGGAAGCTCCAACTCCCATCTATTTTCTGCAGGCACCAACCTACAGGAGGCTCCTACCTCAGTCAGCTACAACTGACATCTATCAAGCTACAACTTGATAGGGAAGCTCCAACTTCCTTACTCTTTCAAAAATAAAACACTTGCTGATTTACCTTGGATATCAGCTCTGTTTTGTACCTTCTTCTCTGTTGTTCATCAAATCTTATATCAAACCTGCATCATCTCTTCTCAGCCCCTTCTTCTTCTTTACTCAGCTCCTCCTTATTCACATTCTTCTTGCAGCTTGCTTATTCTCTTCAACTCTCTTTAATTCTGCTGCATACTCTCTTCTTCTCTCACTCCTTTTTCGTCAACACTCTCCCCTTGGATATTACCTTGTTTTATACAAAAATAGCTTCATGGCTATTTGTATTCCACTGGGAATTCGAAATGGATAGCCATGTCTCTTTGCCTTCTGCCTTCTCGTCTCTTTTCAACTCACTCAGAAAAATGTAACTGTAGGTGATTATTTTAATATTACAATGGAATATTTTCTCTCTTCCGGAGACTTGCCAATGCATCACAACAATATAAATTTAAATAAAACATTTACATTCAAATTTAAATGAGAACTCCAGCTCACTCGTTTTGTCTCTTGGCTTGCTGCGCATTTGTCTCTTCTCTGACTGTGTCTTTGTCTTTTCTGTGACTGTGTTTTATCTCTTTTCAGCTCTGTTTGCTCTTCTGTCCTTTGCTGTGGTGTAACTGCTGCATACGTGTAACTATGATTTTTATATCAGTGCTGACTGTAAATATGGAGGAACTCCAATCCCTTTTATACCATTAGTGTCTTGTTGATGTGGAACATTCCGCAAGCAGAACAGACATATATCACAGTCGTATATTCATAATCACCATCCACCTTAGGCTGAGGCATATACATACAAACCACAGACCAAGAAAAACATCTTTAATACAATCTCCTTTTATATATATAACAGCGCCTTTTAACTTAAATCAACTCTCAGCATCCTTATATAAGGTTTTAACAAGAAACTGCCGCTTCTACTATAATCAATTAATAATCTTGATAATACTTAACAAATGCCCTTTCGGGCCCACCTGACATGCTTTTTGATGCATTGATTCTCCTCCGATTGCGATTGATCGCAATCGCAACTTCAAATACTCCGATGCGATTGAGTCACTGTTCACTGTTCTTTGCCGATGTGATTGACTAATATCGATGCGATTGGGATTCAAATTTTATTAATCAAAGTTTATAAGCCCATCGGGTCTGGGCTTCAATCGCAATCGCAAGTCATTTAATATATGTTCCGACGCTCTTATAATCTCCGATGCGATTAGCCAGAATTCAAATATATATAAACCATTGTTTATACACCCATCGGGTCCGAACTCTTAATCGCAATCGCAAGTCTTTTAATATGTGTTGCGATTGGCCACTGTTCATTGTATTTTTCCGATGCGATTGGGAAAGGACTTCAAACATGTTTGAATTATAATTCATACCTCCATCGGGTCTGGACTTCCAATCGCAATCGAAACTCATATATTCTCTAATGCGATTTACCAGTGCCGATGCGATTAGACCTGGAACTCAAAAATATATTAACCAAGATTTATAGACCCGTCGAATCCGAACTTCAATCACAATCGCAACTTCCTGTTGGTTACATGTTCCACTGCCCTTGCGATCTCCGATTGTGATTGGGGAGGGGTCCCACCTTATAAAACTTTGTTTTATGCGCTCCATTTATATAACATAATATATATGCCTTGGACCTTTGCAGCATACGTAATGCGCGGCATTTATATGTAATATGATGGATATATATATATATATATATATGTATCCTCCATCAGGGTAGACGATTCCCGGAATAATATTTCTGTTGTATAACGCCGGTTGGAGTGTGCGATTCCCGGAATAAGTTTTGTATATGTTTATATATATTATTTTCCGCTGGAGTGAAGCGATTCCCGAAATTTTATAAAACCTCTCTGCCTCTGTCTCTGCCTCTACTGCGCCGGTTGGAGAGTGCGATTCCCGAAATTTTATAACTGCTCTTTGCCTCTGTCTCTGTCTCTGTCTCTGCTTCTGTCACTCTGCCTCTGTCTCTATATTCCGATAACAGTTCCTCACTATGCTTCTATGACTGTTACATTTTGACATTCTTCTTGCTGCCTCTATTGCTTTCACTGTGCTTCTTTTGCCTTCCTCTGCTTCAGCGCTGCCTTCTTTGCCTGAGTACTGCCTCCTTTGCTGCCTCTGTTACTTCTTTGTCTCCTCCTTTCTGCTATATCTGCTGTCTTAGTTTCTTTGTGCTCCTTCCTCTGTTGCATCTATAGAATCCACTCCATCTGTTATACTTGTAGCAAATCCTATGAGGCTCTGATATTCTATGCCTTCAATTCAATAGTTCTTTTCCTCAACTTCGAACTTCGCTACATTCTGCAGAATGAATTGATGTATTCTTCCCAACAGTGCTTCACAGACTTCCCACTTGAATAATTCTTCCTCATCACTCTTTCTCATTCCTCAGCTATTAAATGGCCCTCTTCTACTGTCCTCACTACTTTTCAGCACCTCATCTAACTCCTGCTGCCTTTGTTTCTTCTATTCTCTACTTGTCTTATGCTCTCTTTGTTTCATCTGCTCCTTAATTCTCCTTTTGCTGCCTCTGCTTCTTTAAATGACCCTATCTCTGCTGCTTGACCCTCTCTACATCTTGCTGCTATGCTGCTCTCTTTGTCTTGTTGCTGCCTCAGGTGTTCCTCCTTTGCCATCTCCTTTGCCTTGTTGCTGCCTCAGGTGTTCTTCCTTTGCCATCTCCTTTGCCATCAATGACAACATTTCCAACATCCCCATTTTCCTAGGCTAGGTTATAATCTGTCACTGTGCTTGTCTATAGGGAGGTCATATGAGACATGAACTTGTGATCATCAGCTAAAAAACACCACTGTGTGCTGCGTGCTAACTACATGTGGGTCGATTTCCTGCCCATTTGGGTAAAGAGCATGACAATCAGTGTCATACATCCATTTACCCCGTTCTGACTATCCAGACAAAGAGACCAATCACCCTTGAATGTTTTTAGAGTAGTGAATTTTCTATCTATAGACCAAGAAGTTCTTGTAATTTATGAGTAAATGATAACATCACTAACTTGTTTGATTTTGATTTTGCAGAAATGGCACTGTGAATACAACCAGTACCCCATCCTCATCTGGTGTAGACTCCATTGCTTCTTTTTCATTGCTAATTGGAAGGGTAGCAACATTATTTTTGGTTCACCTGTTGACACAACTCAAATGGCTATGAATCCATTCATGACCTGAAAGCTCTTTCTGGTGCATGAAATTTTCTCTCTAGTTCATGCGCTTAGCATCGATAGATTACTTCTAGACTACGTCAAAGTATTTTTTCTATGTAAATTTGGTGTCTGAGAAAAGAAGTAGATGGGCAAGATCTTCAACATTGATTCTTTTTTGTGAAGGCAAGGAATTGCTTGAACTTTGCCTCTATTGAGGTTGGATTTGTTACAAAATTTCTAAGCCAAAAGTGAATAACTTGAGCCTCAACTTTGAAAATAAGAGAAGAATAATTTGGTCTTGTAGCAAAAGAATTTTCACCCACATTTAACATTATTTGCATTTATAATGGACTCCCAGCCACACACTTTATCTAATGAAATTGTGCTTGTTGTAACACCATTTCTGCTATGTGAATGTGTTAGTTAAGGAAAAATATGTATGATTCATTAGCATACTGACATCTAAAAACAAACCAAAAGAAAACGAACAAGGAAATGAGACTTACCTTTCGCAACACTGTGCAATCCTTACTCTGTCAGGCCAGTCGAGTACCCTAGCATATTTTGCATCCAAAAACCACAATATATTGTTGTTGGGTGCAAAATCATACACAAGAAAGCACTCGCCTCTGCCTATGGAACAAAAAAAACCTCTAAACCTCACCACGCGAAAGAGTCTTGAGACCCTCTTGGAATTATAATTCCTTCTTCATGCAACTCATCTTATTGACGCTTTTGATGACCAAAAAAGAGACGTCTCTCAATAACCCCCTTGTAAGCAGCATAGTAGTTGTTTTTCCTCTAAAAAAAATCATTTCAAAGAAATATTGTGTTGCAGATTCAATATCTTCAAGCTTAAATCTAAATCTTTGGAAGCATTCACAACTTGTTCCTTCATCTGCCAAAAGATTACAACCATTTGAGTACTCTAAATTAATCAATAGTGTGAGATTTCCTTCCAAAATCCTTAGTTATTGATACTTAGTCTATTTTCGGTTGTCTCGTAAGCACTGCTAATCTTCTGTTTTCTTCTTCGAAACAATGACAATGTGAAAACAACAATTTGTTAAAATTGGCAACTAGGGCCAAATTATACTTAGATCTACTTAGTTGATGAAGATTATCATTCCATTGAATCCCTCTTTTTGAGAGGACCAAAATCTACATAAAGATCACCAAATTTGGATAAGGAAAAATATTTATTTATTTAAAAGAAATTCCACAAGACATAACCTTATTAAGGCGGGAAAATTGAAAATTTGAAATTCAAATTTTGCCTCCAAGTGTTAAGATCGGCTTCACCTCTATAAGGAAAAATTGTTATATATATAGGGATCGCTCATCTTCATTAGAGATCATCTGAAAAGAGTGAATTCAACTCTTGGGTAATTCTTTCTGAGGCAGCCACAGCTTGGAGAAGCAAGGAGGACGTGATGTATTGATCTCCCACAGGTTCGAGTAGGCGTACACAGCTAGCCGCAGGTTTGAGGGAAAGTTTTGGGTGATGTTTCATCATGGTTTTTGGGTGTGAATCTCTTCAAGAGAAGTTTGCATTCTTTTTGTGGAGCCACGGATCAGGACATTGGTTTAAAGGTGAGTTTTGGGGTTTATTTGTTCACGCTTTTATTCTGGTTCGGGCAATAGGAAATGTTGCTACAATAGCTAATATGAAAGCATGTGTTGAAGGGACACATGACCTAATCTCAGTCCTTTACCCTAGCTGCATTCAAGGAGAGAGGGTCGCAATGTAAATAGATTTTAACCCTTGTTTGTGAGCATATTCTTATCACTGGTAGCATAGGACTGCTATTGGATGCCTTGAAAATGAACCACAAGTCTTGGATCATTGTGGGACATATTGTAAAGAACATCAAAGGGTAAAATTCATTGGAAGAAGGTTACTCAGCGACTATTAGGAACCCTAACCAGGCAGCAAGCCTCAATACTATTTTGAAAAGTAATTTAGCAATACTATTTTTACTCATATTATTGTACTCTCTCTGCTAAACATTGGATATCGATAATAAGAATAATTGATCAAGGGCTTTCCCTGTCTTGCGTTTTTTCCCTGGCTTGTGCCATATCTTTGTGTTATTTTTCTTGGTTTGTCTTCTTCATTTAAAATTTATGTTCTTTCTTTAGTTACTGTTAGTAGGATGATAATTCATGTGTGGATTAATAAATGGGGTTATAAGGAACATTGAAGTAACTGTATTATGCAAAGAACATGTTAATCAAAATTAACATGGGATCAGAGTCAAGTGAGGACAAGCCCAAGACTAGAGTTGATGTGATAACAATCACTTAGAGAAGTTTTTTTTCAAAGTATCCATGATCTCCTCCCTCTTTGAAGTTTGAACTAAATGAGGTGGACTATGAGTGCAGACTGCCTAATTGATTTACAACAGAAGGAAGGATGGATCTCTGGAAGTTGCTAAGTTATTCATCTGTAATGATATTTCAAGGTCGAGATTCCAGGACTGTTTTAGGGACACTTCATTTGGAAAATATGAAAGTTATATGAATTATGGAACAATGTTAAGGTTTCTCGACACGTTAAGGTTGCTAAGTTATTCATCTTCATCTATGTTATGCATAACGCTGTGGCAATTCTTGAAAGGTTAAATTCTAAAGCAATTTGTATCACTTGAGTATCATTGTGATATATAATTGGGTTGGTATATCTCGTCTACAATTATTCAGTTATGAGCTTGAACCTCAGGTATATATTTCGTAGGCTAATACACTGAGTCTACAAATTTGTAGACATATTGTATGCTCATTCAAAAATTTCTGTGGAGCACTTCAGGCTGAATCTTGAAGAATTATTGTCTGAGGGTTAATGTTCTGGTGATTTTAAAGGACATCCATCCATCCTTCAATAACTGATCTGTGAATCAGATATGAAGCATGCATTTCATTAAGGCAGAGTCTTCAATATTATTTTATACAAATCTGATGTATCCAGTGAACAAAATTGCACAAATTTAAGGCTGAAAATTCAGTGATCGGATCTAAAACTAACTAAGATGAAGCCCCTTCCTCAGAAGCTTATAAGACATATTTGAAATTCTGTAAGGATGTGCATTTAAGGTATGATAGTACATTTACTGAAGAAACCTTTAGGGTGATATTCTAAGCCAATCATTCGTGTCAAATCTAGATTTGATTGAGATTTCCCAGGGTTCAAAATTTGAATATTGATTGTATGTTGATCTGAAGCATATAAAAGGTACTAAATTTACAGTCGATATATATATAGTTGAAGGTTGGTTTGAGGTCTTTAAGGCTTCTCTTCAAGATCATCTATGTCAAGCGTGTCAAATTCTGAAGTACACCTCTTACGGAAAGAAAAGTCAAAGCAAATCACTCTAAGGAAGTTTCGATGTGAATCACTTGGTGCCTCCATGCAGTCAGGGATATCAGTAAATTTGAAGTACAACGATGTATTCATCCTAAGAAGCATCACCAGTAGTAGCATTTGTTGAAATGGGAAAAAGTTTTGGTCCAAGTTTGAGAACTGTGGTAAAGATAGAATGGTCCGGGAATTTTACGTTCTAATAGAAATTATAGCGTCTTACTGTTATATGGTGTGTGCCAGTATAGAGAAACAATAGGATCATTAAAATTATTGCTAGGATTTACACTTCAGAGATCAGACTAGCTTGAATTGTGTAATGGCAGAGAAGGTTTACTTGGATGAGGATGGTGCAAGTCCCTTGGTATCTTCATTCAGTCAATAATACTTATGAAATCAGTAATATGGTTCTATTGATATACTATTGTTGAGGTATGCCAGTTAAATGGGTAGAACATGTGAGAGAGTTTACTTGTGCATTGCTGAAGTTTGGTAATTTAAAGTTTGTTGATATAGTTGCAACATGATAATGTCTCATCTTAAAGATGAGGAGAAGATTGAAAAAAGCTCAATGTTCAATTGAAGTAAGTCTTCAGAGGGAGCTATGGAATCCCTGGCAGAATGGCTTGTCAACTCTTCTTGCCTATTGATTTTTACAATAGAAATACCATGTCATAAGACATTGATCTGCAAAAGCCGGATGAATATGACTGAATGACCTTGATTAATACTAGGTTGCAAATATCCCAATGGTTATTTTTTTAGCGAAGTTTCTTTTTTTATCTTCAGAGGGAGCCATGGTAGGTTTATAGCTATTGATGATGTTTTTCCACAGATAAAGATCCTCTCGATGTGAGAAGGGTTTTCTTAACCTTGATGCACTTCTTCCTAAAGCTTAAAATTCTAATAAAATGGACAAGTTGCTAATCTGAATACATACAACTTGTGAAGGCTCTAATGCTTAATAAGATATACATGTTAAATGTGATCTGTAGTACTCTGCAAAAATTGTTGGATTGGCATAATAATAAATGGAAAGAGCACTTCTAGATCCTATATCTCTTGGGATCCACCTTTATTTCATGAATGAATGAAGGACTAAAGTTTGGGAGCACCGTTGAGGCTGAACGAATGAAGCAGCTAGCATGGCCTATTATGAAGACATTTGAGTATGTGAGCATGTGTTGGAATCCGCCGCTTAACATCAGGTTCCACTTTATTTGATATGGCAAAGTGGGGAGAAATCTAGCTCTAGCATTACAGGATGGATGTACAGGTTACCAGCATCCCCTCAAAACCCCTTGGTAAGGATAGATTTAACTTCCTTTATAGAGAGAGGTTGGGTGTCTTGGAAAGACCCTAATATGAGGGTCTTGATTGAACATTGAGATCTGTAAGCTCCTCAGGGCCTGGGGTAATTCTTTGAGCTATAAATGACCCTAAGGTGAGTGATTCATCTTCCCCTATATGTGCACGGTGTACAGGGTGAGTGGTTCACCTTTCCGTGTGATAGCTAACATGTGTGTAGGATAAGTGGTTCACCTTCCCCTACATTTGCGAACACATGTGTAGGGTGAGTGGTTCACCTTTCCCTATCCATTATGAAATATGCATAATATGATTGGTTCACCTTCCCCTACGGCATATGAGTAGAATGAGTGGTTCACCTTCTCCTGTGGGTACCCTAGTGAGAGATGCATTTAGGTATCTAGTTGTGAAAATGTCAATGGGACTTGTTTCATCATTTTCCCCACATGTATGATGCTCATTCCCTACAATTGATGGTTGACATATCGATGGTATGTGGTCCATTGGCGACACTACCTGCTCTATACGTTTTAGAAAAACTTAACTATGTTCTCTTTTCTTCGCTTCTACTTCGTTTTTTTTTAAGGATATATTTCTTAGTGTTTTGTTACTTAGCAGCTAAAAATCATTTCTTTTCTACTTGCAGGTTCAAGGTTTGAATATTTGACCTGTCGTTTCCTTATTTATGCCTGGGATGTTCTTCCCTTTTCTGCTATGACTCTCATCTTTCGATATTGATTTTGTTCAATTAATATTTTTAACACAAACATGTGTGGCTCATGGATATGGTTTCTCCCTTTAGGGTTGTTTAGGTAATAATCCATAAAAAAAATTACCGGTCCTTTTGTCTATGCATTTCCCACTTATATTCGAGGCTAATTTTTTTTTGACAAGGATAAATAAGAAAAAGCCTCATCTTACTATTACAAGGGAGTAATATTTCGACCACTGTAAATAACACAAGATGAGAATTTTTACCTGGAAGAAAAATTTACAGTGGTCGAAATATTACTCCCTTGTAATAGTAAGATGAGGCTTTTTCTTATTTATCCTTGTCAAAAAAAAAATTAGCCTCGAATATAAGTGGGAAATGCATAGACAAAAGGACCAGGAAATTTTTTTATGGATTATTACCTAAGCAACCCTAAAGGGAGAAACCATATCCATGAACCACACATGTTTGTGTTAAAAATATTAATTGAACAAAATCAATATCGAAAGATGAGAGTCATAGCAGAAAAGGGAAGAACATCCCAGGCATAAATAAGGAAACGACAGGTGAAATATTCAAACCTGGAACCTACAAGTAGAATATAAATGATTGTTAGCTGCTCAATAACAAAACATTAAGAAAGATATCCTTAAAAAAAAAAAACGAAGTAGAAGCGAAGGAAGAGAACCGAAGAAAAGAGAACATAGTTAAGTTTTTCTAAAACATATAGAGCAGGTAATGTCGCCACCGTTTTGACAGAGAAAACCTTAGGAAGGCAAGAAACCCTTAATTATTTGTAGAGAATTGTCCATTGAAAACTAGAGATGTAAACAACGGAGGAGACAAAGGAGGGGGGTCATTAACCTAACTTTCTGGCCAGGAAAACTCACCATAGGATCTGTAGGTTTGATCCACACCATTCACATCTCGTTAACCATGTGACTAGGGCGAATTGTCACTAGTAAGACAACCCATGTAGCTACCATAACATGGATAATGTGACAACTGGAACCCACTGCTCCTCATCACGATAGATGCACCATAGTTTCATATTAATACATTTCGTCATTCATACAATATCAAGAATCAATATTACAAGGGTAAGGAAATAACATGTCCAGGTGTTAAGCCATGGTTTCAAATATCGTTATATCACTCTAGCATATTATAAATAATCAATAATCGATGAAAAATCTAGATGAAAGTATGAAAACATGTTTTAAACAACCATGAATGGAACATAATCATTTAATCAAAAATGAAAAAAGGAAACCAATTGATAGCATTAGCCTTAACAAAGTACAACAAAATTTTTGGTTAGACCTTATTTAATTAAGGTAAATGAAAATATGATTGTATGATAAACGTATTAAATCATGTAAGAGTTACATGCTACAAAAGATAAATATTCTTGTAAAATTAGAGTTAACACTTGCCATCTGTATGTAACAAGGAGTCAAGACTCATGCGAGACTGTATCATACCCTTAAAAAAAATTATCTTCCATGAGGGATATGTTACATGCGGTATCAGAGAATTATGTTATTATAGTGTAGCATATGAGTCGAATCAAATCATTCTACTAACAATAATATTTTTTTTTACACATCAAAGAAGAAAAAAAGAATATGGATGGCATAAATCTCTAGAGAACCAGATATATGAGATGAATAGATCTGAGTACAATTTAATAGAGAAACACCACCTCTTATAATGGAGTTATTATATATGGTTAAATAACTAAGGATGGAGGTATCCAATATTCTTGTAGATAATGAGAAACTACAAAAGGCTATTTTTGTGCGTGAAAAACTTATACAAATTTTAATAGTTAGGTCAAACCCAAAATGTATGGAACTAGTTGTGGAAAAGGAACAAAATTTGAGAAATCGAAATGTAAGAACCTAGATGGTATGGATGAAATTAAAAATGATATAGCTTACAATTTGTAGGATCATAATTCAACTAAAATTCCTCATAATCAGGGAAAGAAACGAAAAGTAGAGCTATAAGGGGAATTCAAGAAAATTAGACACCCAACTATTGATAGAGAAACAAAAGAAGCAACAAAGGACTTGTTACTCAAGATATATAAATATTTTCAAGTTTATGAGTATCCTAGTAATATAAAGGCCTGATTATCCAAATATCAGTTACAAGGTAAAGCCATCTTTAGGTGGGAGCAAGTTAGAATAATGCATAATTTGGACGATATGAATGCTAATTAGGAAGCATTTAAAAAAAAATTCAAGGAAAATATTTTACTGAAACATATTACCATGATAAGAAAAAGGAACTCCATGAATTAATACGTGTTCATATGAAGATGGATGAGTTGGTTACAAAATTTACCCATCTTTTATGTTAGTTACCATACATTCATGAAGAAAAAGGTAAAGTGAAACAATTTATCACATGCCTTCCCATTTAATTTAAGGAGAAAATAGAATATGATAATCTAAAAGCCATGAATGAAGCCATATATAAGGCTAGAATATGCTATAAAAAATTCAAGCAAAGGGGTGAAAATGTAAAATCCCGTCCCATTAAAAATAAGGGGAAATTTTATGTAAGGTGGAAAACGGTCCAAAATTTATTCTTATAAAAATTCTGGTAAGATTCACGAGGGTCAAAATTGTAATAGAAGCAACAATCAACCTCAAAAGACGAATCTCATACTGGAACTAGGCACTTGGATATGAAGAGTGAAGGATCTAATGGGAATGAAAGGGAATCAATGAAGTGTTGGGGTTGTGGGGATCCGCACCTATTATGGAATTTCCTGTATAATGTGAAATCTATTCAAGCATGCAAAATTTTCAAGTAGTTTCTATCGTGAATGACATGACCAAAAACATTCCTAGTATTAATGCAACATGGTTTGAGGAACATCAAGAAAAGTGTTAATCCACCATAGTTTATATAAAAGGTAATATTTTAAACCAACCTATTTCCATTTTGGTAGATACACGTGACATATTAAGTTGTATCAGTATTCAAATAGTAGAAAAATGTGAACTAAATATGGAAAAAAGATAAAATCTCATGGTTGGTTCAATTAGACAATAACGCTAAGAGGAAAGTTTGAGGCATAGTTAAGGCCCTCCCTATTGAATTAAATGGAAATAGAATAACCATAAACGTGAATGCTTTTCCTTTGGGCCCTTATGATGACTTGGTGGGGATGGATTGGTTGGAGAGTCATAGGGAAATCGCTAATAATTTAAACAAGAATGCGACATTCACAATGGATGAAGGATAAGTGTAGGTTACCAAAGGTATACCTAGGTCCATTTCCCTCTCGAGAATATAAAAAATATTATTAAAGAAATGCAATAGAAATGAGTGCAAGTTGTTTTCCATCTAGATATATTACCATTCCCATTAAGTTAAGATGAAAACTTAGATGATTTGAGACTAGTATGGGAATACAAGGATTTGTTTATCGATGATATTAAAAAAATACCACCTAAAAGATATATTGACTTCTATATTAAACTAATACGAAGGGACACACTAATATCTAAGGAACTCTACAGAATGAGTGTGCATGAGTTAATTGAATTACAGATTCAACGTCAAGAATTACTAGAGAAAGGGTACATTAGACCGAGTGTTTCACCATGGGGGGAACCAGTTTTAATTTTAGGGAAAAAATATAATACATTCAGATTATGCATTGATTATAGGGATTAAAATTAGCTAAGCATTAATAACAAATATTTGTTGCCTTGGATTGATGATATGTTTGATGATGTGAGAGGAGCGAATATATTTTCTAAAATTAAGTTAAGATCAACCTATCACCATTTGAGAATAAAACATGAAGATATACATAAAACAAATTTCAGAACAAGGTATGGAAACTATGAGTTTAATGTGCTTTCATTTTGACTTACTAATGATCTAGATACATTTATGTGCTTAATGAATAGTGTCTTCAACAAATATTTTGATAAATTTTTCTTTATAGTTATCAATGAAATTTTCATTTATTCAAAGACACTAGAAGAACATGAGAAAAACCTAATAATAATGTTACAAGCACTTACAGAACATTAGTTATATGCTATGTTCAGTAAGTGTGAGCTCTTCTAGGATTAGATTCAGTACTTGGGGCATGTAATATCTAAAGAAGGAATTGCAGTAAACCCTTAAGAGGTCAAAGAAATCCTTAACTGGACTATCCCTAAGGATGTGGTAGATATTATATATTTTATAGGTACTACAAAATATTATTGTGGATTCATTCAGGGGTTCTCTAAGCTGGCCCATTCCATAACTTCCTATAGAAAAATGGAGCTAAGTTTGAATTGACTCGAAGGTGCTAAGAAAGTTTCAAGTAGTTGAAGTATCTACTAACTATAGCACCTTTACTTAAAATTGTTGACCCTAATAAGGATCACATAGTTTGTACATATTCATGTCTAGAAGGATTAGGAGGGTTATTGATGTACGAAAATCATGTAATATATTATGAGTCTAGGAAGCTGAAAGACCATGAAATAACTATGTTATATATTATTTGAAACCTCTGGGCAAGGAAAATTTTAAGGATGGAAATTTATCTTAAAGTTTAGAAGCATTGGCGAATCTTAGTAGTCCCTAATATTCAAATTGCAAAATGTTTGGGGATATTTTTTGTAAAAATACTTGGATATATAATAATTTTATAATATTCTATATAAAATTTTGGCGATTTTTAGGTAAAATAATTTATAATATAAATTTTGGGTGAATAACATTTAAAAACACCTAGAGATTGGCGAATCGTTTTTTTGGAAAAAGCATAGAAAATTAGCCCACTTGCGAATATTAGCCCCTAAAATTTTCCCTACCTCTGGGAATTATACACGCATTAAATATGTGACACCATTATTTAATTGTCAATAAATTTGCATTAATAATTG
This sequence comes from Pinus albicaulis, assembly GCA_034641835.2. Taxonomy (NCBI): domain Eukaryota; kingdom Viridiplantae; phylum Streptophyta; class Pinopsida; order Pinales; family Pinaceae; genus Pinus; species Pinus albicaulis. The sequence goes on along the minus strand of CM076574.1, from coordinate 1,038,892,376 downwards.
ACCATATCATCTTAAAATACTTTTTCAACCAACCTGAACTAAATGATAGACAAGCTAGATGGATGGCTTTCTTAGGTAAATGTGATTTCTATATTAAACACATTAAGAGGAATGAAAATAAAGTGGTTGACATGCTAAGTCTAAGTGTGAAGCAGTTTTTTGGAATCTTAGTAAGTAGTGCTAAAGAATATTTTGTAGAACAAGTTAAAATAACGACTTTAGAAGATAAAGCTTATCATTATATTTTGGAAAAATTGAAATATGTAGTTAATCAAACAACATAAACATATTATGCAGTAAAAAAAGGTAACCCTCTAACATTTACCATAGAGTGTATATACCATATGTGCCAAATATTCATAAATTAATATTAGATGAGCATCATAAGAATCCTTTTTCAACTCATCTTGGATACTAGGAAATGATTTCAACACTGAAAGAAATGTTTTTAATGGCCTGGAATGAAGAAATAAGTAGCAGAGTATTTGGCAAGGTATGAGGAATCCCAACGAGTAAAGGATCGACACTAAAATCCTACTGGATTGTTGAATCCCTTTCCCATTCTAGAATCTAAGTGGGAAATTATCTTGTTGGAGTTTATTACGAGACTAGCTAGAACTAATAAATAGCATGACTCAGTTATGGATGTGGTAGATAAATTAAAAAAAGATGCTCATTTTATACCCGCCCAATCAACCTATAAAGTTGTCCATGTGGCAAAAATTTTAATTAAATAAATCTTTAGATAAAACGAAATACTGAAAATAGTTGTATCTGATAGGGATGCAAAGTTTATGTCAAATTGCTAGATAGCATTGTTTGCATGAATGGGTATACAACTAAAATTTAGCACTGCATACCATTTCTAGATAGATGGGTAGACTAAAAGGACCAATTTGATCCTTGAATACATGCTTCACATGTATGTAATCAATCAACCCACTAAGTGGGAAGATTATTTTCATTTGCTTGATTTTTACTTCAACAATAGTTGCCAGCCATCCCTCAAGATGAACCCCTTTTAAGTCCTTTACAAAAAAAGGTTCCATACATCATTAATTTGGAATCATAGATAAGACATACTTATTCGATGGCATGATCTACTGCAGGAGATGACTTAAATAGTGAAGGAAGTAAAGAACTTAAAAGTAACCCAAGATAGGCAGAAGAGCTATATATATTTAAAAAGGAAGCATAAAGAATTTTAAGTGGGAGAACATGTGTATATTAAAGTTATAAAAAAAAAAGTACCTTGAAATTGGGAAGTTGTGCTAAGTTAGCATGCTGGTTTTGTGGCCCATTTGAAATACTAGTGAGAGTAGGACTAGTTGATTTCTAGCTAGCATTACTAGCCCATAATAAGATTCATAATATATTTCATGTGTCACTTATGAAAAAATATATTCATGATCCAACTCATGTTACTGATTAGACTATTTTACATGCTGAACCGAAAGGAAAATTCCATGTTGAGCCTCTGTGAAATTTGGACCAGAAGGAAATTGTACTTTCGAATCCATCCATTCCCAGGTTAAAGTGAAATGGAAGTATTTCGGGCCAGAGGAGGCCACCAATGATATGGAAAAGGAAGTGAGATATCTCTATCTCTCTATGTTTTGAGAATGAAGGATGCACAAGAAAAACACTGAGGATGATGCTCATTTAAGAGGAAGGGAAGTGTGATACCCTTGATGTAATTTATTCCTACTTGACTCTTATGATTTTAATTGAAATAAAATTTATGTTTGGACAATAGCTGTCGGGTAAAATTAAAGTTGGACATATTCATTACATATGTAAATTCTAAATTTTATCCATGAAATGTTATTTTTTTTACTTATTGTTTATTTGAAAATATAAGAGGTGCCAAAACATGAGTAGGTAGGCCAAATAGCTATCAGGAAATCAATTAAGGATCAATTATAGTCCAAGAAATGAAAATTTTCACCACTAAAAATCCTCCATATTTAAAAAATCCTAACCACCCCAAAAAAATAAAAAATTTGGCATGAAAGGATAGAGATGTAATGTGGTGGGAAAAGGAAATTTAAGGTATTATGTGAGAGAAAGGTAATCTTAACCAAAGGTTCTGGTGGGGGAGAAACACTGGACCTGGTAAAAGTAAATAAATATTTAAACTTTGAACTAGTCGGATTTTGCAATAGTATGAGGAAGTGAACTATAGAAGGATATTGGTTTGATTCATGACAGGAGGGGTTGCTTGATAATGGGCTAGAACTATTGGGGTAATAGTTGATTATTTGGGTAGAGTATGGTTGCTCCTATTATATTTTCAAGTAAAAGATAAGTAAATGATATATTGTTTCCATGGCCTATAGATAATCTAAATTTCTATGCTATTTTTATACTAATATGGTCTGCGATAACGTGGAGTGTAGGTATGATATTTAGCATATGTTTTTTGGACAAAATATGTATTTAAGTTATGAAGTTTATTTATGTTTAATTTTTTTTATAAAATAGTAGTATCTCTTCTAGGTAAAGTCTTAATTAAAATAAAAGATATATGAATGACTAAATAAGGTTGGTAGGGATAAAATAACACCAAATGAAAAATTCAGTGCATTTTATTGAGTAGCTATAATCCCTATTTGAAGAACCCCCAGGAAAATATTGATGAAGAAACCCAAGACCAAGAGTCTAGCGTCAACTTTACTTAGGTCCAAGGGGACCATTTGACTAAGTATAGAATTAAGAATATTGGTACATATACATTTAAATATATAAAATTAAAATTCAACACTTATAATTAGTAATGTCCATTATATTATGAAAAGGACCACTAGGCATATAATGAAAGAAATCATGTACAAGAACATAAACATGGTTTGTATGGTTGTAGGTTGGTAGTGAAATAAGACTCCCATGCTAACCTATGACTTCGTGTAGCCCACATTTATTTAATAAGAGGTTTTGTGGGGTCAAATGTAGAAACCCCAGTACAAGAGTTATTCACTTAATGTCTCTTAGAAAAGTATTATACAAAAGAATAAAATAACTATGTATATGTTGGATAATTTAATTGTGATTTAAATTACTTCATATTAAAATATTAATATTAACATTGGTTTGTACACTTACAACAGAAAATCAAATTTTCAATTCAAAGGAAAATATAATCTAATGAAAGGAAATTAAAGACTTATTCTTCAATTAAATCCTATTTATGAGATGATATCTAAATATAGAACCCATACACTTTTCTTATGAGAAAACACCAAACGCTTATGAAATGTTTATTCTATCTTTAATGAAGAAATAAAGGAAACTATTCTAGGAATACAATGAAATTTAATATAGGGAAGCAAGAAATAAGAACTAAATAATTCTAAACTAGAAAGCGATTAAATTATAATCTATGAAAAATGAAGGGAAACTATAATATATGAGAAATAAATACAATTCTATGATATGAAAAACAATCAATCTATATGTTATGAAAGACCATTAAACTCTATGCTATGAGAACAATCAAACATTATTATATTAAAGGTAGTAAAATTCTATTTGTATGAAAGCATTTTAAATTTTTATTCTAAAGAAAATAAAGGCAAACATACCCTCTGAAAATAGGAAGAATCTATTCTATGAATGACTAGTTAAATTCTATGTTGTGAAAATAAAACTATATTCTATAAATGCATTCAAACTCTTTTTTAAGGAAGAATTTGAAATCTATATTATGAAACAATTTAAAATCTATAAGGAACATAAACAAAAAAAAATTATTCTAGGAAAAGGAAAGATGACTTTAAATGACAGGAACGGAGCATCAAAGTGAACAACTAAGATTAATTATGGAAGACTGTATACTTACAAAATCCAGAATTAATTCATTTCTATACAAATATGTGTATCCTATCTATTTATCAAAGAGATGTTTTGTGCTTCTTTTAACCAACCCCTGAAATCTCACTAGCACAAGTGAGACCACTCTGGCCTAAGTTTTGTTCCCTTTCACATCAGTAATTAAGTGAAAATTTACAAGTTTTCTATGATCTTAAGAGCTTATTTAGAGAACGTTTAAAAAAAATGAAATTAAAATACAATATTTGTAGGAAAATTTTTCAAGTTTTATAAATTTTGATAAACATAAATAAATAAATTAAAATAAACAAACATTAATTAAAATTTATACTTATAAAGAAACAAACTAGTCAACATTTTAAGGCTTTTAGGTAAGATAAAGGTGTAGAGAGTTACCTTCGTTAATTAAAGAAAATAACCTGCTAATGAAAATATGAAATTATGTGATAATTATACAAAGAAAACATAGAAGAAAAGGTTTATTTTTATTAATAAAAATTTGTGAGTACAACAGAATAAAAAAGGAAGATTCTTGCAAAGAACCATTAACTAAAGTAGCTTATAAACATTTTTAATGCAAAGAATCATATACATAAGTTCACGAAAGAAAAATAAATGACGGGGAAACCTCTAGAATACCTTCATATGCTCTGATATAGGGGTTTACAACCTACTTCTCTACAAAATTAATGGCAATTAGCATTTTTTTTATAAAAGAAGACCTTTAAACAAAAAATAAAATCACAAAAAATCAAGTTACATAAAATGTTGGATCCAAATGATGAGTGCAGTTTTTTATTAGGAAATATATTTCTTTCGAAAAATATTTTCTACCTCTTTTTGGTTCAACTCCTTATAACTCACAAAATATCAAAACCAGGAGGAATAAATGACAGCTTAAACTTAGTGCATACCTCTCATAGCAATATTCTCTCTGTTTCCTTTGTATCTCCCCCTCTCTTTTATGTTCCCTCAAAGTGGTTAGAAAATTAAACCACTTGGGTCATTTGTTAAAATCTATTTTCTAATCAGCTTTGACTAGAGTTTGAGAATGGGATTCTAAATGTAAATGTAAATTAATTAATTTTTCATTATTATACTAAATTTTTTTAGTATGTGGTACGCCCCTTGTTCCATAACATAAGTCATTTAAAATTACCTTCAACCTATAGGAATTTACAGTGTAAGTTCCTTAGATCAAACACCAAAGGTCACCTGTCACAAACAAATCACAAATCACTAGTATTTGATGTGGTTAAAACCCTTGAAGAGGGAAAGAGTCCATGACCTGAGCCAACGCGACCACTTTAGGAAATTTATTAATATAAAAATAAAATTTGCATAATTTTATCTCATAAATGGTTGCCAGAAAAATGACCCTCCATGCTCTTTAAATAGAGATCATGGACCAATCAAGTGCTAAGCCATGGATTAAGTTTAGATAATACCGAGGAGAGAGTGAAGCATCGGATCACTACATATCATGACCATCAAATTATAAGTTACAAATGTACATAGTAAAGAAACACACTTTACCTAACTCTACACTAGACCAAGTTATACTTAATTATTTCGTATGTGTTAGAATATCCTAACAGCCCCCCTTAAGAACAACTTGAGATAGGATTGAAGGATTTACAAAGGTGACACAAAAGGAGACTATTTCCTATGTGTTGAAATATCCTAACATCCCCCCTTAAGAACAACTTGGGATATGATTGAAGGATTTACAAAGGTGAGACAATAGAATAAGGAAGGAGGCATTAGAGCCTATACCCCACTTAATGATAACTTTCCTGTACTCCAAGCATAGATTGAATTTTGGTAAACTTCACTTCTGTGAGAGCCTTTGTAAAGATATTAGCAACTTGATCATTGGTTGAAAAATACTGCACTTCAAGAAAATGACAATGAATGAGCTTTATGATGATTATATATGAAGCTCAATATGTTTCATACGATGATGTTGAACATGATATTTGCATAGCTGAATGCAAATATAATTATCACATGAAAGTCTAGTTGGATGTTGCTGATGAAGACCAAATTCAGACAGGATCTGACGAAGCTACATGGCTTCCTTGATAGCTTCAACTGCACCACGATACTCTACTTCTACTGAAGAAAGAGAGATGCAACTTTTTTCTTACTAGACCATGTAATAGGTCCTGAACCAAGAGTGAATACATATCCTGCAGTAGAATTTCGATCAACGGGGTCACCAGCCCAATCAGAATCAATGAAACCAATAAAAAATGGAGATGCTCATCCACTATAATGATTCTTGAACTGAAATATACCTCGAATATATCGAAGTATTCTTTTAGCTTCTTTCCAGTGACTTTCATGAGGTTGGTGCATAAACCAAGCAACAAGACCAATGGCAAAGGAAAGGTCAAGATGAGTATGGGTTATATATAGAAGTTTACCAACAAGTTTACTCTATAAAATAGCATCGACTTTAGGGGTAGTACAAGTGACTAAAAGCTTGACTCCAGACTGAAAGGGAGAAGGGGTTGGCTTACAATATTCCATGTGAAAGTGGCATAGAAGATCACAGGCATACTTGGACTGAGAAAGGGTAATACCTTCTTTAGATTGCAGGACTTGAAGGCCAAGGAAATAATGCAAGTGTCCTAAGTCTATCATTTCAAAATTCTTTTTGAGGCTAGAATTCACATGGTTTATATGGTTGGGATCACTACCAATAAGGATAAGATCATAAAAATGAAGAACAAGGATGATGAACGACTTACCCACTTTCTTGGTGTAGAAAGTTTTATCATAATGACACCTAGAAAATCTGTTATCTAAGAGATATCTATCCATTTTTGCATACCAAGCTCGACGAGCTTGTTTGATACCATAGAGAGACTTCCTAAGGCGAAAAACAAGGCTAGAGTTGTTTTGGATCAAGCCAGGGGGTTGTTCCATGTAGATTTCTTCATGCAAATATCCATGTAAGAAGGTAGATTTAACATCCATCTGATGGCCTTTCCATTTAAAGGAGGAAGCAAGGGAAAGAACAAGGTGGATAGAATTCATTCTGGAAATAGGGGGGAAGGTTTTAGTATAGTCAATGCCTTCAACTTGTGAAAATCCTTTGGCAACAAGACAAGTTCTATGTCTATCCACTTTTCCATCTGGTCCAAACGTTGTTTTGTAAACCCATTTACAGCTGACAAGTTTTCTTCCCTTTGGAAGAGGAACATGATCCCATGTATCGTTTGCCATTAAGGAATGATATTCTTCATTGATAGCTTCATCCTAATGTAGATGACCTCAAGCTTCTTCAATGGTGTCTGGATCAAGATTTTCTGGAACTTGAGCCAATAACGAAGAGGCTCTTTCGAACTGAGAACACATACGACGTCGATCTGTAGGGTCACCTGCAAGAGATCCTGCTGCATCCCAAGTAGAGTGCACCCATCTTGGAAGCTGTGGAGGTGAGGCAATATCGTTAAGAGGTGGAGGAGGATTTTCATCCTCGCTTTCATCATATGAACTAGAAGGAATGCTATCAAAACTAGAAGAGATAGAGAGAGGAGGCACATATGTTGAATCAGGCTCGCAGGCCAAAGGTGGCACACCCATCGAACTAGGCTCGTAGGCCAATATATTTTCATAAAATTTTACATCGCTTCTAATGATTATATTTTTGGATTTTTTTTTAAGAAGTCTATATCCTTGGACATATTCAGAATATCGAACAAAAATGAGACTTTCACTCTTAGTTTCTCAGGCTTTATGTTTCACATCTGGAATACGGGCCCAAGCATCACTTCCAAAAATACAAAAGTGACTTACATCTGGTTTGATTGAGCTCCAGGCTTCTTCTAGAGTTATATTCCTTAAAGCCTTAGTAGGAGTGTGATTTACTATGTAATTTTCATAGTTAATTCCCTCTACCCAAAAATTGAGACTAAGTCCTTTAGATTGAAGCATACAATTATCCATTTATTTTAAGGTGTGATTCTTCCTTTCAACTACACCATTTTTTTGTGTAGTACATGGAACAATATGTTGCAATTGAATTCCATGCTCAATGCAAATTTTGATAAATTTTTTGTTAACACATTCTCATCCATTATCTGATTCTAACTTAAGAATTTGATGTCCAGATTGTTTCTCAACAAAGACCTTAAAGGCCATGAACCTGTTAAAAAATTCACTCTTGAGTTCTAAGAAGTATATCGAAGTGCGTCTAGAAAAATCATCAATGAAAGTTAAGAAGCACTTGCAACCAGAGAAAGAAACAACACGAAGTGGACCACATAAATCACTGTGCACAAGCCGCAAAGGAGCTGAAGCGTGCCAAGAGGCACATTTGTCAAAACCATCCCAGTGATTTTTTCCAAGTACACATCCGAAGAAAACACCATCTTGACAAGATACCGTAGGAACACCTATCACCATATTTTCTTTACATAGAGTTTGAAGAGAGCGATAGTTGAAGTGACCAAATAAATTATGCCAAAGTTTTCTCACTTCATCATTATGAGAAACAAAAATGGAGGGAAGACATGATGACCCAAAGTTTTCAAACTTATACAACCTTATGGAATCATCAACAATGTTAATAGCTAAAATATGTCTGGGATCTTTGAGGTCCTTGATTACAACATCATGAGGTGAGAATTCTACTGTTTTCCCTTCACCTGAATGAGTTATCTTATAAATAGATAGAAGGTTGTAGCACAAGGTAAGAACACATATTAAATCATTAAAATGACCATTATCTATATGAATGGTTCCAGATCATACAACACTAAGTGATCTATCATCCCCAACGTAAATATTTTCGATGTTACAATCATTTAAAGAAGAAAACATGGCTTTATTTTTGGCCATGTGGTAAGAAGCTCCAGAATCAGTGAGCTACTCATGAGAATGAGAAGAATAAGATAGATTTAATGCATAGTCAAATCGTGATGCTTGAAAAACGCAAGAAAAAAGTTCCATTCCTAAAGATGAAGTTGAAGAGTTCTCCAAATTGATGTGGTGCTTCTTCTTTGCTGGTTCCAAGGCTTCCATATTCTTAAAAAAAATTTACTCTACATGGCCATCACGATTACAAAAGTTGCAATGTCTATATGTTTTCTTCCCTTTTTTTATTTTCCTTATCGTTTTGGTGAGTTAGTTTTTCAGTTTGCGGTTGAAATTTCTTAAGACCCTTGTTTGGTTTAGGACCATTCTTTTTAGGATACATCTTATTGGGATTCTTTTGATATGGTTTCTATTGGGCTGCTAAGGATTTCTTAGAAGATTTTCCAGTATTTATAAGACAAAGGTATAAGAGGTTTTCTTGTTCTCTTATCAAAGGATCACAAAAGGCATCAAAAGAGGGGGACTTCTAGGATGTTCCTTAAGAAATGAAGGCTTCTCTAGTGGAATGGAAGGTGGAAAAAAATATAGAGTATGCAGGTCAAAGCATAGCAAGAATGGAAAGGGTACCATATTCCTTTTTGACCTTACAACATTCTAAAAGAAGTCTAACGGTCTTGAATTTGGACAAAAAATATTCAATATAGGAGAAATTATTAGGGTCGAAAGTAAGAAAATCATTTTCAAGCTAGTGGACCCTAATTTCGTTTAAATTCAAAAAAAAATATTTTTCTTTTCTCATAGCCGCATCAGGGGTGTCAATTTTTTGGATATGAAATCGAATATCTTGAGCAATGGACATTCCTATGAACCCTCATTCTTGATCTTGTTTATTTTCCCATTTAGCAGCTTTATCTCCATGGGTATGTTTAGTTTCTTATCTTAAGCCTATTCTATAAAGCCCTTTACTTCTAAGTAAGTCTATAATGTAGGATATCCATTGGAAATAATTGTTATTGTTAAGAATAACCAGAAATGAAATTTCCATTTAAAAAAAAAATAAGTTTAAAAGGCTAAAAGTAACTGCTACAATGGAAATATGCCGAAAAAATAGGTTGGTTAAAAAAAAATGGCTCAGAAAATGGCTTTCGGATGAAGAAGTATGCCTTTTTGAAAAAAATGTGTTGTGGATGCCAAATAGTTACATGAAAGATTGAGAGCTGATGATGAAGTTCCACTTTTTAAAAATCCCCCACATTTTCAAACTTAATAAAAGAAGCTCACTTTTAAACAAAAACACTATTTTATGTGACCCACTTCTATAAATAAGTGAGAGTCACTTTTACAATGTTACTTTTACATGTGCTTTTGAAATAAAACCCTCTTTTAAAACCAACAACTTGCCAAAGGGCTTTATAAGAAAAAAGTAACTTAACAAAAATTTTTTTACAAAAGGATGCTTGAGAGAGAGACTTGAACCCAAGACCTCTATTCTCTTTAACTAACTTTACACCAAGTGAGTTAGAAGAAGGATTCTGTAATTGTTTTAAAGGAGGAAGGGTTTTTTTTTTCTCCTTGATGTGCATGCTTTTTCCTGCAAAAGAAACACAAAAATCCGTGCAAAAAAAAACGAAATGCAAGCCTTATGGCAGAACATTAGATTTTCGTTTAGCATTACCAACTATCCTTTTTTTCACTGTTTCTGATTTCCCTGATCACACAAAGACGCTAGGAAAGAGCATATGTATCAAAAAAAAAAAAAAGGCGTCTCTTCGTATTTCTGATTTGCTAAGATCACACACAATGGAGAGAAAAGAGCACACATAGAGAAAGAGTAGAGATTCAGTAAATAAAAAAAATATAGACCAAAATAAACAGAGGGAACTGAAATAAACAGAACGATTAATAAATATAACTGCAAAAAAGATACATTATACCTCTAGATGTAAAATGACGTAACTCGGGCAACTAGAAACCTTTTCACATAAAATGAAAGCGGTTTCTCACTGTAACAGATGCTCCAGACACAACAGAGTAGTTATCTTGGCCCAAAAGTGGTCAGAAATAGTAGATCTAGAAAACGATAGTCGCATGTAGTCAAATCGACTTTGGATTTGGATCAACAACAGATGTGGCCCTTAAAATAGTTCTGATACCATGTAGGAATTTACAAGGTAAGCTCCTTAGATGAAACACCAAAGGTGACCACTCAGAAACAGATCACAAATCATTACACCAGTATTTTATGTGGTTAAAACCCTCAAAGAGGGAAATATTCCATGGCCCGAGCCAACACAACCACTTCAAGAAATTTATTAATATAAAAAGAAAATTTACATAAGTTTCTCTCATAAACATTTGCCAGACAAATGACCCTCCATGCTCTTTAAATAGAGATCATGGACCAATCAAGTGTCAAGCCATGGATCAAGTGTCAGTAATACCAGGGAGACAGTGAACCGTGAGATCACTACATATCATGACCGTCGGATTAAAGTTACAAATGTAAATAGTAAAGAAACACACTTTACCTAACTCTACACTAGACCAAGTTATACTTAACTATTTCCTATGTGTCAGAATATCCTAACACAATGATAATAGTATGATAACCATAGAATATGTGCGTTGAATAATAAAATGTAAATTAATAATGATACCATATAATGTTCATAAGAAACCAAAACCTTTGTGTGTCCATAAAAGAAAGATATGATTAACCATGGACATATATTCTAAAATAAGCATCATCAAGAAACAACATATAATCTCCTTGTATCTCCCAAAAAATACCTTGTTTATCCCCGTTTCTCCATTATGATCATGATTTCTGTAGACATATATCTCTTACAATGTATGTGCACCCTCAATATAAAATATGCAACATAAAAACTCCTAAAAAATGACATTCAAAGAGATAGGTGTTGTAAATAATACATTTAAATATACAAAATCTCCATATGTCCATATAAACTAGGGAAGATAAGCCAAAAAGTGTCAAAAAATAAACAATATCCATTTGTGGATCAAAATCATACTAAAAAATATCTATGAACCTGTGGGAATGAGAAATTTTGGCTTACAACTCCTGCTGGCTAGGATAAGGTGTCACTAAGTGAGAGGAACCATGAGAGGGATTAGACTTGGTGAGTTGGTAGCTTTTTTAGAGGACTGAGAAATGGGGTAAGAAATAATAGTATTATGTGTGGAAATTTGAGCAATAGATGGAGGAGGTTGGTCAACAGGTATAGAAGGCTGAGGTGTTACTTGTGGACATGGAACAAGACACGACGTAGACCGTTGTGGGTGATGTGACACATTTTCTTTAGGAGGAGGAGGACGAAATGAAATAGTAGGCCATCCTTGAACAAAAAAACGTCTTTGTTCTTGGATTACATTTTTCAACCATCATTATTGGGAACAACAAGAGGGGAAGACATGTGGAGTGGCATAAGGATACCAATTCTTGTTCTATCATGAAAAATACATTATTTATGTCGAGCCACGGGTTGGGAAATAGGTTGGTCTGTAAGGTTCATTATGCTAGTTTGGAGTAATTTCCTTATTTCCTCTGAATCCTCATCAAAATAAATATAAATTCTAGGTCTTCTTTCTCTTATTAATTCCAAATTTCTATCCTTGTTATTTCTTCCTTTCCGTTGTTTATGTTGTAAATACTCATGCTAAAACATAAATATTAAGTTACTACCATGTTATTAAAAAATAATATATTCCAGCATACAAAAATTTATCATTACACGAGTCTTGATATATCAACACAATTGATATATCCTCATATATTTGCATAATATTATAAATACACGAAATGTGACAACAAACTATGTATTTCTATATGTTTTTCACATGTATGAATACACTTAAGAATATAGAGTTTGAAAGAATGAATTCTCTCTTTATTTTAAAAGAAATTGTATATTATGTGACATCGAAACCCTTTGTTATAAGCGCAAGGGTTTTATTAATAAGAAGGTCTATGGGTTGCGTATATGCATTGACGTAACAAGGCATATAAAACTTGAGCGCTAAGTGAATACAAAAAGAGTGGAATCTTGTCCCGTAGTGAAAATAAATGATCACAAGAAACTTATGAACGAGTACACCTATCGATACAAATGTTCATGTAAATTGATCAATTTTTTCCACGAATTATTGGTAGGGAAAACATCAAATGAAAGACATTTAATTAATAGAGTCATGGGTTCATTCGACTTTTAAAAAGAATGAATTGATTGTTCTGAAACTTCCCTCCACCTTTCAATGTAAAACAAAAATTCCAGTCATAACAAAATCCATCATTTAATAGGCATGTTCGAATACCTTCAAGTGAACTGGAATTACGAATATAATAGGATTTTCCCTGGCCATATAGAATGAATAAAATTCCTGGGAATTGGTAACGTCGATGGTTTTGTGCATGGGCCGTTAGGGTTTCGAGGGCTCCCATCAACAGAAAATACAACCACTAGCGGTTAATGAATAACCTATTGAAATAATAGTGGAATAATAATAATAATAATAATAATAATAATAATAATAATAATAATAATAATAATAATAAGTTTTGGGTGATTACAAAATTCAGTAACAGGTTATTCCTCTCTTCTAATAATAATAATAAATTTACTAAAACCACATAGTATATCAAATAAGTCATGATTCAATGTTTTACATGTATGAAAATTTGCAGAGAAAAAACATTTTGTTCAAGAACAAATGCATGAAGTAGACCAAGCTTCTGCAACCTGTTGAAACATTAAAGCAAAAGTGAATTTTGACTTAGAAATAAAAATACTAAATTCTTTTGTGCCCGAGGTTTCGGCCTCAAGGGCTTGCACGTAGTGAATATAAGAACAATTGAACAAAGAGACCAAGGGGCATGACCAAATTTACAAAATCGCATGGAGAATTATGACTTGACGGCAAATAAATTTTAAGCATTCAGACAGAAAATAACGAGTTTGATAAACTTATTGACATTTTTAGAGAATGAGGAAGCGATATTATTGCATAAAAAACTTGTGAATATCAAGCAACTAATATCATAAACGACGAAGAACATGCATGATGGATAGAAACTCAAAGTAATTTCAATCTATTAATTCTTGGAGTACATTATTTGTTGTTGAGGAATACCTGGTAATGTGAGTGTGTCCAAGAACACTTGCAGTGAGTTACAATATTTCCCTCTTTCTTCTCAGCTTTGACCGGTAGTTTCAGGCAGAGTGAGTGAGGAAAAATGAGGCGAATGAAAAACAAACATGAATAATACGTAGAATTTGCACATGCATGATAAAGGTGTCATAATTTGAATGAAACACGATAAGTATGGAAAGTTAATGACAGAGTAATGGTGGGGGACAACATGGATGACTATGTAATATTCATATTCACAACAAGAAATACCACGTTGGATATATAATAAAACCAATGTCGAGCGTTAATTATAATATTGCACCACGTAGGAGGATTCTTTGGTGATTAGGAGGGTTCTTCTAGAGAAATATATCATAGAGCACATTATATTAGAGAAAGGGTGTTGTATTCAAAAATTAATTTCCAATCTGTACCCAAAGTATGAAAGTAAACTAACCTTATCAAAATCAAATAGAAAGTAAGGTCTTGTAAAAAGAATACCAAAGAAAAATGAATTAAACTTGATGAAAGGTTGAAAAAAAAGAATTACGGAAAACTAAATTAAATTGAAAGCAAATGCGAGAGGAAGTAAAATTAAGAAATAAAACTAAAGAAAAGGAAATAAAATAAATATATACAAAAAAGATTGATGACTTTAATGATTTATTCGTGTGCTACAACTACGCATGGGTTCAGATGAGAACCATTTGTAGTGTAGGAAATTATGCGATCATTGTCATATTTCAAATAGTAGGAATTGGGCCCAACGACTGCAACAATCTTAAAAGGGCCTATCCACATATTTTGAAATTTGTGATTACCTTTTTCTGCATGTGTAGAGTCCTATAACAACACTTTTTGATTGACAATGAAGTTGACAGATTTAGATTTCCTATCAAAATATTTCTTACCGTATGAATTTTTCACTTTAAATTATCAAGAGAACGATTGCACTCCTCTTCCAAAGCGAACAAGGATAAAACTCTTTGAGGAAAATCAATAGAGTTAAGCTCTTTAGCCTTCATGTTGACGCATAGAGAAGTTAATTCAATTTCAATAAGCATCACTACCTCTTGTCCATATACAATCTAGAAAGGAGAAGTGTCGGTACTTGATTTTACAATTGTTTGATCAATTCATAAAACATATTTAAACAATTTTTGGTCGTTACAAGGACTACAATTTACGATTTTAATTATATTCTTATTGTCTCGAGAGGCGCATCTACAGCCCAATATGACCTCGATGTCAGGTGGGTCACGTCATCATACAAAATGCCGGCTTAAGTTTTAAATTAAAAAAATATATATAAAATAAAAAATTGCATTGTGCTAGAACATATATCAATTTCTAATACAATTTTGTATTATTTATATAATTTGAACGGATAGTAAATTATATACGTGAATTTGAATGGATCATAAATTTACCTTTAACAAAAAAAATTACCACATTGAATTTCCAAATTAAGTAAAATTTTAAACATCTTTACTCTTTACTAAAGTCAATACCATTTCCTAAATCAAAGGAAAAGAGTTAATTCAACACAAACAATCAAAATCCAAAATATTTCAATATTTATTTTAATTAAATATTTGTAAGATGAATTTATACTTACGCCAGAGCTATGGTAAATAAATAAAAAAATGTATAAACAAGATGTATGGTAAATAAATAAAAATTATTTTTATATTTATTCCATAAACCCTTTTATATTTAAAAAAACTTTAAAAAGAGGTTTTATTTAGATGAAGCCTATGGGACGAATACCATGGGACAAATTAATATTGATACCATGGGCCAAATACCATGGGTAAATAAATAAATATAAAAGAGGTATAAACAAGTATGATAAATGAATAAATAAATATAAAATAGATATAAAGAGGTATGGAAAATAAATAAATATAAAAGAGGCATAAAGAGGCAAGGTAAATAAATAACAATATATCAAATAGGATTATAAATAAAAATATAATTATATAACAAGCCTATGGGCCAAATACCATAGTAAAGAAAAGGGGTATGGTAAATAAATATAAATATAAATAAACTAGAGGTATGGTAAGTAAATAAAACCTCTTTTCATATTTACTCCATAATCTGCTTTATATTTACGAATATTTATGTTCATTAGTTTACATAACTAAGAAGAAAGAGAGAGAGAGAGTGATAAGGGAGAGATGGAGAGAGAGTGTGTATGTTTAGGGGTGAGATAAAGAGACAAAGTAAGATGTATGGAAATAAGGGGGGAGAGAAGAAGTGAGAAGGAGAGAGGGAGGGATATAGTAATGTAGTTGGAGAGAGAGAGAGGTGGAAAGAGAGAGAGAAAGAAAGGGATGGGGGAAGAGAGAGGATTAGAGAGAGAGAGAGAGATATGGGGGAAGAGAGTATTGGAGGGAAAAACGAGAGAGAGAGGTGGGAGAGAAAGGGAGAGAGAGTAAGGATGAGAGAGAGGAGGAGAGTGATGGGGAAGAGAGAGAGAGAGAGAGAGAGAGAGAGAGAGAGAGATCAGGGAAGAGAGAGGGATTTAGGGGAGAGAGAGAGAGGAGGAGAGAGGGATCGATAAGAGAGATGGAGTTGGAGGGGGAGAGATGTATGAAATAAGAAATATAGAGAGTAAGAAGTGGAGAGAGAGAAGGAGTGACAAGGGAGAGAGAGAGAGAGAGCATTTATGTTTGGGGCTGAGATAAAGATAAAAATAAGGAGAGATGGAGATAAGGGGGAGAAGGAGATATAAGGAGAGAGGGAGGGATATAGTAACATAGTTGGTGGGTGAAGAGAGAGAGAGAGGGAGAGAGAGATGGGAGAGAGAGGGAAAGAGAGGAAGGAACAGAGAGGATGTGAGAGAGTGGAGAGAGGGAGGGAAAGAGAGATGGACTTGGAGGGGGAGAAGGAGAGAGGTAAGAAGAAAGAAATAGAGAGAGAAAGGTGGAGAGAGAGAGACTGAGTGAGTGATAATGAAGATGGAGAGAGAGGGAGAGGGGGGGAATATAGAGATATAGATGGAAGGTGAAGAGATGGAAGAAGAGAGAGATGGGGAGAGGAGGGGATTGACAAAGAGATTGATATATATGGATTGCGAGAGTGTGTGTGTTTAGGGGGGTGAGATAGAGAGACAAAAAATAAGAGATGGAGGGAGATATAGATATGGATGGAGGGTGGAGAGAGGGAAGAATATTTCTCACACTAGATGGATTGATATAAGTGGAGATGGTGATTTATAATCCTATTTTATTATTTGCACTATATGCATCGATTTTAGTGTAGATATTTATTTCTAATGATATTTGATTACTTTCACTAGATGCATTGATTTCAGTGTAGGTGGTGATTTCTAATACAATTTGATTGCTTGCACTGAATTTTTTTATTTCAATTTAGGTGAAAATTTATAATTATATTTAATTACTTGCACTAGATGAATTGGTTTCAATGTAGATGATTTCTAATCCTATTTGATTGTTTGCACTAAATGCATTGATTTCAGTGTAGATGGCGATTTCTAATCCTATTTCATTTATTTGAGTAAATGCATTGATTTTAGCGTAGATGTTGGTTTCTAGAGAGAGAGAGAGAGAGAGTGATAAGGAATAAGAAGAGAGGACAAAAGGAGGAAAGAGAGATATTAATGGGGGAGAGGGAGAGAAGGGTAACATAGAGATATAGATGGAAGGTGAAGAGAGGGAAGAAGAGAGATATGGGGAGAGGGGGTGATTGAAAAAGAGATTGATATATATGCAGTACGAGAGCGCGTGTGTTTAGGGGGGTGAGATAGAGAGAAAAAAAAATAATAGATGGAGGGGGATATAGATATGGATGGAGGGTGGAGAGAGGGAGGAATATTTGTCGCACTTGATGGATTGATATAAGTGGGGATGGTGATTTCTAATCCTATTTGATTATTTGCACTAGATGCATTGATTTTAGTGTAGATATTTATTTCTAATGATATTTGATTACTTGCACTAGATGCATTGATTTTAGTGTAGGTGGTGATTTCTAATACAATTTGATTGCTTGCACTGAATATGTTGATTTAAATTTAGATGTTGATTTATAATTATATTTGATTACTTGCACTAGATGACTTAATTTCAATGTAAATGATTTCTAATCCTATTTGATTGTTTGCACTAAATGCATTGATTTCAGTGTGGATGTTGGTTCATAGAGAGAGAGAGAGAGGACAAGAGGAAAGAGAGATATTAGCAGGGGAGAGGGAGAGAAGGGGAAGAGAGGGAAGAAGAGAGAGATGGGGAGAGAGAATGATCGACAAAGAGAATGATATATATGGAGTGCGAGAGCGTGTGTGTTTAGGGGGGTGAGATAGAGACAAAAAAAAAGAGATGGATGGGGATATATATATGGATGAAGGATGGCGAAAGAGAAGAATATTTCTTGTACTAGAAGGATTGATTTAAGTGGAGATGGTGATTTATAATCCTATTTGACTATTTGCACTAGATGCATCGATTTTAGTGTAGATATTTATTTCTAATGATATATGATTACTTGCACTAGATGCATTGATTTCAATGTAGGTGATGATTCCTAATACTATTTGATTTCTTGCACTGGATGTGTTGATTTCAATTTAGACGTTGATTTAGAATTATATTTGATTTTTTGCACTAGATGCATTGATTTCAATGTAGATGATTCCTAATACTATTTGATTGTTTGCACTAAATGCATTGTTTTTAGTGTATATGGAAATTTCTAATCCTATTTGATTGCTTTGAGTAAATGCATTTATTTCAGTGTAGATGTTTGTTTCTAATCTTATTTGATTGATTGCATTAGGTGCATTAATTTTAATGTAGAAGTTATTTTCTAATCTTATTTGATTTCTTGCATTAAATGCATTGATGTCTATGTATATTTTGATTTATGATTTGATGTAATTGGATATATGAGGGTACATTAATATTAAAGTGATTGGATTAACAATATGCATTGATTTTAGTGTAAGCATGAAAGGTTATTAACAATGTAGATTTATTTTTGTGTTATAGTAATTTAAGCTATTAAAATTGGAGAGCAAGAGAGATAAGGTATCATGTTTACTACAACAAATTGAGCTAAAGATTTAAATGGTTTACGATTTAAATTTTATTTTTCATATAATCGATATGAAAAGATAACAAAACTAAGAAGGGAGGAAATAAGAATAGTAGAAGAAAATAGTTTGAGATTGATTGTAACATGAGTACGTTCTTATTATTCACATTTTCTATCTTTCAACACTATTATTTTCACTTTGCATTTAAAAAAAATATTTCAGCATTTTTCATCATTATAGTTATTAAAAATAATTATCATCTCAACGAACTGATATAACTAAGAAAATTTAAAATTAAAATGACCAAGTTAATATCATAAATATTTAGCATATTTAAAATGATTATATTAATATTTGATATATTTACATATTACTGATAAAATTAATCATATCTTTGATAGGTTTTCCTTGGCAGCACACGATTGAAACCAACCTAGATCCATCTTACATCTCAAAAATATACAAAAATTTTAATAATCTGAAAAATGTGACGTTGATGCCTCTGACTGGAACCAACCTAGATCCATCTAACTCTGGATCTATCATGCGCTGAGAGGGATCATATCTCTCGAGGTGCAAAACTTTCCTCCAGTTTAGCACTCAAAAAATAGGTTTGTACCTCGAGAGATTTGATCCCTCTCGGCGCATAATAGATCCAGAGTTAGATGGATGTAGGCTAGTTCGTAGATTCAATTATAACATTAAATTGAGTGTGATAGGTAGAGAATGTGGAATGTTTAATCCTATATTTATCACAAAATTAAGTGACCTTTGTATAAATAAATGTTGTGTAACCAGCTCCAAAAAGAGAAGAAAAGAGATATAAACGCCTTAGAAATGAGCCACTTCGAGGGGGCAACCTCCAATACATTACATAAATGAACAATTCTTGGATGATACAATTTACAAAACCTCCTTTCTATATAGGAGTCCATGGGGCCATAATGTAATCCTAGTGGGCCACAATGTAATCCTAGCCGACCTAACAATAATAATTTAAGGGCGCAATAATAACAAAATGGGGGTTACAAGGGTACAATAATAACAATAAGGGGGTTACACTAACAACAATAAGGGACTATACTAGTAATATAGGGACCTAACATGCCCCTCTCCTTCAAACAAGTGTTGTTCTCAACGCTTGATTATTTCTTGATGCTTCTGTATAAAATTCTCATCCTCCCATGTGAAGTATTTTACAGGAAATTTCTTCCGCTTGCTGAGATACTCTGAAATTGATCGTACTTGTTGATTTCTTGTTTCTATGACTGCTTCATAACTTCTTTCGATGTGATGTTGATCTTCCTGTTGTTTCATTAGATTCTGCACCAAAGTTGGGTTATCCTTTGAGAGTTGGAGAACTTGTTGTTGATGCTCGATGTGATCTTCCATTAATTTATGATCCATATTTGCTATTATTTGATCCTTCAAACCATCCAACTTAGCCTCCATTTCTACTTTTAAACCATCTATTTCATCTTCAATTGCTCTTCGTAAGATTGAAACTTGTTGCACTTGGTACCATAATTTTGATATCTCATACTGCAACTCTTCCTCTTCATGCGTCATAGTATAGCTTTCTGAGGGCTTAATGGGTATGGAATTATTTTTAGGGGCCATTTTAAAATCCAATATTGATATCTATTCTACAAGTTTCCCTTGGAATCAATTCAACTTGATTCTTCAAACAAGACTTATGCAATTCGGAAAAAAAATACACACCTTTTACTAGCTTTTAGGAGATCGATATTGAAATTGAATTATCTCTGTAATTGAAAATCTTCGATATCTGAAATTCAGCCCTATAGTAGCCCTCTGAAGCTTCTTTCAAATGCCATAGGTCTGACCTGATTTGGATTCTCCAAGACAAATTTGTGTCCAATCTCCCACAATGACCTAATTCTGGACTGGTTCAGTAGAGCGAACTTGTACGACTTGCCACGTGTCACTGTTTTATCCTTTGTCTCTGAAATTGATAGCCCAGAAACTTCAGTCTGTGTACTTGCGACCACTTTTTACGGCACTTCAATCTGAGGCCCAGAGAGAGAGTTATTGAAGTTTTCCCACGATCACCTCTTTGAGATGCAATTCAGGAGCCTGAAAAAGCACTACCTTCCACAGATCATATCTCCAAAAATATTACGAACCAAGTTCTGAAATTTTTTGACGAATTTCCTCAGGATTTCAGCTTCGCACCATATGAATTTCAGACTCTGACCCTTCGTAAAAAAAAATTTATAGCACAAATGCCACGATGACCTGTTTATGAGCCTGAAAAAATACCTAACTTCCACAGATGATATCTCCTCAAATATTGCGAACCAAGATCTGAAATTTTTAGACAACCTTCCTCAAGAGTTCAGCTTTGCACCCTAAAAATTTCAGCTTCTGAAGCTTCGTAGAAAAAAAGTTATAGCGAAAATTCCACGATGACCTGTTTGGAGCAGCGAAACCCTAGAATCCAAAGCTCTGATACCAAATGTTGTGTAACCAGCTCCAAAAATAGAAGAAAAGAGATATCCACGCCTTAGAAATAAGCCACTTCGAGGGGGCAACCTCCAATACATTACATAAATGAACAATTCTTGGATGATACAATTTACAAAACCTCCTTTCTATATATAGGAGTCCATGGGGCCATAATATAATCCTAGTGGGCCACAATGTAATCCTAGCCGACCCAACAATAATAATTTAAGGGCACAATAATAACAATATGGGGGTTACAGGGGTACAATAATAACAATAAGGGGGGCTACACTAACATAATAAGGGGCTATACTATTAATATAGGGACTTAACAATAAATGATGGTCCATTATCTGTGATGAGATCAAGAAGGATACCAAATTGTGACAAAATATAATTTTCAAGAAATTCAATGACTTGCTCATTCTGGACATTATTTAAAGGAAAAAATTCTGCCCACTTTGTGAAATAATCAGTGGCAGTGAGTATAAATATGTGCTTTGCAGATGGAGGTTTAATTGGTCAGATGAAATCAAGGCCCCATTTTGAGAATGAGAATTTAGCTATAACATGTTGTAAAGGCATTGAGTGAAATTTTTCTTTACCAAAAACCTGCTAAGATTCCTTGCAACTGTGTAAAAATTATATGAATATGAAAATATTTTTCGCCAATAATAAACATACCTCAATATTTTAGTATTTGTGGATTTGGATCCAAAATAACCTCCTCTATGAATCCCTCGGGGAGTGGAACCCTGAGATAGAGCTAATATTTTGTCAACAAACTTGTCATTGACACAATGTTGTAATAATCCATTGAAGGATATTCAATATACCTTATTAATGAGGATTAGATACTTAGAAAATTCCAAGTGTAATATTCTTCATTTAATTTTATCAAGATGTTCAAGGAATTTTTTATTCTGCAAGTAATAAGTTATATCTTTGTACTAGGGGTGATTTGCAACATCAATTTTTCATCGATTAATTAGAAATAGTGTTAATAAGGATTCATCATCATTTTATGGTTCACAAGGTTCAGGATATTGAGCCAAGTGAAGTGCCAAATTGTCCATGTTTATTGTTTTGGTAATGATGATTGAAAAGTTATGTTCTTGAAATTTTTCAAGGTAGTGAGCAAGTTTTCCTTAAAGCTAACTTTGAGACAGAAGAAATCCAACAATGAGTAATAGGACTCTTACCTCTCTATGCACTCCTAAAATATAGTGTCGAAATTTCTCAATTGTTTTGACAAGATAAAATGCATGTTTTTCAATGAAATATTATTTGAATTCATCGTCAGAAAGAATTTGACTCATAAAATAAAATGGATTTTGTATACCTTGATCATTTTTGTACATAAGAATGCCAAATGTTGAAATTTACAACAAGAAATATTGAAAATGGCAACAAGAAGAGGCTTCTACTTTAATTTTCCATTAATTAAATTAGAAATAAATTGTTATTCCACATCATATGATTCCTTGTACAAGTTAACTAAGTCGAGAAGACTTATTTAACTTAGTCAATTCGAGTTGAGGATAAAAATAGAGGCATGTAGAGCGTTACCCAAGTTTCTAGGAGCCTAGTTACAATTTATTTTTAGTTGTAACTAATTAAATTTTTTTATTTGAGTTAAAATCGATTTAACTAGTTCTAACTAATGCAGGAACTAGTGAGAGGTCGACTCAATTAAATTTTATTTAATTCACATGCAGTGATTAATCAGGTAACTGATAATTCACTCATAAATAACTCATGCATGTCACTTTTCAGAAAGACCCAATTGATATTGGAGTTAAAGAGAAATGTACTATCAGCTGTAAAATCATCCTAATTGTAGAGATGGTGCATGCAATCAAAAGAAGACCTAAATTAAATGATTCCTTAATTAGAGAAATCTCTAATTTTAACCATTCAAGTTTCCTTTAAAAGGAGGAATGAAGGCAAAAGTTTAATCATTGTTTTGGTGAGCATGAGTTGGTGAGTCCAAGCAATAGGAAGCACAAGTGTGTGCATGGAGCTTGTGAGAGAAATTTGTGCCAAGAGAAGCTTGTGCAGAGGTTGATACTGAGACATAAAAAGATAGTGGAGAGAGCTCTCAAACTTGAGAGAAACATTGTATTGTTCTCATATTATTTTACTTATGAAATATACATATAGTGTCGTTTTTAGCTAAATCTTTCCTCGGATAGATAATTTTGTTGTGATATTGAAATTGTTTCTCTTTCTTGTTCATTGATTTTGCGATCATAACTGGTTTTTGTAATTTGTATAGTATATTTTTTCTCAAAGTATATTGTTTGATAATATTACAAATACTAATTTGAATCTACGTGTATTTTATACATGGTATCACAACACTTTCTTGGGAAGAGTTGGGGAGAAATTTTTTTCATATTTTTTGCATATTGCTTTGAGTTGCGAGTGCGAGAGTAGACCTGAAAAATTTGGTACAAGATTTTCAAAATGAAATAGAAGATATGGGTTCCTTGTGAAAAAGTACCCAAATTCAAAATGAAATCGGTTGAATCAGAGTTTGGATGACGGTTATATTGCTAAACTAAAATCAACTCTTTTTTGAGAAAATTTTGTGACAACGGGACATTTACAACTAAGATCTAAGTTTCTAGAGTGCCCTGACTAATAGATGTATTATTCCAAGACTAAGGAGGAATCTTCTTTCCATCGCAGTATTGGAATATCATTGCTACAATGTGACATTTAGCAATGGGAAGGTTTTCCTTAGACACATCGCCATCAGAAAAATGAAACAGATCAGTGTGCGAGTAAAGAACCTATATGCACTTGAGGTATCAAATGCATACAAAGATTTGAGGAGCAAGGAAAATGCTAGAGAATTGGTGGTTGATAGGGAGACTGAATTACCTCTCAACATACAATATTGGAAGAAGCCTGACCAATTTGTGGAGCAACCATAATTGGAGAAGTCGAGAGGAGATCGATTGGAGGCATCCACTCAAGAAGAGACCTCCAGTGAGGGGAAATTTCGAGCCAAGTGGGTAGAGGGAGCACGTGCAGCCATACGTCTAGGTGAGAGGTGGGGTTATGCGAAGTCATAGTCCCAAGAGTGCAGAAATTCACTTTGGATGCTTTTCAATTTTAGAAGTTGTAGTATCAACAACAATAGAGAGAAGTGTCACATGTAGAACATTCGAAAGGTACCAGATCAGGATAGATTTGAAATACTTTCTTGATAATAGGGAGTGTTGAAATTTTCAAAAAGAAATATTGAAAATGGAAACAATAAGAGGCTTCTAATTTAATTTTCCCTTAATTAAATTAGAAGGAAATTGTAATTCCACATCACATGACAACTTTTACATGTTAACTAAGTCATGAAGACTTAGTTAGCTCAGTCAATTAGATTTGAGGGTCAAACTAGAGGCATGTAGAGTGTTCCCTAAGCTTTAGGGGGGCCAATTAGAGTTTACTTTGAGTTGTAGTTAATTAAATTAAATTACTTGAGTTAAAATTGTTTTAACTAGTTATAATTAATGGAGGAACTAGCTAGAGGTCAAGTGAAATAAATTAGATTTAATTCACATGCAGTGATCAATCAGATAACTGATAATTCACTCATAAATAACTCATGCATGTCACTTCTGAGAAAGGCCCACTTGAGATTGAAGTTAAAGGG
This sequence comes from Pinus albicaulis, assembly GCA_034641835.2. Taxonomy (NCBI): domain Eukaryota; kingdom Viridiplantae; phylum Streptophyta; class Pinopsida; order Pinales; family Pinaceae; genus Pinus; species Pinus albicaulis. Next base: position 1,038,867,375 of record CM076574.1, on the reverse strand, counting down.
AGGTGTACTATGATTTTGTATAATCATCCAAATTGTACAGGTGGTGCATGTAGTTAGAAGAAGGCCTAAAATAAATCATTCCCTAATTAGAAAACTCACTAATCTTAACCATTCTAATTTCCTTCAAAAGGAGGAATGAAAGGACAAGTTTAATCATTTTTTCGTTGAGCACGAGTTAAATGTGAGACCAAGTAATAGGAAGCACAAGTTTTTTCATGGAGCTTCTGGAAAAAAATGTGCTCCAAGAGAAGCTTGTGCACATGTTTGTAGTGAGACAGACAAAGATAGTGGAAAGAGCTCTCAAGCCTGAGAGAATCATTGTATTGTTCTCATGTTCTCTGACTTATGCAATATATATATATATATATATATAGAGAGAGAGAGAGAGATTTTTAGGTGAGGCTTTCCCAAGATAAATATTTGTGTTGTGCCATTTAAATTCTTTCTCTTTCTTGTTAATGTGATTTTGTGATCATAATTGGTTTCAGTAACTTGTAAAGTAGATTTAAGTTTTTTTTTTAGTATATTACAATTATCAGTCTGAATCTACGTAGATTTTCTACACAAAAGATGACCTCTTTTGTAGCATTAGTGTAGCTAGATAATTGTTTCGATAAATATTCATTTTCCAGCACTAGTAGACATTCAATGAATTATTCTATGGTAAAAAATATCTCTGTGCAGAATCATCCCACTTAAATGCACAATTTTTCTTTAATAGATTATGAATAGTTTTATTTGTCTTAGTAAAATCATTAATGAGAATGAGAATAAAATTTACCTTTCCCATGAAATATTGGATTTCCGTTTTTGAATTCGGGTGTGGGAGGAGGAGGTTCCTATTTTCTTCAAACTTTTTTGGGTCACTAATTCCAACTTCAAACACAATGTGTCCAAGAAGGTTACTAGCGGTGACTTTAAAAACAAACTTTTTCATGTTAAGAGATATAATGAATCTTCAATACTTAATGAAAACTTTTATTAGATGTTCAAAATGATAGATCTAGACAATATTCCCAATAAGGACATCGAATTCTAATTACATATCCCTATACAAAGTGGAACCTGCATTGATCAAGCCAAAATGGATTCCTTCTTAAGCGAAAGTACCCCATCGAATGAAGGAATTAGTTTTGTATTTGTACATTTTATTCACATGAATCTCGTTATAACCGGAAAAAACATCTAAAATGGACATCATCTACGATTTTTCCACCTACTACAGAATTTAATCCATATTAGGAAAAGAAAAATTACATTTTACACTTTCCTTACTCAAAGAGTGATAATATACACATAAGTGTATGTCACCATTATTTTTCCTAACAGGGATGATGTTGGCCATCCACTCTGAATATTTAACTAGAAAAATTATTTAAACTTGAAGTAACTTATCAAGCTCTTTTCTGATAATGGATTTGGGAGTGGGATGACCTTTCTTCAACAATTTTTAAAGGTAAAATTATTACTAATCTTATGTTTGATATCTTAAACAATTAATTTTTTCCCAAAGAAAAATCATAAATTTCATTAGTATGTTGAAAATTACATATCGTAGATGCTTCTAAGGAAGCATATGTCAAAATTGGTGGCCAAGCCAAAAAATAAAAAAATATTATGTTACAATGATATGTCCCATAATAAATATACATGATAATAATCCATACATAAGACTGTTTAATTTTTAAAAAACTATAAAAAAGTGAACCACCCATAAATCAGGGCAATGGAGTCCCCTGTGCATGTTGATCATCAAAGGGTATGTTGAATTATTGCTATAATTGATGATAATTTTGTTCTTGAATCATCCAATGATCCGTTGGCTGGTTCGCTGCCTCCTTCGAAAGTAGATCAGAATTTGATTCCTCTCCCTATAAATGTGATGACATGAAACGGTGTCAGATTAAGATTTCAACAATAAAACTTCTTCCAATAGGTTCTGAAGTCTATGGATGTGACAAATGGATTGCCGATTGAACCAATTAATAGTAACTTTGGAGTCTCCAAATATCTGAAGTTTCTTGCATCCTTTTTAAGTGCAAAATAGAGAAGTTGTCTGAGATAGGAAAGTTCAACAAATTTGTTGGTGCCTCTACCAAGTTCCATGCTTCATTTGAAATAATGAACCTCATGGAGATATAATGTAGCCCCACCACCACATCCAACATGTTGCGAAGATCCATCGCAATATGCCAATGGATATGATTTTTCAATGAAAACTACTATAATAGATCCGAGAGATATTTTTATATCATCGTCGGGTATCATGTGATATAGAGTAGAGATGTGTGCAGAAATAATGGCCTAGTTGGGGATTTTCTCATGGAAGATTAACATATTCCTAGAGATCCAGATGCCCCAACAAATGAGCGAGAAAGATTCTGAAGCTTTGTGGGGTGTGAAATATTCCACCATTTTTCCGAGGCAAGGACAAAATTTTGTTTGTTCCATGAAAAATTAATATTCAGAAATTGAATCAGTTGCTGCCAGAAAGCAATGGAAGAGGGACAATTCAATAATAGGTTATAAACATCTTTGACTTCTTTATTATAAAGGGCACACCAAGAGGAGCCATGGAAGGACCATTTTTGAAGTTTTTCTCCTATAGGTACCTTGTTCTGCAAGATAGACCACATAAAACTCTTGGTCTTCGGAGAAATTTTCAAATTCCATAATGGGCACCACCACCATTGTACATCTACAGGTTTATAATCAGAAAATATGATAGGGTATCTATCCTTCGACGTATATTTTCCATGTTGTGATGAGGCCCAAATGAGCTTATCTTCCCTGTCCAGTATTCTAACATGAGATTCAAAAATAACATTATTGCAACTTCTCCATTCTTGATGCTAATGCTTTGGAATGTGAAGTTCAAGGGTCAATTTCTATGCTTGAGATAATATAGAGCTATTTGGTTGGATCAATAATGTGATCAAGTGTATAAATGCTCACATGTTCCAGGTATTGAATGAGCTCAGGGGAGAGTAAGTGTGCATTGTCATATCTAGACCATAGATCCCACCTAATACGAACCTGAATTCCCAAGCCTATAATCCAAGCCAATCCACTTTTGATATGCTCAATTGAGTTAAGGATGGCTCGCAAAATCCAAGAAATTTTAACCATGTTCTAGTGCATGATCCTAATCCATTCAATGGGACAGAGACGACTTATATACTTTTGGATGAGTACCTTAGTCCATAAGTTGTTTGCTGTAAGGATATGGCATCCCAATTTGGCAACAAGTGCTTTGGAAAATATTGATAGGTCCTTTAAACCCCATCCCCCCCATTTATTAGGTAGAGAAATTAATTTCAATATGGTCATGGAAAATTTGTGGCCATGCTTTGATCCTTTCCATAAGAACCTATAGTAGATATGCTGAATTCTGGAGAGTATACCTTTGGAAATCTAGGCAGGTGACATCCAGTATATTGGAATAGCCTCTAATATATATTTGATAAGGACTAGTCAACCAACCCTTGAAATCCATCAATTGTGCCAAAGATTCAATTGACTTTCAATATTGGCCACCAATCAAGTCTAATAAGAAATTTTATAATTAGAGGGCTTGAGCCTGAAACCGAGAAACTTAACACTCTCTTCAAATGCAAGAAAGTTCAAGGTAAATCCCTAAATAAAAAAATGAATTTCATGTTGAGAACATCCGAAAGGTGACAAAATATATTTGGAATGGTTAAAAAACATACTTGTAGCTTTGCAAAATAATTTGAGTGTTTCATTGAAGACCGATGTGTCACCAATAGCCCCATTCAAGAAGATGAGAACATAATCCACAAAAATGAGGTGTGAAAGTATACAATTCTCAGCAATCTGGATGCCCTTTAATCTCCCTTGATTCTTTTCGTCAGCTAGTAGCCTACTCATACCTTCCATTACCAATAAGAGGAGAAGTGGAGATAAGGGACAACCTTGTCAGAGTCCACGCTCAACATGGAAGAAATTAGATGCAGATCAATTTATGAGTACAGGGGGTGTGATAGTTGCACCTAAAAATTTTATTGGGCGCAGTGGGGTGGGGGTCACAGTGGGGTAGCAGTGCCCCTTATCCAGTGGTTTGTAGGGGGCATACCCGCTTATGGTTTTCTGCATGGGTTTGTACATTGTTTTGGGGCATGATGGTTTCGTCCCCTGGTATTTTGTAGATCTAGTCAAGGGAACTACGGTTATGTTCTAATCTAGCGTTAATGGATTGGGGTTTACAAATGCTTCGACATTTATATATATGTGTTGTAACACTAAAAGGAATATAATGAAAAATCAAGCTCGTAGTCCCAATTTGGGATCCACGGGAAAAATCTCTGTGTATATCTATTTTTTGTTTTATGCTCTCGCTATTGTTTATTTTCTATTTTTAGGAATTCATTTGCAGATAATTTCTCTATAGGGTTAAAACCTACATTTTTGTATCAGATTTGTTTCGGATTAAAGGGGACACCTTTGCTACAGAGGGGATTTTTCATCGGGCCTATGGTAGACACTATTTAGTGGGAGATCTATGGGATTTATTCTTGCGGTGAAAGAAGATTGCGAGTAGTGGAAAGATATAGATCGAGAAATTTAATGGTTAAATTTTTGAGTTGTGGAAGCTCATCATGGAGGATCTTCTAGTGCATAAATATCAGTGGATCATGGTAGATCTGAGTACTAAACCAATGACAATGTAAGATTAAGATTGGGCGAAGTTGGATCGAAAGGCAAAGAAGACAATACGGTTGTGTATCTCAGATTAAGTATTTTTGAATGTATCTGGGGAAGCTACGGTGAAGATTTTTTGGGTCAAGTTAGGAACTTTGTACCAATATAAGTCTCTGGAGAATAAATTGTTCCTACGTAAAAAATTTTATAACCCAAGGATGAAGGAGAGAGACTCGGTGATAGATCATATGAACGCCTTCAATACTGTGGTAAGTCAGTTGTCATCTATTGATATTAAAAGCTTAGATGAAGATAAGTATATCAGTTTGTTGTGTTCTCTACCATATTTGTTGGACATTTTGGTTATTACAATAGGTAGTAATACAACTACCTTGAATTTTGATGAAATTGTCTTAGCCTTGTTGTCAGAGGAGATGAGAGAGAGAAATATGGAGGGACATAATGGAGATGGCTTATCTGTATGAGGAAGGTCCTAGAACATAAAAAAATTTAATTTTTCGAGTGGGAGATCTAAGTATAGAGGGAGATCTAAATCTCCAGGAAAGCAGGTGTGCTGGAAATGTGGAAAGGAAGGGCACTACAAAAATGACTATAGATCTAAAGCTCCAGAGAAAGAAAAGGGATCTTATGATGCTCCTTCTTAAGAAGAAAAAACCACCTCATATGAAGTTGGGGATGTGTATTTGGCTTCTTCTTCAAATACACATGTAGATCATGAGGCATGGTTGATTGACTCAGGTGCATCCTTTCACTTCACTCCCCATAGAGAATTGTTCTACGAGTATGAGAAGTATGATGGCGGTGATGTCTTCTTAGGGGATGATAGGAAGGCTAGAATCTTTGGACGTGTAAAATTCAAGTTGAAGTTGAAAGGTGGAAGGATTAGAACACTTCCTGGTGTTCTTCATATTCCTGCATTGCCCAGAAATCTGATTTATGTAAGCAAGATGGATGATGCAGGTGTAAAAACAGTGTTCGAGAAATATACCAGCAAGATGGTTTGAGGAGCACTGGTATTAATGCGGGGATTTCAGATTTGAACTTTGTAAAAGAGTTAGGGTAACATATTTATTGATAGGTACAACATTTTTATGGTTCCTGAAAGTGAAGCGAAAATCCTAGCGATCTCTCGAGAAAAGACCATGCTATGGTATCAAAGGCTTGCACATATTAGAGTGAAGGGCTTTCATATACTACATGGTAATGGAATGGTAGAAATTATGTATAATATCTCTCTAGATTTCGATTTCTGTGAACATTGTTTATATGGGAAGAAGAATTGGGTGAGTTTTCCTTATATTTCTAAGAGGGCGAACAATATATTAGAGCTTGTGCACAATGATGTGTTTGGACCTGTGTCGGTTCCATCACTGAGAAAGTCTGTGTACTATGTTTCATTCATAGATGACTTCTCAAGGAATACATGGATATATTTAAATAATTTAAGGCTGTGGTGGGAAACTCGACAGAGAGGAAGATGAAGGTGTTGAGGACAAATAATTTTGGAGAGTTATGCAAGAAGGTATTTGAATAGTTCTGTAAGAAGTGTGGTATAGCACGATAACAAACTATGCCATACACACCTCAAAAAAGTGGAGTTGCATAAAGAATGAACAGAATGAGGATGGAAAAGGCAAGAAGCATACTCAATGGTACCGAGTTAGGACAGGAATTTTGGGTAGAGGTAGTGGAGACTGCATGTTACCTGGTTAAAATATCAGCTTCATCAGCGTTGGAGTATAAGACTCCACATGACGTATCGACTGGTAAGAAACCCTCTCTTTCACATCTGAGGGTATTTGGATGTGATGCACATGTACATGTTCCGAAGGATAAAAGGACCAAGTTGGATAATAAATCGGAAAGGTTCAACTTTATTGAGTATAAGGATGGTTTAAAAGGTTACAATCTTTGAAACCCAAAAACAAGGAAGGTTGTGTACAACTCATATGTGGTGTTTAGAGAGATGAAATATGTTGCTAAACATGAATCCCTACCAAAGGAACCTGAGAAGATAGAGTTTGAGCTAAAGGAGGATGAGTCAAACTCTACAACAGAACAAGATTCAGAAGAGAGAGAGCCACAAAATCCAATTGTAAGAAGATCAATTTGGGAAATGAGGCAGCCAAAAAGGTACAGTCCATTGACTTTCTATTCAAATATTTCTTTAAATATCATTAACGATGATCCCAGAATTATCAGGGAGGTAGTGGATTTAGACGATGGAAAACTCCGGAAGGATACCATGATTGAGGAAATGGAATCTTTGCAAAAAAATGAGGCGTGGGATCTAGTGGAGTTGTTGACTGGAAGGAAACCAATTAGGATAAAATGGGTGTTTAAGAAGAAGATGAATGTAGAAAGCAAGGTGGATAAATACAAATCTCAGTTCGTAGCAAAAGGTTATTCCCAGGTGTTGGGAATTTATTTTGGTGATATTTTTTCTCTTATTGCCAAGGTTACTTCTATTATATTACTTTTATCTGTTGTTGCTGCATTTTATTTTGATGTATAATGGATGGATGTGAAGACAAAATTTCTTCATGGGGATTTGAAAGAGGATATCCACATGAAGAAACCGAAAGGCTTTACAGTGAAGGGTAAGAAAGAACTGGTATGTAGGTTAGAAAATTCTCTGTATGCATTAAAACAATTACTAAGGATGTGGTATCAGAAATTTGATACCTATATACAGGGACTTCACTTCACCAGAAGCAAAGAGGATCATTGTGTGTAATTTAATTAATTGGTGATTGTGTTATTTAATTGGTCTTGTATGTGAATGATATGTTGCGGATTGGAAATGACAAAGATATTATCAAGTATTTGAAGACCCAATTGTTCTCCAAAGTCAAAATGAAGGATATTGGCATTGAAAAATATATTTTGGGCATGGAAATTAAGAGAGATAAGTGAAAGAGGAAGCTCTGGTTAAACTAGAGAAAGTATTTGAAGACAATATTATAGAGGTTCAATATGAAGGATAGTAAACTGGTGAATGTTCCTATTCCTATTGGTGTAAAGCTATCTTCTAAAAAGTGTCCGAAGACAAAAGAAGAAGAGGAAGAAGAATAGGAAGATATGTCCCATGTTCCATATGAAAATGTAGTGGGTAGCCTTATGTATGCAATGGTCTGTACTATACCAGACATTGCACATGTTGTGGGACTATTGACCAACTTTATGTCAAAACCACAAGTTGGTTTTCAGATATCTGTGTGGCACTAGGGAATACTAGGATTGGAAAAATTTTTGGACATTCGTGGTTTTGTTGATACAGACTTCGTTTGAGATCTATACCAAAGAAGATATAAAAGTGGGTATGTGGTTAGCCTATTTTGAGGTGCAATCAGTTGGATGGGTAAAAGATAGTCTGTAGTGGCTCTTTCAACTAGAGAGGTAGAATACATAGTGGCGACTCATGCAAGAAAGGAAGAAGTTTGGTTGTAGATATTGTGTTCAAGTATGGGGTTGGTCTAGAGAGCTATAAGGATACATTTTGATAGCAAAAGTGCATTTTTCTTGGCTAATAACCATGCTTATTATTCAAATACAAAGCATATTGATGTTCAATATCACTTTGTCATAGGTATGGTTGAGGATAAGAACGTGTTACTAGTAAAGGTGGACACTTTGAAGAATGTTGTGGATTCATTGAAAAAGTCTATGAGCACTTAGAAGTTATCTTGGTGTAGAGAAAAATGTGTGTTGTAGGGCTGGACTAATGACTAAGCTCTCCTGTGTGTTGCGGCGAGCACAACAGGGGGTGGAAGCCCCCTTGTCTAAGGGTTAGCATGGGGCAACGCCCTAGGAGTTTTTTTTCCTTATTTTTTGGTGGGTGGACCCACCTATGGTTTTGTACATAGGTTTGCACATGTTTTGGGGCATGATGGTTTTCCCCCCCTTGTATTTTGTAGATATGGTCAAGGAAAATATAGTTATGTTCTAATCGAGGGTTAATGGATTTGGGTTTAGGAATGCTTCGACATGTATATATATTTTTTGTAACAATATAAGGAGTATAATGAACAATAAAGCTGGTAGTCCAAATTTTGGATTTAGGGGAAAAATCTTTGTGTATCTATTTTATGTTTTATTCTCTAGCTATTGTTTATTTTCTTTTTTTAAGAATTCATTTGCAGATAATTTCTATACAGGGTTACATTACGGGAAATTTGAGGTCTAAAATGGGCCTCCTAAGAAAAATGTACAACAAAAATAAACTTTATAATAACCAATAGGATTCAAGATGATGATGTCAACCATGGGGGATGATTCACCATTTTTGGAGTAAAAAAGTTAAAAGAATAAAAAAGAATAAAATAATAAAGCTAATTTTTCAACTGATCCATGTGGACATTGGTGGTCACCCACCTATTCCACTTAGGGCCCCACCATTGTCTCTTTCAGTTTTTTAGTTTTGGCACATCTTACTATTTTTAGCATTTTTTCAGGTCCTGAACTTTCGGAGCAGTTTTGAGGCCGTAAAAAACACTTTTGGGAAAACAGGGAGCAACATGGGTCAAAATTTGTAGTCCTCGGATAGATATTTCTAACGAGGTATGGTACATGTCAAACGAAGATCGTATGCTAAATTTACGCCCCTGGGAAGTTGAAACACCAATTTACCCAAACGGGGCCCATAGTTTTGGTGCTTCATCTCCTAGGGTTAGGGTTTTGGCTGTTGAGGATTTCCCATTGTGTCTAAATAATAAATAGGCCCTTGAGCCTCATTGTAACTCAGTTCAGAGGCCTGTAGCCGCCACATATCTTCTCAGAGATAGCTACCAGCGCCCTAGCTAGTTTTATGTCCATTATGTCTGTAAGCAAATTTCAGTTCTTTGATATTAATGAAATGAAGTGTTATTTCTGCTGCATCTTTGTATTTATGGTTATATGTTTATTCTGTTGCATTCCCGCATAAATCTAGATCAGTGGTATCAGAGCAGTCTATTTTTTTTTCGATCTTTATTTGCATGTCCCCAACGAGGTCGGGGTATAAGGAGTTAGGGCTCGATCTGGTGGAACCTTTGCAAGATCAGCCTCGCAAATCTCAACGGATGCCCATGGGGGACGAAAAGAAAGATGAGGGAACAGGAGATCCTATCAAAATATTATTCGAGGAGGCCCTCGAAAAACAAAGGAATGCGATGATGGATAAATTTTCCAAGATCCTTCAATGGCTGCCCATCGGCGGCGCATCTGCATCCAGCAGCCACTTTAGAGGTGTGATTCCTTTTAAGGTACAAGTAAATTTTGACATTCCCATATTTGAGGGTCAAATAGATGCAGATGTCATAGATAGGTGGTTGAATCTATTAGAAGGATATTTCTCGTTTCATGAGTTCTCTGATAGGGAGAAGATTATTTTTGCACTCCTCAAAGTTGTCCCCCATGTCAAGGACTGGTGGGAAACCCACTGTGAGAAAAAGGACGAGATAGAACCCTCTTTGTTCTTGACTGTAACCACTTGGAATTATTTCCGAGATTCCATCAAGGAACAATACTATCCTGTGGGGAGCTATGAGGACAATTACATACAATGGACCATGCTGCGACAACAAAGGGATCACGATGTGCATGAGTTGACGAATTTGTTCCATACCCTGCGCACCAAGTTGGGTATCAAAGATTCAAAGAAACATCTCGTGCTAAAGTATCGCAGTTGTCTGCATAGATAGATTCAGGAAGAAATGGAGTTCCTTGACCTCGCCTCGCTTGGTACGGCATACCTACATGCTGCCAAGATTGAGAAAAAATTCAAGTAGAAGAAGTGAGACTTTGGATTTGTAAATCAAAAGCAAGGGAATGGTGCTCCCAAACCACAGAACAAAGGATAGTGCCAAGGCATGGAAACTCAAGACAACCTGTTGAACCCACAAGAAAAGAACAACACCGCAAAGCCAAAGAAGGACATGGGAAAGTGGTGTGAGTTCCATAAGAGCTCCACTCACAACCCAAGTTAGTGTCGGGCCAAGCAGTGGCTGGTGGCTGAGATGAGGGCTTCTGAGTCAGATGCATTCTCCGACTCTGAATCAGAACCTAACAGGGGGAATGACAAAGGGAAATAGATTATTGATGCAGAGTCCAACGCCACTGTTGCCACTACAAAGATCTAGAAAGAGGAACTCGAAGATCCAAAGGAGGAGGAACGTCTCTTCCACTCCGAGACATGGGTAAAGGGCTCCCTAGTACAGTTCATTGTCGACAATGGGAGCCAAAAGAACCTCATTTCAGCAAACACTATGAAGTGGTTGGGCTTGTCGACCACAGTTCACCCACATCCATACAACATCGGGTGGCTTCACCAAGGACAAGATCTCCACGTTAGCCAACAGTGCCGCCTTCCCTATAGCATCAAGCTCTTCACGGATGAGGTATTATGTGACGTTGCTCCTATTGATTTTTCTGATGTATTATTAGGACAACCATACCTGTGGAAGCGTCATGCTGCGTATGAGTCTCGGCCTCGTGCTGTTATCGTTACTTTGGGAAATAAGTTATACAGGATACTAGAGGTACCACCTCCTGCCACTATCTCTTTGGTTACTGCAAAATAATGCAGTAAGATCATTTCCCAAACCAAGAAATTCATTTTTCTGATGGTCTGCCCCCAGGGCAAGAAGAATATTGTGGCCATGACCTCCAGACAGGGCTCCTCTGCACGATAACAACAAATGGATAAGGTTGTGGAGGAATATGGGGACATCTTCACCTCACCCACAGGGGTTCCTCTGCACTGTCAGGTCAAGCACCTGATTGATCTGACCCCAGGTGTGCCGCTACCCAATGGACCGATCTATCGGCGCTCTGTTCTGGAGAATGATGAAATCAAGAGGCAGATTCAGGAGCTGTTACAGAAAGGTCACATCTGACCAATTTCATCGCCCTATGGGAGAACAATCATGTTGGTACAGAAGAAGGATGGGACGTGGAGATTCTATATTAAATATTGAGCACTGAACAAGATCACTTTCTGGAATAGGTACCCGACCCCATGGATTGATGACTTTCTGGACCAACTCAAAGGTGCAAAATATTTCAGCAAGATCGACTTGAAGTCTCGGTATCAGTAGGTACCAATTGAACCCTCCGATGTGTGGAAGACTGCCTTCAAAGCCAAGGAAGCAATTTTCAAATGGTTGGTCATGCCTTTCGGGTTGAAAAATGCTCCTGCAACCTTCATGAGGATGATGGACGACATCTTGCGGCCATTCACCAACTCATTTGTAGTGGTGTACTTGGATGACATTCTGATCTTCAGCAAGACTTGGGAAGAGCACTTTCACCACATCCGACAAGTCCTCCAAACACTGCGGCAACACAAGTTGTGTGCCAATTTGGAGAAGTGCACTTTTGGCATGACCCAGGTTCAATATCTGGGATACATTATTGATGAAAGGGGGGTGCATGTGGATCCAGCCAAGATCAAAGTCATTCGGGATTGGCCACCCCCAACCACTATAACAGAGCTTCGCAGCTTTCTGGGTCTTGCTAATTTCTATCGGAGGTTCGTGTTGGGATTCTCTCATATCACTTGGCCCTTGAGTCAAGTTACCAAGGGAGGAGCGAGAGAAAAAAAAATTTGGTCGGAACCTCAACAGAAGGCGTTCACAGAACTGAAAAACCGCCTCTGTTCTGCCCCAGTGCTCACTTTACCAGACTTGCAATAGCCATTTGAGATCGAGACAGATGCCTCTGACTATGCTATTGGGGCAGTTCTTACTCAACAGGGACATCCAATGGCATATCACAGTGAGACATTGTCTGACACAGTTCGCAAGTATCCCACTTATGACAAAGAAATGTATTCCATTGTGCAAGCTTGTCGACAATGGAAGCATTACATTTTGGGGAAGGAAACAATCATCCACACAGACCACCAGCCCTTGCAGTTCATACAGACACAAGGGAAGTTGCAGAATGATCGCCATCAGAAGTGGTCCACATATCTGCAACAGTTTCATTTGAACATCAAGTACAAGAAGGGTAGCACCAATAATGTTGCAGACTGCCTCAGCCGACCACCGATCATGGCGCTCACCACCGTTCTCAAATCTTGTGGGCATGAGTCTTCTGATTGGCCGCTTCTCTACGAGAGCGACCCATAATTCAGCCACACTTACAAGGCACTCTTGGGGGGTACGCAAGTTCCAAATTTTCACCTCTAGGATGCACTTTTATGTCACCTGGGACACCTTTGTGTTCCTTCAAGTGAGCGTGCCAAGATGTTCTGGGAAGCACACTACAGTCGAGTCCCTCAGCATCTTGGGGTCAAGAAAATACTAGCTATACTGCAAAAGTATTTCTATTGGCTAAACCTTCGAAAGGATGTCGAGAAGCACATCAGATTCTGCACTACCTGTGCCATTTCCAAACTGACCATCAAGAAGCAAGGCCTATATACTCTGCTACCTACCCCTAGTCGACCTTGGGAATCCATCTCCATGGATTACATGTCGGGCCTGCCTTCTACTAAGCAATGTAATGACTGTGTTTTTGTGGTCGTCGATAGATTCTCGAAGATGGCCATTATGGCGGCCTGCAAGAAGAATATCAGAACAGAAGCCACTGCTAAAATCTTCTTTGAATGGGTGTGGGTGCACTTTGGGATTCACAGTCTATCACATTAGATCGGGATCGAAGATTCCTCAGCACATTTTAGTCCAGCCTCTGGTCATTGCTGGACACCAAGCTCACCAAGTCCACAACTTTCCATCCCTAAACAGACGGCCAGACAGAGGTCATCAACAGAATGATTGTACACATTTTTCGCATGTACAATTCAAAGCATCCACACACGTGGGACGAGAGCCTCCCCTATGTAAAACATCATTATAATCGGGCTCTCCACAGTTCAATCGGCCATAGCCCCTTTCAGTTGGGCTTGGGATTCCAGCCACTATGTCCCATTGACGTAGCCATGCCATTTGCGGCTACTCAGGCCGATTCGGCTCATGTATAGTCTGAAGTTGAAAAAGCAAATAGCTTCATTGAGTGCATTCAACACATCTGCCAATAGTTTCATGACATATTGGACAGAGCCAATGCTAAGTACAAGCAACAACATGATCAACACCGGGTGCCACACAACTTCCAGGTGGGTGACAAAGTATGGCTACATTTACAGAAGGAGTGCCTCACTAGACCCCACCGCAAGCTTCACCCACTCTGATACGAGCTATACACCATCACAAAGGCTATAGAGAACAATGTCTTTGAGCTCAGTATTCCACCATTCCTTGGTCTGCACCCAGTATTCAATGTGGACCGCCTTCTTCCTTACTTTCCACCTCTACTGGACACCTCTGACATTGCAGAACAACTCACACCAACAGAGTTAAACCTATACTGCATGGAATAGGCCACCACAGATTTTATCATGGACATGCAAATCAGGAACACTCACTAACATAAGATCCAACTGTATCGAGTTGTCAAAGCTGGCCAACTCCTACACCAAGGAAAGTGGTTCACCCGGGACCAAGTTCAGCAGAACTTTCCTCATCTCATGGAGGAACTTAATGGAATGGGGACCATTGCTTCCTAAAGGGGGAGGAATTATCTAGGTGGATATTGGTGGTCACCCACCTATTCCACTTGGGGCCCCACCATTGTCTCTTTCAGTATTTCAGTTTCGGCACAACTTAATATTTTTAGCAGTTTTTCAGGTCCTCAACTTCCGGAGCCGTTTTGAGGCCCTAAGCGACATTTTTTGGGAAAACGGAGGTCAAAATTTGTATTCCTCAGATAGATATTTCTAACAAGGTATGGTACGCGTCAAACGGAGATCATATGCTAAAGTTACGCCCCTAGGAAGTTGAAACACCAATTTACCCAAACGGGGCCCATAGTTTTGGTGCTTCATCTCCTAGGGTTAGGGTTTTGGCTGTAGATTTCCCATTGTGTCTAAATAATAAATGTGCCCTCGAGCCTCATTGTAACTCAGTTCAAAGGCATGTAGCCACTACATCTCTTCTCAGAGATAGCTACCAGTGCCCTAGCTAGTTTTATTTCCATTCTGTCTGTAAGAAAATTTCAGTTCTTTGATATTAATGAAATGAATTTTTATTTCCAATGCATCTTTGTATTGATGGTTATATGTTTATTCTGTTTCATTCTTGCATAAATCCGGATCATCAACTCATATTTTCAACCTATCTCCCTAAGTTTTTACTTAAATTTTGAGCGTGAGTACTCGTTGGATGAAAAATTTAATTTCTCATCCAACGAGTACCCATGTTCCATACTTTTGATGCACCCTCCTATAGAAAAAAGGAGAAATACATGAAAAACATGATTACAATCATTTTTTTCATGTATTTCTCATTTTTCATGTAGCAGGGTCTATCAAAAGTATGCAACATGGGTAATCCTTTGATGATAAATTCAATTCTACATCCGACGAGTGTTTCCGCTCGAAATTTGAGTTAAAACTTAGTGAAATAAGTTGAAAATATCAGTTGAAGAAACAATTTTATTAGTTTATTATTATTTTATTCTTTTTTCCCTTTAAAATTTGATGATGTAATCTAATATTATTTTATTATTTCCACTATTATTTTATAATTTCCTTACGAGGCCCATTTTAGACCTCAATATTCACCTAGTGAAACCTAGATTTTTCATCTAGACAAATTGACTTATTGTATGTGTGACTATATGGACATAGATGACACAAAAGAAACAAAAGGAATAAAAAAAGAAGAGAGGTAACAGTACTCGAAGGAGTACCCGAAGCTGTGGAGCAAGCTCTGGTGACCCTTGGAGATGAAGGATTGGCACTAGCAGATGAATTCCTTTGAAAAATTGTGCTGGATGATAATATGCTCGACCTAGTCTTCTTCTTCTACCGATATAACACATATGATAGTCCTCCCTTTCTAGAATTATCAAAATAATTTACCATTGGAGGATTATATTTAGAAAGCAGAGGAAAATATTTGAAGAGATGATTGACTTTGTGTCATCAATGACGTCAAAAGGGAACCCCTTCGTATTGTAACAATTGTAATCAAGTGGTATTCATCCACTGGATTTTAGGACTTTCCTCCAACCATTCAGAGGTGTCAGGATGAACCATAATGCAAGCATAGGCCATTCTCCCCGTCTCAATGACGAATCTTTCATGATCAAGATAAGTCCCAAAAATATTCCCAATACTTTTCAAAATTCCCTCCGAAAAAATGCGTAGTGACAATCTAGGGAGTCTAACCCAAATGTGGCATGCACCAAGATGTTCCTGCTCAGGATAAAATAGGGGTCTTCACCTCTTCAGAATGACAGGTGTTATTTCAATTTGACAAAACTTCAATAGGACCTAGTCGATGTGTAATTTCCTCTAAAATTGAATCGTAGACCATCCTTTCATCGTAGCGAAAACCAAAGGAAGGATCTCCAAAATATGCCCCCAAATATTCCACAGCCACTTTTCAACCATGGGGTGGAATAATTCTTAACATGCAACCATCGAACCAAAACCCTGTCTGTAGTTTTGATGAATTCTTCCATGCGAAGACCCTGCCCGAGGATAAGATGGATTCCTTTGTTACTAATCTTGATGCACTTATATTTTTTCCCACCTCTCTTATGGGAACCCTGTTGTGAAATTTCAGCCTCTACCAAAAGCTCGTCTGAAGATATGCTAGCCCTAGCTTGATCGATGCGACTTTCAGGTTGTGAGATAGGTCCAGAAATAGAACAATTAGATGAGGGGTGATAATATGCTAGATGTGAAGGTGGAGGAAGTGTGTATGGCAACTGTTGAGTCCTTGAAATTTGCTGCAACAACATGGGAGATGACAACCTGGTCCGGATCTTAAAGAAATTCCTTTTCCATTTTGAATGGTGGCTCTGACTGGTTTAACTACGTCTAGTTACCTTCTCTCAATCTCCATTGGCTTAAAATATGACTTTTATCTATCAATGGGAAAGAGAAATTAGATCATTTCTCTTGTTGACCAGATAAAAAAGTGATCCTTAAGCTAATTTGGGCTTAGGCAAGCCGCAACTAAAGTTTTGCCTCTTTGGGAAGAGGACTTTTTAGGGATGTAGAATTTAATCTAAATGCAGTATTATTTTAAGATGCAAGAAAAAGAAACTATTTTAATCCTATCTCAATTAGGCAGATATAGATCTATCCCAATAGAGATTAAGATGTTTTAAAATAATTTAGATTTAAATGTGTTTGTTTTAAAATAATATCAAGCTAACGAAGTAGTTCAATTAACTGATATTGTGAATACCAAACACATTCTATCTAGAGACCTCCTAACTAAAAAAATCAATCAACAACACTCAAGAAGTAGTTCTCAAAATGATATTGATCATTTAATCAATAACTTGAATAATTAAACAACAACATATGGAAAAAGTTCACAACATATCACTATTCAATAAATCAATTTTATAACACAGATTTCTGAGTAAATAGTTACTCAGAAATCAGAATTCAACCCATAAGAGTAGAGACAAATAATAACATAAATTGAGGCAAATTACTTATACCGACAGAAGTGCACAAGTACGCGAGTAAATTGACAAATTCATTTTATCATAAAATGAAACCAACATTTAAAATAATAGTATTATAAATACCAATTTATTAAGTCTATTTCTCCAAGCTCTGGTCTCTAACAGTCTTTTACAATGCCTGAACTTCTACTTTCAAAATCAAAGCTACAGTAGTGCAAGACTTTGTTCATTATACATAACTAATAATGTAAAATAAAAACCTCAATAATCTATAGATCTGAGATTCCTCTCCTCTCACCCTACACCTCTAAATCCTCTAGAAAATAGTGCCATCAAGAATTCTAGAATTGGAGAGAAGAGAAGCCCCTATTACATTTTGCAATATGCTATTTATAATATTTACAAAATAATTTCTTCATAAGAAAGTTTGTTTGAAGAGTGGGTTTTCTCAATCAATTTTCATTGGTTCAAAAAATATTATTCAATTGTTGGAGCCTTCTCATTGATTGATATTTTCTTATTCTCATCTCTTTTCTGCAAAAACAAATCAAAAACAAAATTAAAATGCAAAAATAAAATCAAAATGTCAAATATAGAAATTAAAATAAATCCAATTAAAACTTAATTAAATAAATAATTGAAAATGAAATCTAAGCTTTCTATTGATGCCTGTGATGATATAATTGGTCAAGGATATCATTGATGAATGGATGTACTCTTAGAAGAACTTGTGGGGAAATGAAAATCCAAAAAATAAAACTCAGAAAATTAATTTTGTTAAAAATTCGGAGCATGATTTTCTACTGAATTGTAGACCCAATAAATGATCAAATCTGGAAATGAAACAAATTCAGAAATGTTATCCATGTTTTTATCTATCTAATGATCCATATTGGGCCTTATTTGGCCAAGTAAAACTTCATTTATGAGCTTCCAAAGTTTGTATATAAAAATTGACAGAATTCCGGAATTTTTGTTACTTGGGCTAAAAATCAGAATCTTTTAATTAAATTCTAATTCTAAATTAGATTATAGTTTTTAATTAATTAATGCTAATTAGTTGTAATTATATTATTAATATAATTCAGTTATAATCTAATTCTAAGTTAATTTATAATTATCTATTAATTAATTATAATTACATTATTAATTTTAATTAATAAAAACTAATTGAAAATAAAATTAAACTAATTTAAAAATGATTTATTTATTAATTAAAATATTATATTAATTATAATAATATATAATATAATTTCTTTTAATTAATAATTTAAAACAATTTTGAATGCTTCACATGAGGGAGAGGAGGAGAGGAGAGGAGAGGAGAGTATGGAGTGATAAGGGAGGAGGAGAGTGATTAGGAGTTATAAGGTGGAGAGAACATGAGGTAATCATGAGGTAGGAAAGGTGAGGTGGAGGATGAGTGACGTGAGGGTGATGTGAGGAAACTACGTCGGGAGGCATAAGGAGGTCAACCAAAACCTTATATTAAAATTTGTCAACCCTTCACATAAAAACCAAAATCGCAATTCGCAATCGCAACTTTTTAAAGATTGTTTTTTTTGTTTTATTTTAAAAATTATGATATGCGAGATGTATCACATTGCAAGGTTTTTTATTTTGACTTTTTAAAATATATGTATTTTGAAGTGGGGCCCATAAGGGATTAACCATCCTACAACTTAGACTACAACCACTTTGAAATTTTAGAGTTTTGGGTTTGGCAATTTGTTACAAAATAACAAGTTGGAATATATTACCAATATCCAGAAACGTGTTTTCGTCCATTGTTCAATTTAGCTGGGTCATTTTGTAGGACTGTTAGTAAAAATGAACTAAAAGTTTATATTTACAATGAATGATTATTTTAACTACAAAGAATTAAAATATTGGTACACTTTATACATTTTTTAACCCAGGTGAGAAAATGATCGAAACTTCAAAGGAGTGCCATTTACAAACTGGTTGACCTAATGGAACGAAAGAAGTATCATTGGAAATCTTGTGAAAAAATGGATTCAATCATGCAATCAAAACAAAATTTCGAGGAAGATGAAAAAATGACAAAAATGTAATATAATTAACTTAATGAAAATCCTAAAAGGTGCTTAGCCAAAAAAATTGTAGAAAGGGTTCCCATTATTTGAATTAAATAAGTCAAAAATGGGGGGGTTACATTTTACCATGACAATGGAGACATGCAGGAGAAGAACCAATTATCTCTGATTAAAGATAATAAAATTAAATTTACCTAAAGGTTAAAAATAATGGAAATCATGAAATCATCTAATAGTAAAAAATTTCCATAGGTCCCACATGAATAGATTAAGCAATACGAGTTTGTAAAGATAAGTACTTAAAATATACTCGAGTAAAAGTGATGAATCTAAATTTGGGGAAATTTGTTTTTTAAATTTTCCTCATGTGAAAAATAGAATAATGTAGAGATAGGAGTTTTTTATAAAGCATATATCCATTTTAAGATTGTCTCTGTCATCGCTTCGCTACCAACGAGCCTGAACAGTACCCCGACGAAGTTGTCTTTTTATGCCATACAAGCCAAGTCTCGTTGCTAGTGAGCATCCATAGCCCCGACGGGTTTACCTGTATTTCCCATGTATCCTCTTTTTCACTCTTTTGATAAGCAAATTTGCGATATTTTAGTTTATAATGTATTTGAGTGAAAGAGGTGAGATGGTAATAGATATTTTATGTTTAATTGACATAGTAATTTCATAATATTTGCTCCAAATTCTTTCTCTGCAACTATCAACCAGAGGATATTTATGTAGAGGGGTGGCAGGGATTTATTGAATTAAACGAAAATTAGTTCTTTCCTTGAAAAAAATTAAACTCAATCACTTATAAAGAATGTGTGTTCCTCCATGAAAAATATTTTTTACAACAAGATGGCTTTTTGGTTCCATAAATATATGCCTTTAATGATAAATTAAATTCACTTAAATGGATAGAGTAAAATATTTCCCATGTATGTCAACAACTATAAGGTAAGAAAAATTACGTTCACATAAATTATTACAAAGTCAACAAAATAAAATCAAAGCTGAAAGTAAAAGGAAAATAATTCCTAAACTAAGGTAAGAAAAGAAACGAGTGAATAAGAAATGAAGAAAGAAAAATTAAAAGAAAAAAAATAAATTTAAAAGCTAAAATCTAACAAGATCGCTTATATAAATTTCTCAACAAAGGATTATAAAAGAAAATAAGCATAAGTACGTTCATTCCTATGTTGAGATTTTAAAATTTTGTCTTGTAGAGTTATATAAAAACACGGTTCTCAAAATGTAGAAGGTGAATAACAATTATGATAGATAATTGAATGAGAAGTCTCTGTCTATTGCAAATGTTTCTTCTTCAACACAAAACCTACATAAAATCATGTTAACTATTCTCTAATAAAATCGATGCTTAAAAGAAACAGACTAAAGGTTTAGAAACTCCCTAGTCTAGCTAATCCAATGAGCATCATTACTTCTTTTCTCAAGAATCTCAAAGAGAAAAAATAAATTTTGAAAACTGATCTGGTAGAGGTGCGAATGGTTCATGAAAATTTGAAAAACAGAGCTCGAGATCAGAAAAAACTAAATGAAGAAATGAAAATAAATGAAAGTGGGTAAATGAAACTTACCATTGGAGAACTACATTTAATCTTACCTAAGAAAGATGATTTTCTCTAATGCAAGTTAACTTCTTTCTTGAATTAGAATTAAAAGCATGAAGAAGTTTTATTGACCCAAAATCATTATTTATTAAATCTAAAGTAAAACAAGTAGTTAACTGAAATAAAGCAATGTTTAATGTTCAAGGAATCGGAAATAAATTGAATCCATAAAAAATTAGGATGAAGTTATTCTTCTTTATGAATTGTAGCCATGAATGTTTTTTTTTCTTCTCTCATTCAGAATTTATATCTGCCACAAAGTATTGAAATTGATTCAGAATCCTGAATAGTGTAACAGTATATAAAGAGGATTTAAATCTCTATATGATAAGTATGGAGAAAAATCCAGAATAAAAGAAAAATAAAATATGAATTAATCATCGGTACATTACCTTGCTAAGTTTTTCGCATCACAAGATTATTTTCCATGCATAACTTAAAAATTGTGACTTACACTTTTGTCGATATAAGATTGAGCTCTTTCCATAATAATTTAAAAGATAATGGTGGAAAGTCGAATATCAAAATTTATGGCATCAAAACTTCTTGAAGCCAAAGCTTCATTTGAGTTAGCAATGTAATATAATTATTGTGATGGAAATGTCGCGAGATGAACATGTGCGATGGGAAACTGCAAAGGGATGAATGTGATATTGGAGAATAGTCATATTGGAAAATGAAAGCTTTTGAATGAAATGAAATGTTGATATAATTCTTGCGATCATGAAAATGTGGTAAATGACTGATGCAACGTGACTCTAAATATCAGAATATATGAGCGGAACATTGGTTTTACATCCCATACAAACAGTGATCAATCATGCATGGTTTCACTTCGCATCTTTTATAACTTACCCTCCTACAGATTTCACAACTTAAGACTTTTGTAATTATGCGATTTTGTGATTTTGCAATTCGCAATGAAATCCACGTCGCTTATTGCAAATTTTATTGTTTAACATATTACTTATCCCTTGCGACATGTGATATGTGTATCATTGCATCGCAATCTCCTTACCTTGTCATCTATTGCATCACAAATAATATAACTTACCGAGTGAGGTTTTATGAATAGCCACTAAAATTGCCGATATGAAAAATGTAATTTATTTAATGCGTCGATGTTTTATGAAGAACGGACCCGATATTTTTATTATATGAATTTTAATTTCATATCAGATCTAGGACATTGGAAATTTTAAATATATGCCACTACCAAATTTGCAATTTATAAATAGACACGATATCTCTATATAAAGAGGATTTAAATGTCGTATCGGGTCCGGGTTATATGAACATCGTAATTTGGCAAAGTAATTTTATTGGAAAATGAGCGAGAATTAATATTAGAATATATACATCGAAGGTTTCCTATCAGGAATTGTTAAGAGTTTCCTCTGATCAAATGCTGTGATACAGATAATGTGATATTAGACAGAGAGATCATCGGAGATTAGAGGGAATGAGAATATCAGGAGATCCAATATATTTAGTGTATGTTTATTTCAGAGCCTCTGATATGCGATTTGCGATATATAATAAGCCATATGTGGGGTCGATGATTTCTTTAAAGTATTTAATTGAAAAAGAAAGTGAGTGATTTAACTTTGCTCTATAATAAATAACCCTTTAATAATTTAATTAAATGTCGAAATTTTTTATTGGAAATCAATTTTATGAGAAATTTATTATAAAGAGAGTTGTGAAATAAAATGATATAATATGATTATTCCGACAATTTATTAAGACTTATCAGGATTTCAATATAAGAAAAATTTAGATATCCTTTGAATTTCAGGTCAAATTATAAATACTTCCCTGAACATGTTGCGGATTTGAAAAGATCTCCCTTCTTTCTTATATTTTTTCTTCATAATCAAGTCAATGAAGATCTACACAAAAAAAAATAGTAATAAGAAACAACCTTTGAAAGAAAAATAAAGAATAGACTATGATGAACATGTAAATACATACCTCAAAGAATTTTGATTGTAAGTTTACCTCATGAATCTTTAAGTTCTCCCAAATTTTCTCAAAATTTTCATAAGTTCAACATCACCTTCTTATTTTAATATAGAATGCTAAGTAATCAATTTGTTTTCTTAAAATTGCATCCTTTCCAAAATTACATCAGAACAAAAGAGTAATAAAAATAAGTTCTTAGAATCACTTTTGAATAAAAAATTGTCAAGTGGTAGAAAATTCTTGGAATTTCTTCATGTATGATAAATGTTATGAATTTGGAAAAACAAGAAAATTGAAGGCTTCACAAATAATTATGATAAGATAATTCAAGAGCTTATAAAATTATATAGGCTGATTTTTTATAATTGAAATGGGATGCCCAAAAGAAATTGGATTCATTCTTTATTTTATGGAAAATCTGAAAATCTGAAATAAATGAAAACAAAAAAGAAAATTAATCTATTCCTATTTCTAACTAAATGGAGGAAACATGACTAGGTATAGTCATACTTCCAATGAAACCATGTAATCATTTTAATTCCTGCATGTATGTACATGTCAAACATTAGTAAGAATGTAAATATAATTAAACTAAAAAACTAAATCTGAAAGCAGAATGTATCTTTATTGTTAGTAGATTATTCACCATTACCTTCTCTTGAAATTTCCTTTCCAACTGAATTTCAATTGGATCATCAAATATGGATGGATTTCAATTATTGAGTGGGAGAGGTTTAAAAGATAATATGACAAGCCAGGTTGTAGAAATGATATTTCAAAAAGAATGGCTTGTGTGATTTTGTTAGAGTTATGTTTTGAGTGCTAAATTATTAACAATCTTCTGTGAAGGAAAACTTTCCAAATGTTTTTCAAATTGATCAATGAAAAATGGATGGAAGTCCGATGAATCCAACACAATATTATTAATTGAATTAGATTGCTGGTCATAAAGTGAAAATACACTCTCTTTTTGACACTTCTCTTGAGAAGTAAGAAGTAATTGATAAGGAATGAACATCAATTGAAATTGAAAATTTAATAACTTTTGATTTTCACAATTATAATTTCAATCTTCATTTCTCCCTCGAGGTAATGCATCAATTGAGTATTCAATATTGAGCTGCTCAATATGCCAGAACAAAGTATCTAAAAATCTAGAACTAAAAACAGAAAATAAATCTAAAGCTAAAATTAAATGTTGAAAAAATAACAAAATTGAATCATAGTTTACGCTAGTATTATAGTTATTGTAACAACACAATTGGGAATGACTTAAAGTAATTTACTCTTCACAAGAATCAGATAGAATAATGCAATTAAAATGATTGTTGATACCCACTTGTGAATTAGAGAGAAGGATATGACTCTGAATAGGAATGCGAGCTTGATCATCATATAAATCATAGATTGAAATGTTTTCTTGAATGTTGAAATCATAAGTATTATTATTTGTTTGAAAATGAGAACTATTTGGAACAATTTCTAAATTAGATTGTTCTCCATTTTCACATGTGATTAGACTTATATCATAATAATTCAATTGTAAAGAAAACAAATCAATATCCTCAATGTCAAAGTAGCTATCATAAATGACTTCAATACATTCATTAAAATTCCCTTTGATTTTATTCAATGTATCGAAACAAGAAGGAACATTAAGCTCATGTTCATTAATGTTGGAAGAATGATCATTAATTAATTCTCTATCCTGATAAAAATTAATCGGAAATTCATTTAGATCAGACTTTCTATCTTCTGAAATATATTTAATGTGAAGAGAGGCTAAATTTATATTAGACAAATTATCAGGATAAAGAGAAAAATATGAATCTGAAACAATGCATTTGAAAATGTCTCTATTTGAGCACTCTGGTGTATTTTCTTCATTGCAATTTTTAGATTTAAGATCATTTTCTTGGCTACTTACGTTTTCTTGAAGAATGTTGCTTTGTTGATATGAATTTGGAATTAGCTCATCATGAAAGAATTCAGAAATTTGTACAGCAGATTGCATATTACTAGAAATTTTAATCGCTGCTGGTACTTGCTGGATTATGATATGATTTTCTGATTCTAATACATACTGATTTTCAGATTTTAAAGTAGTATCTTCTTCAATACTACTACTAATATTTTATTGCAATTGATCAATGAAATTTTTCAAGCTTCGTGATTGGAATTCATGGACATGTAAAGGTGCACCTTGATCTTTCTCAATACTATAAGAAAAGTGAAAAAATTGAAGGAATTGATTATACAAAATAGAGGCCATTTTGTAATCATTTGTTTGTACCTCCGTATTGGAATTCTTACTTATGTCAATGAAATTAGGAGGAAATTGATCAAAGCTTGAAATACTTTCACATGGGTTATGAATGGAAGGAAGATAACAAATATGTTCAAACCCATCTAATAAGACTTTTTTTGAAGGTTTATCTTCAATTTTAAATTTTAAAAAATTTAAACAAAACCTGATGGTAAAATCAATTAAAAACTCACCTTCAAACTTTCGTAGATCTTCAAAATCGTCACATACCTATTCGTCGATATATCCATCAAATTCACAAAAGAAGATTGTAATAAATTGTCCCCAAGTGTGGATTGAGGCAATTGGAAGTGATTGACACCAGCTTCTAGCTTTTTCCAATGTAACACCCCCAATTCATGTGTTTTAATTTCAAAGTTAGACATTTGAACTTTAATCCTAAGGGGAGTGGACCCCAAAGGATAAATATTTTGTGAATGTAATTAAAAATTTAATTGAGGAAATGAATAAAATAATGTGGTGCAGATTGACCAAAATGAGATTTATGAGATCACTTGCTAAATCCATGAGGATGGATGAGGCAAATATTTCCCCACAATCTTTCAAAAATCCTTGAAATAAATTAATTTTAAATTTAGATTTTTGAGGAAAAATCTAAATTTCCCCAATGATGAGGAAAGTAGTTGGGAAGAGGTAAAAAGCTGGAAAAGCTTAGGAAAAGCATAAAACAGCTTTAAAGAATCCCTAAATTGGGAAGCCTAGGAACATGAAGAAAAGCATCCTGAAATTCTGGACGCAAAATTAGAAACATGCTTTGGGGAACCATAGCCTAAATAAGCTTCTCTTGTACAGATTAGAGGTTGATCTGTGTCAAGGAGATGATCTCAGCTCGGGGGTGAGTTCTGGGAGATAGAAGGACTCTAAGGTTGGGAGGTTGGTCAATTGCATGAGTGGTATGTCTCTAAATTTATTGGTGTGTTTACTTCATATAGTATGAATTGGCTACATATAAAATTTAATTGTGTATTAGAATATAAGTTCTACATTTAACAGAATCAATCATAAGGAATACACCCTTGAAAATTCTACATAGTTGTAGAACTAAATCTGTGGAGTAGAATCCAACAGAATCTTTAAACCATTATTGGTTTAAATTTGAGGATAATTATTTCTCCACAGAAGAAATATATAAATTAGTTTTAAT
Source organism: Pinus albicaulis (assembly GCA_034641835.2). NCBI lineage: Eukaryota > Viridiplantae > Streptophyta > Pinopsida > Pinales > Pinaceae > Pinus > Pinus albicaulis. Next base: position 1,038,841,101 of record CM076574.1, on the reverse strand, counting down.
CTGCTTCTGTTTCATAGCATGATTCTAATATATATAAATATAAGAGAGAGAAATATGAGTTGTCAGTACTAAATTAGGAAATAGCAGAAGAGGAATTGTAAATTTCAATGTGTATTAAAGAACAAAAGTAGAGACTGTATCGACTGATCTTATGGTCAGCACATAATTCATACATACCCAGAAGCCCAATGGTAAATTTATTTTTCATGTAAGCAGCCAAAACTTTAGCAAAAGAAAAAAACTATTGAATTGCAAGAGGCTATGCATTGATGGTTATATTATGGAACCATTCTAATATTAGAGAATAGAAAGTGAAAAGACAAAAGATAGTTATGCAAATAAACAACATGCATATGCACCACAACATAGTATATTGAAGTATATGTACCCTAGTCCATTATATGCACCCAAGTCAAGGAGGTAGAATAGTAGATTTTACATACAAATGTCTTTTGAACACAAAAAAAAGAGAGATACATAATTATACACTAACTGTAGATAAATTAGACAAATATCCTATGCAAATTTATAACAAGGGTATAAAATAGAAATGGTGATATGTTGTACTATTTCCAAGAAGTATTGAAGAGACTTAGCTACTCCAACTAGTAAAACTATAGACTAGTGCAGTATGAGAATGTCATACACCAGGAAAAGTACCTGAAAGCCTTCATAAATACAAGAAGGATAGACAGAATGAACCATTATTGAACACTATAATAAAACCGAGGAATAAGAATACATGCAACCGAGTTTCAATATGAAGAGGAAATAGTACATTAATTTTCTCGAGGTTCATAAACGAAGACATGAGCTGAACGTTGCAAAGTGATATAAATCTATGAGATTAGTATTATGACCAAGATATACATATCTATATACAAAAATCAAAACGAGTATAAATCCCTGTGGCTTGAGGACTATCTCGAAATGCCACTAGACTAGACATAATTAAATATTTAGGTCGAGACTTAACAGTTGAATTGTCCAAATTTATACAACTCATAAATAAAAATTTTAAGCTGTCTAACGAGCACTACAGAGCTATACGGATTCCCTTCAACCAGTGTTCGATGAATACCGACCTGCAAGTGGGGAAAATGAAGAAAACGTTAATGTCAAGGCCACTATTACTCTCTGTGTCAAGGTAAGAGAGCAAGACACAAGGCTTCTATTACCTGCACAAGTTAACGACCCAAGTTAAATCCACTACTAAACGAGGTAAGTAGGATGAATGTGCGCTAAGACAAAAAGAGGTCTGAGAAAAATGATAGTACCTGGTGAGGTAGAAGTTGAAACCCATCCATAGCCTGTACGCGTACACAGGAGATAGAAAATTGTTAGCAGTAAATAAATAATGAAAATGGATGCTCAAAATCGAATAACGAAGTTAGCCTTACCCAATTAGTATGAGCTCAACCTACACAGGTCAAGATGGGAATGAACCAGAGTGTCGCGCCAGCGCTAGAGTAATAAACCCCGAGAAACCATTGATGCATTTCACATGGAGGATAACCTCTGAATGCAAGAGCGGTCAGTCAGAACGAGCTCTGCAGAATTCGAATAAGAAAATGCCAAACGAATGGATTCAACAAGCACCCTCTAACGCATGAGAGGCGAAACCACCAATCTCTGCAAACTAACACAGAAATATATGAGACGCGATGAAATCTTAACAATTGGGTGGATGCAAATCACTTGGAACAAAATAACGACATATGATACATCTAAGTCCAACAGTCGCTGTAAGGGCTCAACGAAAGGAGCGAAAAATTAAATCCGCAGAAGGAAGCCATGATTTAACAGTAAGAACTGAGCGGGTACGATAATTTCATACCTGAATCGTCATGCTAGTATGGAGATACGGCAAAGAGGTAGCCGAGCTCGGTGTAGAGCTAGGGCATCAAAAAATTTCTCTGTCATGAATAATACTGACGCGCATAAAGAAAAAAAAAGAACCCTGAACAAATCCATATGTGAAATTATACTCGGATTGATCAACAAAAACCCTAAAGCCATGAATGAATCAACGCCGTCCAACTGGCGAGATCTGAGGGAAGGAGTCACAGATCGAGGTATTAATAAGCCAGGTACATCCTGCATTCAATATCCAACCCAACGAGTAATGCCATTAAATGTTGATTTGAGCCAGCGGTGTTATAGAATTGGCATAGTTGACAAGGTAAGGTGATGGGAGGAACCTGGATCGTCGTGGAACGAATCCACGTGACCAAAAATGGGCAGAGACTTGTTACTGCCTATGTGGAGAAACCAAAAGCGTAACAAAAAATATCTGTGAGCTCACGTGGAAACTGATTCTCCGTCTCCATTCAACCATACGATGCATCAAATCACAAGCTCATATTTCATGGAGGCCAACCCAAAGGAATTTGTTTGAAATCGAAACAAGGACATGTGAACAATTAAATCGACTTGAGTAACATGTACATCGAGATATAAACATAGGTCAAGTTCGTTCCACCATGAATTACATGCTATCCACTAGTGAAAACGTGGAGTCATAAAGACAGAAGTCTACGTAATTTCATATAGATATATGTATAATTACAACCATGGCTAATGTGTGAACCAAATCAATTCCATCTACTTCCCTTCATGGTCTACGAATATGTCAAACAATTACAACAAGGGTGGGACTTATGAAGTGGATAAACATATATAATTTTTATAACCCATTCCTTGTTATAATAATTATAGTGATGGATATTACAAGTTATTTAAATTTCATATGGGTTTCAGATCCATTTTATTATGTATAGTGGAACAAAGTTGACACATGGGAAATAAAGTGAAATTTAGGGAAATGATCCTGATCAGATCAAATTTGCAAAGGAATAGCATAATCCCTTACTAGGATTCACTGAAATAGCTTAATGAATTTATTTTTTTTGGAAGTAAAATGGGAGGTGTGAAAAATGGTATCAGAGCCCACGTTATAAAACTGGGCTGGTGACATTGTGCTCACTGTTGCTGTGTATTCACTGTATAAATTAAATTCTGTGGAAAAAAAAAAAAAAAATTATTTTCACTGATCTGTGTTGAGTGTGTACAGTGGTGCTGAAATGGAAAAAGGTGGCGAAATTTATGTTGATCTGCGTGATGATGATAATGCACCAGATACAAATGTGCCCATGATGGCTATGTTGCGGGAATTGCAACAAGAGTTGGCTGAGATAAAAAGCCAGAATGACAGACTGTCATTATCCAATGAGGAGTAGGAAAAGCTCATCAGGGAATTAACTTCGCGGAACAGCCAGGAAGGCGAAGGTTCTGGAAAGAGGAAAAATGATGAGTCTTAAGATGAGGATGCAGTAAGGCATCAATACAAACAGAAAAAGGAATTACAGTGGGAATTCCGAAAAATCAAGCCTCCCTCCTATGATGGGGAGAAGGAGGAAGATGTGGAAGCTTGGTTATTGAACATGATCAAGTATTTCTAGGTCTATGAATATGATAGCAATCTGAAGGCCAGATTAGCTGTTTACCAGCTACAAGGCAAGGGTACCTTGTGGTGGGAGGAGACGAAAATGGTGCATGCCATTGATGAAAAGACAGTCACCTGGGAAGATTTCCAGGTTAAGTTCAAGAACCGCTACCTAAATGAACGTTACTATGATGAAAAAGCAAAGGAATTCCATGAAATTAGACTGGGACAGCTCACTATTGATGAGTTTGTTACTAAGTTTACAAATATGCTGAGATATGTACCCTACATAAGGGAGGAAAAGGCAAAGGTACAAATGTTTCTGAATTGTTTGCCTACTGTTTACAAAGAGAAAGTTGAATTTGATAACCCAAAAACAATGGATGAAGCTATTAGAGAAGCCAGATTATGTTACCAACAGTTCAAAGGAAAAACTGAACAAGGGAAAAGCTGGGTAAATAAGACTAAGTTCAAAGGGAGGAAACTGAAACCAGCCTATTTGAAAAATTTTGGTAGAGATCACCAGCAGAAAAAGTTTAATAAACCCAAAGAAAGTCAAACTTCTCAGTCCCAAGTAGCTTCCAAACAAATAGATGGAGACAGTAAAAGGGAAGGGACAGTCAAAATGAGAGAACCCCTGAAATGTTGGGGCTGTGGAGAACCCCATCTTTTGAGGGACTGTCCTCATCGAAACATTCATATGCTCTTGAGAGATTGGGAAGCGACAAGAGTAAATGATATAGCCAGAAATATGCCAACTATCAGTGCAGCCCTAGAAAATCGGCAAGCAGAACATCAAGCAACCATGGTGGAAATGGAGGGTAAGATTTTTGACTTATCTGTTACTGTTCTGATTGATCCAAGTGCTTCTTTGAGTTACATTAGTCCAAATATTGTAGAAAAATGTAACTTAAAAACTGAAAAATTTCAACAGTCATGGTTGGTACAGCTCGCCACTAGAACTAAGAGAAAGGTAACACATAAACTGCCCAGAATAGAAATCAAATTAAATGAGGTTCAAACAGAAGTAAACTTGAACATTCTACCCTTAGGGTCATATGATCTACTGATAGGAATGGACTGGTTGGAAAAGAAGAAAGCCTTGATGAACTGCTGGGATAAAACTTTGCATTGTGTAGATGAGGAAGGGAAACCTTTTATTCTCAAAGGGAAACAAAAACCTATTTCTATAAGACAAATTTCAGCATTGCAATTAAAAAGAACAGCTAGAAAAGGATACCAAGTTTATGCAGTGCATGTGAAAGAAACAGAACATAAAACTGAAGAGGAATTACTGGATGCTGTACCAGTAATATGAGAATTCAAGGAAGTTTTTCCAAATGAAATCCCTCATCTTCCCCCCAACAGAGAGATTGATTTCTCAATCGATCTGGTGCCGGGAGCAACACCTGTCTCCCGAGCGCCTTATCGAATGAGTCCTCCTGAACTGATGGAACTGAAAATGCAATTGCAAGAACTGTTAGATAAAGGGTATATCAGACCAAGTGTATCTCCTTGGGGAGCACTGATGCTATTCGTGAAAAAGAAGGATGGAAATTTTAGGATGTGCATTGATTATCGTCAATTGAATAAGTTGACCATTAAAAATAGATACCCTTTGCCTAGAATTGATGATCTTTTTGATCAAGTGAGAGGAGCTTCAGTATTTTCGAAAATTGACTTAAGGACTGGTTATCACCAGCTTATAATTAAAGAAGAAGACATCAGCAAAACAACCTTTCGAACCAGGTATGGTCACTACGAATTTGTAGTCCTACCTTTTGGTTTGACAAATGCCCCTGCCACATTTATGTGCCTAATGAATAGTGTGTTAAACAAGTACTTGGATAAATTTTTCCTTGTGTTCATAGATGATATCTTAGTTTACTCAAAAAGTGAGGAGGAACATAAAGAACACTTGAGGATAGTATTGCAAACTCTAAAGGAAAATCAGCTATATGCCAATTTTAGCAAATGTGAGTTTTATAAAGATAAGATCCAATATTTGGGTCATATTATTTCTGAAAAAGGTCTTGTTGTTGACGCTGAAAAGATAAAGGCTATAAAAGAATGGCATGTACCAGCTGATGTTTCAGTAGTGAGATCATTCATGGGGATTGCAGGCTATTATCACAGATTTGCAGAGAGGTTTTCTGCCATAGCACATCCCATCACATCATTACAAAGGAAAGGTGTCAAGTTTGAATGGACTGAAAAATGTCAAAACAGTTTTGACCAATTAAAACTGAAACTTACTACAGCCCCTATACTGAAAATTGCAGATCCTGATAAAGAATTTGTGGTATGTACGGATGCCTGTAGAGAAGGATTGGGAGGAGTTCTTTTGCAGGAAAATTCAATTATTGCCTATGAATCTAGGAAACTGAAGATACATGAACATAATTATAGTGCCTATGATTTAGAATTAGCAGCTGTTATCCATGCTTTGAAAATGTGGCGGCACTATCTTCTTGGAAAAAAATTTACATTGATGACTGATCATATTAGTCTCAAATATTTCTTTTCCCAAACTAATTTGAATGCCAGACAAGCCATATGGCTGTCCTTTTTAAGTGAATTTGATAAGGATATAAAACATATTAGAGGGAAAGAAAATAAAGTTGTTGATGCATTGAGCAGAAATGCTTGTCAGAATATCAACAGTATTGGAAGTAGTGCTCAGATCGATGTAGAAGATTTGGTGAATAAGGCAGCAAACCAAGACCCAAATTATGAAACACTTCTGGTGAAGTTACAGAAAAAGGAGAAAACTGATTTCACTCAAAACCAAAAAGGGCTGATCTGTTATAAAAACAGATTGTATATTCCTAATGTAGAGTCCTTAAAAAGGGAAATTTTAGATGAGTACCACAAACAACCATATGCAGGACATCCAGGATATCAGAAAATGTTAACAGCCCTAAAAAATAATTTTTTCTGTCCAGGAATGAAGAGAGATGTAGTAGAATATTTAAGTAGATGCATGGAATGTCAACTAGTGAAAGTTGAACATCAGCATCCTGCTGGACTTTTAAACCCTTTACCGATTGCTAAATGGAAATGGGACACACTTTCCATGGATTTCATAACAGGGTTACCCAAAACCAAATACCAACATGATTCTGTAATGGTAGTAGTAGACACTCTAACAAAAGCTGCTCACTTTATACCAGTGAAATCTACCTTTGGGACAGCTCAAGTAGCGAATGTGTTCCTGAAGGAGGTAGTAAGGCTCCATGGGTTTCCGATGGTGATTTTTTCTGATAGAGATGCTAAGATTACAGCAGCCTTTTGGAAAGGGTTATTTTGTGGTATGTGCACTAAATTGAATTTTAGTACTGCTTACCACCCTCAGACCGATGGTCAAACGGAAAGAACAAATCAAATTTTGGAGGACATGCTGAGAATGTATGTGATGGATAGACCATCAAAGTGGTAATATTACTTGCATTTAGCTGAATTTTCCTATAATAGCAGCTACCAATCCTCCATCAAAATGAGTCCGTTTGAGGCACTGTATGGGAGGAACTGTCGTACTCCTTTGAGCTGGAGTCAGCCAGAAGATAAACTAATGTTGGGACCTGATGCTTTACAAGAGATGGAAAGAAGTGTTAAACAGATACAAAGAAAAATCAAGACAACACAAGATCGCCAGAAGAATTATGCTGATAAGAAAAGAGTGCACCGAGAATTTAAAGTGGGGGAGCATGTGTATTTGCGTATTAAACCCAAAAAGAGCACCCTTTATGCTGGAATTTTTGCAAAACTGGCTCCTAGATATTGTGGTCCTTTTGAAATCTTAGAAAGGGTGGGACCAGTGGCTTGCAAACTGGCCTTACCACCCCATGTTAGAGTTCATGATGTATTTCATGTTTCATTATTAAAAAGATATGTGCATGATGCTTCTCACATAGTTGATTGGAATGTTGTACAGGTGGAACCAGAAGGGGAGTTTCTGCCAGAACCACTTCAAATATTGGAGCGGGAAGAAATTGAATTGAGAAGCAGAACAGTAGCAAGAGTAAAGGTGCAGTGGAAGCACTTTACTGCTGAAGAAGCTACCTGGGAAAGAGAAGCTGAAATGATGGAAAATATCCATTTTTATTTGCAAAATGAACTCTAGTATTTGAATAACAACACCGAGGACGGTGTTTATTTTCAGAGGGGGAATATGTAACACCCCCAATTCATGTGTTTGAATTTCAAAGTTAGACATTTGAACTTTAATCCTAAGGTGATTGGACCCAAAAGGATAAATATTTTGTGAATGTAATTAAAAATTTAATTGAGGAAATGAATAAAATAATGTGGTGCAGATTGACCAAAATGAGATATATGAGATCACTTGCTAAATCCATGAGGATGGATGAGTCAAATATTTCCACACAATCTTTCAAAAATCCTTGAAAGAAATTAATTTTAAATTTAGATTTTTGAGGAAAAATCTGAATATCCCCAATGATGCGGAAAGTAGTTGGGAAGAGGTAAAAAGCTGGAAAAGCTGAGGAAAAGCACAAAACAGCTTTAAAGAATCCCTAAATTGGGAAGCCTAGGCAAACAGGAAGAAAAGCATCCTGAAATTCTGGACGCGGAATTAGAAACATGCTTTGGGGAACAATAGCTTAAATAAGCTGCTCTTCTACAGATTAGAGATTGATCTGTGTCAAGGAGATGATCTCAGCTCGAGGGTGAGTTCTGGGAGATAGAAGGACTCTAAGGTTGGGAGGTTGGTCAATTGCATGAGTGGTATGTCTCTAAATTTATTGGTGTGTTTACTTCATATAGTATGAATTGGCTACATATAAAAGTTAATTGTATATTAGAATATAAGTTCTACATTTAACAGAATCAATCATATGGAATACACCCCTGAAAATTCTGCATAGTTGTAGAACTAAATCTGTGGAGTAGAATCCAACAGAATCTTTAAACCAGTGTTGGTTTAAATCTGAGGATACTTATTTCTCCACAGAAGAAATCTGTAAATTAGTTTTAATCTTCTTCTGTTTCATAGCATGATTCTAATATATATAAATATAACAGAGAGAAATCTGAGTTGCCAGTACTAAATTGGGAAATAGCAGAAGAGGAATTGTAAATTTCAATGTGTATTAAAGAACAAAAGTAGAGACTGTATCAATTGATCTTATGGTCAACACATAATTCATACATACCCAGAAGCCCAATGGTAAAAAAAATTTGCATGTAAGAAGCCAATACTTTAGCAAAAGAAAATAACTATTGAATTGCAAGAGACTATGCATTGATAGTTATATTATGGAACCATTCTAATATTAGAGAACAGAAAGTGAAAAGACAAAAGATAGTTATGCAAATAAACAACATGCATATGCACCACAACATAGTATATTGAAGTATATGTACCCTAGTCCATTATATGCACCCAAGCCAAGGAGGTAAAATAGTAAATTTTACATACAAATGTCTTTGAAACATAAAAAAAAGAGAGATACATAATTATACACTACCTGTAGATAAATTAGACAAATATCCTGTGTAAATTTATAACAAGGGTATAAAATAGAAATGATGATATGTTGTACTATTTCCAAGAAGTATTGAAGAGACTTAGCTACTGCAATTAGTAAAACTATACACTAGTGCAGTATGAGAATGTCATACACCAGGAAAAGTACCTGAAAGCCTTCATAAATACAAGAAGGATAGACAGAATGAACCATTATTGAACACTATTATAAAACTGAGGAATAAGAATACATGCAACCGAGTTTCAATATGAAGAGGAAATAGTACATTAATTTTCTCGAGGTTCATAAATGAAGACATGAGCTGAATGTTGCAAAGTGATATAAATCTATGAGATTAGTATTATGACCAAGATATACATATCTATATACAAAAATCAAAACGAGTATAAATCCCTGTGGCTTGAGGACTGTCTCGAAATGCCACTGGAGTAGACATAATTAAATATTCAAGTCAAGACTTAACAGTTGAATTGTCCAAATTTATACAACTCATAAATAAAAATTTTAAGCTGTCTAACGACCACTACAGAGCTATATGGATTCCCTTCAACCAGTGTTCGGTGAATACCGACCTGCAAGTGGGGAAAACGAAGACAACGTTAATGTCAAGGCCGTTATTACTCTCTATGTCAAGGTAAGAGACAAGACGCAAGGGTTATATTACCTGCACAAGTCAACGACCCAAGTTAAATCCACTACTAAACAAGGTAAGTAGGACGAATGTGCGCTAAGACAAAAAGAGGTCTGAGAAAAATGATAGTACCTGGTGAGGTAGAAGTTGAAACCCATCCATAGCCTGTACGTGTACACAGGAGATAGAAAATTTTTAGCAGTAAATAAATAATGAAAATGGATGCTCAAAATCGAATAACGAAGTTAGCCTTACCCAATTAGTATGAGCTCGACCTACACAGGTCAAGATGGGAATGAACCAGAGCGTTGCGCCAACGCCAGAGTAATAAACCCCGAGAAACCATTGATGCGTTTCAGATGGAGGATAACCTCTGAATGCAAGAGCCGTCGGTCAGAATGAGCTCTGGAGAATTCGCATAAGAAAATGCCAAACGATTGGATTCAACAAGCACCCTCTGACGCATGAGAGGCGAAACCACCAATCTCTGCAAACTAACACAGAAATATATGAGACATGATGAAATCTTAACAATTGGGTTGATGCAAATCACTTGGAACAAAATAATGGCATATGATACATCTAAGTCCAACAATCGCCGTAAGGGCTCAACGAAAGGAGCGAAAAATTAAATCCGCAGAAGGAAGCCATGATTTAACAGTAAGAACCGAGTGGGTACGATAATTTCATACCTGAATCGTCATGCTAGTATGGAGATACGCCAAAGAGGTAGCCGAGCTCGGTGTAGAGCTAGGGCATCAAAAAATTTCTCTGTCATGAATAATACCGACGCGCAGAAAGAAAACAAAAAGAACCCTGAACAAATCCATATGTGAAATTATACTCGGATTGATCAGCAAAAACCCTAAAGCCACGAATGAATCGACGCCGTCCAACTGGCGAGATCTGAGGGAAGGAGTCATGGATCGAGGTATTAATAAGCCAGGTACATCCTGCATTCAATCCAACCCAACGAGTAATGCCATTAAATGTCGATTTGAACCGACAGTGTTATAGAATTGGCGTAGTTGACAAGGTAAGGTGACGGGAGGAACCTGGATCGTCGTGGAACGAATCCACGTGACCAAAAATGGGCAGAGACTTGTTACTGCCTATGTGGCGAAACCAAAAACGTAACAAAAACTATCTGTGAGCTTACGTGGAAACTGATTCTCCGTCTCCATTCAACCATACGATGCATCAAATCACAAGCTCATATTTCGTGGAGGCCAACAAAATGGAATTTGTTTGAAATCGAAATAAGGACGAGTGAACAATTAAATCGACTTGAGTAACATGTACGCCGAGATATAAACATAGGTCATGTCCGTTCCACCATGAATTACATGCTATCCACCAGTGAAAATTTGGAGTCATAAAGACAGAAGTCTACGTAATTTCATATAGATATATGTATAATTACAACCGTGGCTAATGTGTGAACCAAATCGATTCCATCTACGTCCCTTCATGGTCTACGAATATGTCAAACAATTACAACAAGGGTGGGACTTATGAAGTGGATAAACATATATAATTTGTATAACCCATTCCTTGTTATAATAATTGTAGTGATGGATATTACAAGTTATTTAAATTTCATATGGGTTTCAGATCCATTTTATTATGTATAGTGGAACAAAGTTGACACATGGTAAATGAAGCTAAATTTAGGGAAACGATCCTGATTAGATCAAATTTGCAAAGGAATAGCATAATCCCTTACTAGGATTCACTGAAATAGCTGAATGAAAAATTTTTTTTGGAGGTAAAACGGGAGGTGTGACAGCCAAGAATGTAAGAGTAAAAATCCTACATAAAATACCTTCATCAATTTCATGAAAAGAAAAACTTGAAATTTTTTGAATGAATTGTAAAGTATTATCAAATGCAGAAGTATTCATCTTACCATTAAGCTTTAGCTGAGACAAGTGTCTTACTATTTCTAGAGGAGTACTCGAAAATGCTCGTCCAGAAATACAACTCCAAATTGGAAGTTTTAAAGGAGCCATTATAATAAAAACAAAATATTAGAATAAAAAGACTCCAAAGGAAAAAAAGTCTCAGGCCCTCCTTCTACCGCCAAAATGTTGAGGCCTTGAAATTCGCTGCAACAACATGGGGGATGGCCACTCGGTCTGGAACTTAAAGCAGTTCCTTTTCCATTTGGAATGGTGGCTCCGACTGGTCTAACTAGGTCTAGTTACCTTCTCTTAATATCCATTGGCTTAAAACATGACTTTTATCTATGAATTGGAAAGAGACATTAGATCATTTCTCTTGCCGACTAGATAAGAAATTGATCCTTAAGCTAATTTGGGCTTAGCCAACATGCAACTCAAGTTTTTCCTCTTTCGGAGGAGGAATTTTTATGGATGTAGAATTTAATCTAAATCCAATATTATTCTAAGATGCAAGAAAAAGAAACTATTTTAATCCTATCTCAATTAGGCAGATATAGATCTATCTCAACAGAGAGCAAGGTGTTTTAAAATAATTCAGATTTAAATACATTTGTTTTACATGAATATCAAGCTAATGAAGTAGTTCAATTAACTAGTATTGTGAATACCAAACACATTCTATCTAGAGACCTCTTAACTAAAATAATCAATCAACAACACTCATAAAGTAGTTCTTGAAATGATATTGATCATTTAATCAGTATCTTGAATAACTAAACAATAACATGAGGAAATAGTTCACAACATATCACTATTCAATAAATCAGTTTTATAAGACAGATTTTCGAGTAAATAGTTACTCAAAAATAAGAATTCAACCCATAAGAGTAGATACAAATAATAACATAAATTGGGGAAAACGACTCGTATCGACAGCGGTGCACAAATATGAGAGTAAATTGACACATTTCTGTTATCATAAAATGAAACCAACATTTAAAATAATAATATTATAAATATCAATTTATTAATTCCATTTCTCTAGCTCCGGTCTCTGACATTCTTTTATGATTCTTGAACCTTTTTCTTTCAAAATCAGAGCTACATTAGTGCAAGACTTTCTTCATTATACATAACTCAGAATGTAAAAGAAAAACCTCAATAATCTCCAGATCTAAGATTCCTCTCCTCTCACCCTACACCTCTAAATCCTCTAGACAATAGTGCCATCAAGAATTCTAGAATTGTTGAGGAGAGAAGCCCCTATTAAATTTTGCAATCCGCTATTTATAATATTTACAAAATAATTTCTTCATAAGAAAGTTTGTTTGAAGAGTGGTTTTTCTCAATCAATTTTTATGGGTTCAAAAAATATTATTCAATTGTTGGAGCCTTCTCATTGATTGAGATCTTCTTCTTATCATATCTTCAATTGTTTTCTTGCAAAAACAAATCAAAAGAAAAATTAAAATGCAAAAATAAAATCGAAATGTCAAATCTACAAATTAAAATAAATCAAATTAAAACTTAATTAAATAAATAATTGAAAATTAAATCTAAGCTTTTTATTGATGCCTATGATCTTCTAATTGGTCAAGGATATTATTGATGAATGGAGGCACTCTTAGAAGAAGTTGTGGGAAAATGAAAATGCAGAAAATAAAACTCAAAAAATTGATTTTTATAAAAATTTGGAACATGATCTTCTGCTGAATTTTAGACTCAATAAATGATCAAATCTGGAAATGAAATAACTTCAAAAATTTTCTCCATGTTTTTATCTATCTAATGAGCCATCCTAGGCCTCATTTGGCCAAGTAAAACTTTATTTATGAGCTTCCAAAGTTTGTATATTAAAATTGACAGAATTATGGAATTTTTGTTACTTGGGCTAAAAATCAGAATTTTTTAATTAAATTCTAATCATAAATTAGATTATATTTTTTAATTAATTAATTCTAATTAATTGATTATATTATTAATCTAATTCAGTTTCAATGTAATTGTAAATTAAGTTATAATTATCTATTAATTAATTATAATTACATTATTAATTTTAGTTAATAAAAACTAATTGAAAATAAAATTAAACTAATTAAAAAAATTATTTATTAATTAAAATATTATATTAATATTATAATTTGAATTATATTAAAATCATAATAAAAATATTATAATTAAAATATAGTATTAATTATAATATTTTATAATATAATTTATTTTAATTAATAATTTAAAACAATTTTGAATGCTTCACGTGAGGGAGAGGAGGAGAGGAGAGGAAAGTATGGAGTGATAAGGGAGGAGGAGAGTGAGTAGGAGTTATAAGGTGGAGAGAACATGAGGTAATCATGAGGTAGGAAAGGTGAGGTGGAGGGTGAGTGATGTGAGGGTGATGTGAGGAAACTAAGTCGAGAGGCATAAGGAGGTCAACCAAAACCTTACATTAAAATGTTTTAACCCTTCACATAAAAACCAAAATCGCAATTTGCAATTGCAAGTTTTTAAATATTGTTTTTTTATTTTATTTTTAAAATTACGATATGTGATGTGTGATGTATCACATTGCAAGGTTTTTTGTTTTGGATTTTTAAAATATATGTATTGTGAAGTGGGGCCCATAAGGGATTAACCATCCTACAATTTAGACTACAACCACTTTGAAATTTTGGAGTTTTGGGTTTGGCAATTTGTTTTAAAATAACAAGTTGGAGTATATTACCAATATCTCAAAACGTATTTTCGTCCATTGTTCAATTTAGTTGGGTCATTTTGTAGGTCCTTTAGTAAAAATGAACTAAAAGTTAATATTTCTAATAAATAACTATTTTAACTATGAGAATTAAAATATTGGTACACTTTATACATTTTTTAACCCAAGTGAGAAAATGATCAAAACTTCAAAGAAGTGTCATTTACAAACCGGTTGACCGAATGGAGCGAAACAAGTATCGTTGGAAAGCTTGTGAAAGAAATAAAAAAAAAATCGAGGAAGATGAAAAAATAACAAAAATGTAATATAATTAACTTAATGAAAATCCTAAAATGTGTTTAGCCAAAACAAATTTAGAAAGGGTTCCCATTATTTGAAGTAAATAAGTAAAAAATGGGGGGGTTGTGTTTTACGACAATAGCCACAAATGGTGCGATAGATGATGGGGATAAAACCTTAGAGGGACTCGGGCTACAAAGGTTTCTAGATGGCTCACCAGTATAGCGAAGATGTGGGTTTTCAACAATGTTGACCTCCGGAGGAGGAGGGTCAAAACAATGTTCATGAAAATGAAGCGAGGATGGTGAGGGAGATGGGTAATCTTGTGGGATGAGGAAATAAGGGTCAAAGAGGGAGATGAGAAAGGAGCTACCTGCAGATACAATATCAGCTGCTAGAAAGGAGTCAAAATATTAAGGGTTAGTGGTTGCATGGGTATATTCCAAAGAAACCCTAGCTGCATTTTTGAAAGAGTGCGAGAGACCCGCCAAAACCCATAAATCCATAGTTGTCGACAGATGTGGAGGTGTAGTCCAGATATTTTTGTATTAATATGAGTCCTCAGAATAGTTAATGAGTTCTTCTTCCATCTCAACAACCGATGGTGATGGAGCTAAATCGTGACTGTAGGCTTACCATGACAGGTGTCAATCCCCGTTGAAATATATGCCCACCAGAACATGTAGTCGCATCAATGATCGAGAGTATGAGGGATGGTAAGATGGTACAACATTAGATTTGTAGGTAGGTGGTGAATCTCATGTGTATTCAAGCGAGGGTTGCAAGGTCAAAACGACAAAAACCTCGAGTGCCATTTTTCTCTACTTAACGATAGTAGACTTGTTTCCATGTTTCCTTTCATTCATGCCTACTACACGGCCATTGCTGCCATCTTAAACCATTAAGAGGTATATATATATATATACCTTTCTGATTCCTTATTCTACATGAAAAACCATTACACTATTCAAAAAAATTGTATACTTTTTCATAGATATTGATATTTTGTTTAGGTTTTCCAATTTTCTAAAGCGATTTAGCTGATTAATGAGACATCATAAAAATATTACCTTGGTTGCATTCTATCCTATTCTTCTTCTTTACTTATTTTATTTAATTTTTATCTAAGCATGTGCTTTCAATTTAGTCACTTTAAATTTCACCTTCTTCTCCTAGGATACATTGTCCTCGTCAAAATATTTATCCATGATATTGATACAATAGATCAAATATTTAAGATTTATGTTTCGTGTGTACATATCCACTTCCAATCTTGGTTTGGGCCTCATTCTTGTAGTTATTTTATCATTCTTTCTACTTGAGTTTCATCAATGTTGGCCTCCTCATATTTTGAGAACTCCTTTTAATAACTAATTTTGGCCATGTATATGCCTCTTTTTTCTACCATATCCATTATGTTCAATATGTTTTGTATGCTTGTTGCTCTTCTGGAAAGATTTAGTTGGTTGTTGGTCTTCTTTGGCCAATTCTTTCTCCTTTTGTCCCTCTTGCTCTATGTGCCATATTTTAAATAATTTATCTTTAAAACAATTATCTCCTAATTAATATATATATATATATATATATATATATATATATATAGCTAATTTTAAACTTCTATACTAATATTGAAAATATGAAAATTAAATGGTACTGATTACATTGCAAATAGAAATATTGTGAAAGTCGCAACCCAATTATGTTTTATGCAATGCTTAATATAAATGAAAACTACATGTTGATAATGCATATAGATGCAGTGTAAGTTGAAGAGATAAAATAAACATTCCCTTTGGACTTTCAAATTTCTGTAAAATGTAAGTACAAGCTTTAATACAATCAATCAATTTTAAGCTTTTAGATTCCCATCTACCATGAAATACACACACATAAGATCCATATCATAACATGGTTAAGAAGTAATTTTGGTTTTCATCAATTATGTAGCCAAATGATCTTCCCTGTCTATTACCCTCTTCAATATTAGGTTGAACAAACAACAAACATGCCACAAAAATGTTAGAAAAATTCCTACACACTTGCTATAACAATTTTCATCCCCTTGACAATAAATGAGGTACTCTTTGAATCATTGTCCTGATCACAGGGGTCCTAAGAAAATCAATCTATAAAAAGAAAAGCATAGGTATTATTACTAACTCAATAAATAAATAGGACACCTCACTATCTAAAAATTCCAATGAGGAGTTAAAAACAAAATAGAGCAATAACAGAGCACTAGTACTCGATGTATCTTTCACAAGGGAGTAGTTTTAACACAAAAGACCACAACTCTACATGAAAATTCTTGTTATGTGGAGTGTCATCACCTACGCTTAAAAAATTTTCTTTGCTATGAACAATGGTGATGTTCACATCCTTGGTACCACATTCATGCAGACCACACCATAACTCTTCTCTCTTTTCATGCAGATAACTGCACTACCTAGACTATTAGCCTCCATTACATCGAGTTTACTACATTGGCATCCATACATCACACAAATCAATTCATAACATCCTCTTATCTAGTTAATTCAGATTTTTTTTCTTTTATGTATAATGTCCACTAAAAAGATAACTATTCACCATTCTCATCATCACAATTTTATCACTATCATCATTGAATCTTACAAATAGATGCTTCTATCTCTTTCACTTTTGTGATGCATAACCCTCTTGGATATGCCTTCTCAGAATCTGATTCACATTTTCTTGCCTCATGAAACACACTTTCTCACCTATACTCTGATACCAAAATTGATGGAAATGAGAACTCAACTTATACAAAACTCATACAACAATAAAATTTTATTTTATTAAAGGCTCTAAATGTTTATTTCTTTCTCAATAAATAGATTAAATTCCTATTTATTATTGGGAAAGGAATATAGATTTTTTGACAAATAATATCTCTCCTATATATTTGGAGGAAGTTTAGGGAATTCTATCAAACATAGGATCCTATCATTGTTGGAAAGGAATAGGAGGAAAGGCACAATTTTCACACACAAACAATAACACAAGGTGCAACACTTATATTGATCACACAAACTTGATGATTAAAATGAACCCGGTGAGGGATATTTAAACTCTTTCGACTTGCCTCGATTTCACTCAAATTGACTCAGTTAATTAACTCTATAATTTTAGACAAATCTCGATGCGAATGTAATTAGTTGTGTTTAACAATCCCCTTTAATTACGACCACTAAACTAAGACATGACTCATGAAAACTCAAACAAGCCTATTGGTCTAAGTCTCAATGAGGCTTACAATGCCCAATTTTCCTATATGAAACTCAAATACATATTTTGATAATGGCTTGGTGAATATATTAGCCAATTAATCACTCCATTTACAGAGCTTCAATTAGACTTTTTTGTTTCTCCCAAGTTCTCTAATAAAATTATATCTATTATCAATATACTTTCTCTTTTGATGAAACACACTATTCTTGGATAGTGTAGTGACTAAGGTGTTGTCACAATACATTATTGTTGATCCTTGTTGCTTTTTCTTGAGTCCATCCAAAACTCTTCATAACCATATTTCTTGGCACATTGTTGATGTTGTTTCTACATATTATTATTTTGTTGATGATAGTGTCACAATAGGTTTATTTTTAAATGCCCATGAAAGCACACCTAAACCAAGATGGAACACATAAAAAGTGCTCTTCCTATCATCCAAACTTCCTGCAAAATAAATATCTGCATATCCAATCAACTACTTATTCTATTTTCTTGCATACATTATTACACAATCTTTACTTCCTTCTATGTATATGAAAATTATTTTTCCTACTCTCCAATGCCACCCTTTTGGGGTCTCCACAAATCTCGAAATCAAACTAAATCCCTACATAATATATGGTCTTGTAGCTGTGGGATCTATGAGGTTTCCAACCAATATTTTAAATAGAGTTAGATTGACATTCAATCCTTCATCATCCTTGCTTAACTTTGTACTTCTTGCAACTCATGTAGGGAAATGTTCGCAATTCTCCATTCTGAATACTTTTAGAAAATATCTAAAATATTTAATTTGATTGATAAAATTTCTTTTTCAGATTGCTCAATTTCTATGCCACAAAGATATCTCATAATACCAAGATATTTAATCTCAAATTCCTTCTTCATGCCTACTTTCAATTCAACTAACTTAATATCACTAGTATAAATCATGTCATCAAGATACAAGAAAATAATAAAAAAATTTCCATGCACATTTACCTTTGTGTACAAGGAAGGCTAATTGATGCTTCTACGAAATCCATTCCTGATCATGTAGTTTTCAATTCTGCTATACCAAGCTCTTGGCGCTTGCTTAAGTTCATAGAGTGCTTTCTTCAACCTGTAAACTTTATCTTGTTCTCCTTCAAATTAATATCTTGGAGGTTGTTGGACATAAATTTCTTCTTCTAGAATTCCATTCAAGAAGGCTAATTTCGCATCCATCTAATAGAATTATAACCTTCTCTGAATTGTTGTGGATAAAAAATCTCTTTTAGTATCCAATCTAGCTATTGAAGCAAAGCTTTCTCCAAATTATATTCCTAGTTGTTGGGAGAATCCTTTTGCTACAAGTCTTGCTTTAAATATGTCAATTTCACCTTTCTCATTCAACTTTTTCTTGTACACCCATTTTACACCAATGAGGTTTTTCTCTTGTCAAAAATCGACCGAATCCCATATATCATTCTTTTCAATACCTTAAATTTCTTCATCCATGGCTTGCATGCAATTTTTGTCTCTAATAGATTCTTAAAACGATGAAGGTTGAAAAGACAGAAATGAAAAATTTTAAATAACATCAAAACCATCATAAATATATTTCAAACATCTCATCTTTCTCTTCCTATTAATTGATTCATTGCTTGAATTAGTGCTAGGATAATTTTAATCTGTTGGTCTCCCTGAAGATCCATGTTGTTTAGAATATGTTAGAGTCCTTGTTGGCGTGACTTTGTTTGTTTCTTCTCTTGCGATTCTTGCTTTCCTTTTCTGCTAGATACTCTTCTTTCATGAATGGAACTCTTTCATCAATTGTATTCTCTATATTCCCATTCGATGACTCTTTTTCTTTGAATAAAAAATCTCTGTTGATTATGGTTTTCTTGATGTCAGGGTTATAAAATTTGTAAGCTTGTAATTTGTCACTATAAAAAGTAAATATACATTTTTCACTTTTATCATCCAACTTACCTCTTAGATTCTTATGCACATAAGCATAGGATATACATTCAAACACTTTAAGATGAGATACACTACAATACATACATGACCATGTTTTTTCTGGTACTTTGGTCATCACACTCTTTGTAGGAGATATGTATATAGCATAAAAAACACATGCAACTGCTTCTTCCCAATATTCATTAGACAAGTTTCTTCCTTTCAGCATGTTCCGTTTCATGTTCATGATTGTTGTATTCTTTCTCTCTGCTACACCACTCTATTGCATTATATATATATTTTTAAATTTCCTTCCAATTCCATGTTGTTTGCAATAAGCATGGAATTCCTTTGAATCATATTCTCCACCATGATCTGACCTCAATACCTTGATCTGACAATCATTCTGGTTCTCTCATAAGGCTTTGAATTATTTGAACTTTATAAAACTTTTAGACCTCTAGTTCAGGAGGTAAACCCAAGTATTTTTTCTACAATCATTAATGAAATTGAGGACGTAATAACAACCACCAATCGATTGTGTCTTCATAGGTCTGCACAAGTCTCTATGCACCAACTCCAGAGGCTTCGTTTCTCTCTACGAAACTCCATTTGGAAGACTTTGATGATGTTTATTTCTCAAGATGAAACAATCACAAGTAATAAAAGGTTCTATGATGGGAGGTAATCCTTTGATCAATTTTTTCTACTGTAACAATATTGAACCAAATAAGTGCAAGTGTCCAAACTGAAAGTTTGATAAAAAATAATAATTATAAAATGCAACTGTAAAATGACTGACCTAATCATTTTAATTCATGATTAGAGGAAATGTTTTTTTCCTCTCCATCTGTACCTTTTCTATCATCCACTTTCTTTGGGGATTTTCATATATAAAAAACTCTTGTCATTGAAAATAACTATGTATCCATTATGCATCAATTTACCAACACTTATCATATTATGTTTGATAATAGGGACATAATATACCTCTGAAATTGTCTTCATCTCCCCTTTCTTGGTCAGAATGTTGACCACTATTTTTCCATCTACATCCACTGCCTTGTTAGTCCCCAAATTTACGTCTATCTTCACAGATTGATCCAAACATGCAACTAAATTCTTATTCTGTGTCATGTGGTTACTGCAACCACTGTCTAATAGCCACAAATTATTATAAGGTTCATGCATGGTATGACAAGCTCAAAACATGGAGCCACTCTTCTCTATAATGAAATTAGCTCTTTACTTTCCTTGATCAGTTATATTCTTCCTCCAATCGCGGGAATAATGACCAATTTTATTGCAATAATAAAATCTCACCTTTATTTATCAACTCTTTGATTGTTGTTGAAGCTTATGTTGTTGGTTCCACTTTATTGTTCTTACTCTTCTTTGCGATCTCTTTGAGCACCATGTCTTCCTCCCCATCCTCTGCCTCTCGATTTACCTCTGCGTCAACCTATGTCTCTTGAAATAGAAACATGAATTTTGAAAGTAGATTCAAAAGTGGAATCCTTATTTTTGTCTATCCTTGCCTCATGGGATAGAAGTGATCCCGCCAATTTATCAACTCTTATCATTTCCAAATACTTGGATTCTTCTGTGGCTGTTACCACAACATCAAATTTTCTAGACAAATATATGAGGACCTTTTCAATCACTTTTTAATCCTTAATATCCTCATCATACATTTTTAACCAATTTACAATAGTCAATACCCGATTCATGAATTAATCGATGTCCTATGTTTCCTTCATCTGCGGACTTTTAAAATATCTTCTAGTATATTGCGACTTAACCATTTTGAATTTGGTCATACCTTTATAGCTTGTATCCAATGTATCCTATGTTTTCTTTGTTGAAGACGTGATCATAATTTTTTGGAACACTGCTTGGTCCACTCCTTGCTTGAGAAGTTGAAACACTTGTGCATTATTCTTTTTATATTTATTCCATTGTTCCCTCTCTGTATTACTGAGGAATTTTTTAGTTGCTTCATCGTTAGGTTTTGGAAATCCATTCGTGAAATATTCCCAAACACCATGGACCTTTAATGTGGTCTCCTTATTAATGGACCACACATCATAATATTTACCTATAAATGGTGGAAACTATGACTTGAAATTGAATGAGGCTATATTTAAAAAAAAATATCTCCAAATAATAGTAGAGAACCCTTTAATATACCCTTTCACCACTCTTTGTAAAATAATTTTAATAAGGCTTCCAAACAGCCTTCTAAAAAAATAATTTAACAAGGTTTTTTTATATGCTCCCTTTTTCAAATTTTTAATTAAACTCATAAAAAAATACTTCTCCAAAAAATATTTCTTAATTTAAAGCCCCTAAAGTAAAACATTATAAACCACTTTATAAATCCGTTTTAAAAAATATACATTTCAATGAAGATATGACATATACCCATGTGAATTTTAATACTCTTTGAAAAATTTTGGAATGATGATTTTTAACATTTTAATGCCTCATGGAGTTTGTGCACCCCCGACATAGCCAACCTGTGCAAATAATATTAATTTTGTCAAATCGTAAGCTTTTCCTAAACTTTCACACTTTTTACATTAAGAAAGTGTGAATTTTTCACCTCACTTGTGCACTTTACCTCCTGAACAATGTGACATTTTTACAATGCAATTGAAAAATAAAAAAACTGCTGGCCTTTTTCACTTGGCCTTTTCTTTACTAGCTTTATAGGAACCATGAATATTGTGATTCTTCCTCAACTCTGATACCAATTTGTTCGAAAGGTAGAGGAGGAAAGACACAAATTTCACACACGAACAATAACATAAGTTATGGCTCTTCTATTGTTCACAAAAACTTGAAGACTACAATGAACACAGTGAGGGATATTTAAACTTTTTTAACTAACCGCTTGCTCAAAATAACTTAACATGCAACCACACAGTAAATTCGACTTTACCTAAAACACGAATTATCTTGAATTGACTCAACTTGACTCACTTAACCCACTCTCTAATTTTAGACAACTCTCTAGGAAGGAGTAATTATCTATCTTAAACAATCGTAACTATCTACTAAAAGTTAAATAAATTTTGATTTATTTTCTAGAATTTTGTATAATTTACTATTTTCTATATGTTTCTTAGAGTAAGGGAAATTAAAATACATATATTTTACACAAACTAAAATTTCTTTACAATAAAATGGTATAATTACTTTTGAGATCAATCTCAACCTTTGATCTGTGAATACCACTAAAAGTATTTTAGAAAGTTATGAAGAAATTAGACTTTATCATCCACCTAATAATTGTTAATAATTACATTAAAACTTTGGAAGCCCTCTTCCAAACTAAACATGCATATAAACATAACAACAATAAACACAATATATATACAAATATACTTGAAAATATTTGAGAAATGAATAGTTGTTTAGTTGTTTGTTGTAATTAAGGATTAGTTCCTAATTTTTAGGAATTAGCTCTAACTATCATATTTATAAGGTTGTAGTGGATTTTTGTTAATTAAATCTATGTATTCAGCGTTGTGGGCAGCCTCAAGGACTCCTCTCCTGAGGACTGCCGATTTCATTCCTCTTTTGACTTCCATTTTTTCTATTTGGTATCTGAACTACAGGAAATTAGTCTGAGGTTGAGTCTTTCATGCATTGTGGTTTTTGTGTTTTGACTTATTTACGCACTCGGTAAGAGAGGAGGTTGAGCTTGACATATGCCTGGAGTTATTGAGGCGCATACTGCGTGGACGAAGATATGTCATATTTGATCCGTAAGGAGAGTCTCATTGTGTGTCACGAAGTTGCATAATGAAATTTTTGTGGTGGAGAACTGATACAAATTTATGTCTGCGTAGAGAGGAGGAGAAATTCGTGGAATCGGACAGGCAGTCTATTTCCTGTTGCATATATGATTCGATTGAAGAGGCTTGATATACGGTGGAACCGGCTTGGCTAGCAAAGTTTTAAGTGCTGAATATTTCTTGCCCTTTTTTAGGTAGACTGAACCCTAGATCCACGGGAGACTCGGGCTTCATGAGTTCGAGAAAGATTTAAATCTTGTTTTCTCATATGTAAATCTTGTTCAATGCCTCTCCAGACATTGGAACGTTTTTAGATCTAGAAAGATTGTAAGGCTTGAATGCCTGAAACGTTGTTCCTGAATCTCGATCAACAACCGGGGTCATCTTGTGTAAACCTTGTTCGCTCCCGGAGTATAGTGAACACATTTTCAAAGCTACGTTTAATGAAATCAACGTTGGAGTTTTTTTTTATTTGCGAATCTGAATTACCGATTAGAGGCTGAGTCAAATTTGAATAACGATGAAGAATATTTTTTTGGTTTACCACTACATCCTTTAGTAGGGGTTGAGATGCATTGATAGGGGTACTAGACTTACAAAAATCCAAAAATTTCAAATTCACTACTCCCCTCCTCCAACAAACCCTTTGGTGGTCGTTGGTCAAAGCTGACTAAGAACGTAAGTTTTCTCTATATTTTTTTAAAAGGAAGCATGCATTTGGAGGCATGTACAAGCACGTATTGGAAGGATGTATTTGGAGGCATGTCTTTTTTAAGTAGGGCTTGTATTTTTAAAATGGTAGGGTGCTCGTATTTTAAAGAGGGATATATATATATATATATATGGACTGCTTATGAAAGGGCTTGTTTTTAAAAGTGGAAAAGGTGCCTTTATTTTTTTAAGAAGTAATTGAGGCATATTATTTTTTTTTAGCATCTATTTAAATCCATTTGAAGCTAGTGGAGGTACTTATGAAATACATTGGGAGAGGATGGTTAATCCTCTTCCAGAGACATAGCTAAACTAAGCCAATAAACTAAATGGAAAAAACTAAGACAACTAGAAATTGAAGCTGCAAACACTGTTGGAAAGATATGGTGCTTGGACCATTACAAAGGGGGATGAAACAAAACCTATTGCAGACATGATAGCCCCAAAAATTTAAGACTTGGAGAAGAGAGAAAGTAAAGCAAATCTATTTCTTATAATGTATGTCAAAGATAACATAATTCCTCATATTCGTGAATACTTCTACTAAAACCTAGAATACTCTAAAGGAATTATATGAGACTAAAAACCTAAATCGAGTTCTATTCTTGAAATGTAAGATCATGTATATTAAAATGAAAGAGAACGAATATGTTAAAGCCTTTATTTCTAGAATTAAAGAATTGAAAGATAAGTTGGGACACATAGGAGATTTAGTTCGTAGTACTGATCTGGTAATAATCATGTTAAATGGAATGTCAAAAGACTATCATATGTTTACTACATGCCTTGTAGCCAAGTAGAAAGCACCAAATTTTGAGGAATTGATAGGTACATTGATGCAGGAATAAGAAAGGCCTAACAATTTGAAACCCTAGAATTTAGATTTTGCACTTGTGGCAAGGAGGAAATTCTCCAAAGGGAAATAAGAAGGAGAAAAAAAGGGTGGAAGTTCATCTCAGAAAATTCCATTTCTGAAATCAATAAATATATGTCATATTGAATAAAATGTGTTTACTATGGTAGAAGTGGACATCTTGCCATAGAATATTATAACAAGAAAAGTGATGATTCTACTAATAAACATAGAAGACACTGAAGACATTTTCACGAGAAGCCCTCAATTTTGATCTCAAAAATCTCAAGCTATTTTTTTCTAATGTTGCATCGTCTGCTAATGTGGATGATATTAATACATGCTTCGTGGACTTTTGAGCCTCGATTCACATGAAATGAAATAAAAACCAGTACGAAAAATTCAAGGAAATAAACAATGGCAGAAACATCTACCTTGGAGATGATCATGGGAATAAGAGCATGGGACATGGAGATAAGCCTATGAAGTTACCAAATGGCAGTATGAGGTGCATCTATAATGTTACGCATATGGCTAATACAAGTAAAAATCTAATAGTGTTAAATTTAATTACAGGTTTAAATGTTTCTTCATAATCGTTACCCTCTTTCTGAGAGTATCCTTTTGCCACCAACATAGATTTATATTTATCTATGCTTCCATCTTCTTTAAACTTGGTTCTCTGTAACCATTTTGATCCTATGGGCTCTTTTCCTTTGCGGAATTTAGTGAATTCATGGGTTTTGTCTTTAATTATAGATTCATATTCTTCCTCCACTATCTTCTCTCCATTAAGCATATTCATTAGCTTCATTAAATTTCATGGGCTCTATGACATTCAAAACACTAATAATTAGAGCATAGCCCTTTTACCTTTCAAGTAGTCGAATCTACCATGTGGATTTCCTTCATGCTTCACTGTTTTCACCTCTGTTCTCTGTAAGTACTTCTCCACTTCTGATTTGGTTCTGACTGCTGGTGATCTCCACATCACTCAATTCTTCCCCAATATTTTGGTGCTTACTGTCTTCTGATTTTTTCTTTTCTTTTTTTTTCTTCAAATTTAGGAAGAATGTGCCATATTTTATAGTTGTTATCCTTGTTGTCTTCATCTACCTGTTCATGGAAAATTATATCTCTACTCACCAATACTATGTGAGTAGGTGAATAAAAAAATTTATATGCTTTAAATTCTGAAAAATATCCTACAAAAATATCCTGAAATGATGAAATGATATTTTAAAACCATACAAGCGTTGAATGGAGTCGTGGAATCAAATACCTTGTTGGACTTATATTCTTTAAATAAACAACAATACTAATGGCTTCTTCCCAAAAACAATTTGAAAGGTTCTTAGCTTTGATCATAATTCATGCACAACCCACCAATGTTTTGTTTTTCCTTTTTTCCTATGGAGTGTACGGTAATATGAGTGGATGCACTATTCCATGATCCTTGCAGTACATGAAGAAGTTTCCCAATTTCTGTTCTCTCCCTTGATCTGAACGAAGGATATTTACAAAATTCCCTCTCTTCTCCTCTGCCGTGTTTTGGATTTCTTTGAAATACTAAAAAACATCATTCTTTTTCCTGAAGAAGTACACCCAAGTGTACGTTTTGCAATCATCAATAAACAATAGAAAATAATAGGCTCATCTTAAGGATCTGCTATTCATCGGTCCACAAACATTAGAGTGCACAAGTTCTAATACATCTCTTTTTATCTTATCAGTATTAGAGGGGAATTCATCTCTATTAATTTTACCTAATGCACAACCTTTAAAAGCAACATACTCATTCTTTAACATATGGAGTCCTACAACCATGCTTTGTATTTGTAACAACAATAAATCATGATAATTGATGTGACCATACCCATGATCCCAAATCATATTTTTTGACATAGTTGTAGAAGTCCGTGTTTGATGACCTTTTTTGGTAACATCAAGCTTGTATAGGCCTCCAAATCTGACTCCTAAAGAAAAATGTTTTCAGTGATCCATAAAATAATTCACTATGAAATGTGATTTCAAGAATTCAACCTTTAGGTTTTGATCTCTAATTGTAGACACATATATGAACTTTTTCTTAGATGCCATAGGATGGAAATGGTTATACAAACCCAAGTTTAAAACAGATAAAAGTGTAGATAAATACAAATATATATTAGTGGAAAAAGGACACTCTGAGAAAGATGGTACTGATTATGAAGAAAAATTTGCACCTGTAGCTAAATTGAACACTATTAGATTTTCAATTTCATTAGCTACAAAGTATCATTGGAATTTTCACCAACTAGATGTAAAATTTTCTTTTCTGAATGGTGAATTAAAGGGGGAGGTGTATTTGACACAACCTTAATGTTTTGTGAAAAAGGGGTGGGAACATTTATTTTAAGATCAAAGAAAGATTTGTATGGGTTGAAAGAGGGACCTAGGTCATGGTATGAAAAGATAAATTACTTATTTTTCTAGTAGGGTTTTATGAGAAGTCAAAGTGATCTGAATGTGTATACCAAATTTGATGCAAAGGAGTATGTAGTGTTGATTTATTTGTATGTTTTGGAATTAATAATTACACGAAATTCAGTCAAGTGAATTAATGAAATTAGGATGCATATGTCACAAGTATTCGAGATTAAATATCTTGGTGAATTATGTTACTATTTAGGTCTTCAAGTATGGCAAGATGTTAGTAAAATTGTTGTTTGTTAGGGTAAGTATGTCAAATAAGTGCTTAAAAGGTTTAATATGGATCATTGCAGAGCTGCCTTTGTTCCCATGCAAAAAAATGTGAAGCTTCATTTTTATGATGGTTCAAAAGAGGTTGATGGCACATTATACATACAACTAGTTGGAAGTCTAAATTATCTTACTAGCACTATACTTGATATTGCATATTCAGTTAGTGTGTCGAGTCAATTTATGACCAAACCTCTAGAAATCCATTGGAGAGAACATAAATAAGTACTCAGGTTTACTAAAGGTACAATTCATTTTGGTTTTCAATATACTAATTCATTTGATGTTGAGTTCACAAGTTACTCAGATTCATATTCGGTTGGTAATTAAGATGATAGAATATCTACTACAAGCTATGCATTTAGTTTAGATCCACAGTTGTTTCATGGATTATCAAGAAGAATACTACTGTATCTTTGTCATATACAAAGGCATAGTATAAATATTTATGTGCAACAACTTATGAATTTGTTTGGTTGAGGCGAGTTCTTCAAGATGTTGGAGAAGAATAAAAGAAGGCTATAGTGTTAAAGTGTGACTACTAGAGCTCAATAAAGTTGGACAATAAGCCAATATTTCATGGAAGGACAAAACATGTTGATGCCCTGTTTCATTTTATTAGAGACAAGATAGAGTCTAAGGAATTTTTTATTGAATATTGTAATACTTGTGAAAATTCTCTTGACATTTTCAGAAAGCCCCTTTGGAAGATAAAATTTTAATTATTTAGAGAGATTCTAGGTTTGGAAATAAATCATTTATTCATTATTCGGAAAACTTGAAAGTAATGGAGAAATGCATAATTTTTTAGTTGTTTGCTCTAATCATGGATTAGTTCATGATTTTTAGGAATTAGTTTTAACTATCATAGTCCTATGCATTTTTACAAGTTTGTAATTTATTGTTGTTAATTCAATGAATTCATTCAAAATTGTGGGAAGCCTCATGGACTCCTCTCCTTAGTAATTATGATTTCATTCATATTTTCTCTTCCATTATTTCTATTAGTATGAGGGAAATGTATAATGTGATGTCTTTTTAAATTAAAAATAGAATATGCGCTATAATAAAAAAAACAAACGTATATAGTTTGCTGGTTAGTTTTAATCAAAAGTGTTATAAGTGGTTGACAATCCAACTCTTATCATGCTCTTACAGTTCATCTTTGATATTACAAAACACACACTTGGTCTTAATTAAAAGCCTTATAAACACTCAAGAATATCATTCTCACTGCGCTAGTCTAGTTCATTGTTAGGATTATAATCCAATATCAAGTAGATGTAATAAAGAAACCAAAAATACTAAATAAAATATTTCAATATCCATATTAAGTAAAATAATTTTATGTCAACATTATATGAAAATCTAAATTAATTGAAGATAAAGAAAATTATATTTTCATTTTAGAGTGTCAGAAAAATGTATAATTTGTTTACCTTTTAAAAATATTTCTATATAAACCATAGATAAAATATAAAAAAATTCAGGGTAATTAATATATTTGAATTCTATATATATATATATATATATATATATATATATATATATATATGAATTGTGATTATCTCTAGTGTGTGGGAAGAATGGTTATTATCTCTCATATATCTATTCAAATCCCTGTGAGTGACATAACAATGATAAATATTATTGTAATTATAATGACTTTTTGTCTACGAATATTGTTGTATTGACCCTCACTTTGTCCCTTCAAACTAAGAGATAGGTGTTTTTTTACATACAAGTCGTAATTATACAAAACAATTAAAAAAAAATATTTTTATGGTTAAACAATAGAATAATCTAACTATTTTACACCTTGACCATTTTCTAGGATATTTTTCATTCTAAAATGTAGCAAAGAATTTAATAGAATTGGAATTTTAAGTTGTGTAGTGTACACAATAAGAGTGTCAATGAGGATTTTCAAGGTTTACTCAGTTATGCATTAAAAATGTAATTTAAAAAATGTTTTCCATGCTCAACACGGAGAGAGAGAGAGAGAGAGAGATCTATCTTAACTTTGGATATATTAAGCTTAAGACAAATAAAATTTTTTAGGATACAAAATTTGTACACTATACAAATACTTTTCACCTCAATAAACTTAATATCTAATAGAGCTTCATAAATCCAAGCTTCAGGTGCATCTGCCTTGATTTTTATAGATTTGATAAATCAAAACAAATCTTAGTAAAAAAAACAAACAACAACTATCAACAATAAACATATACATTGATACTTATCTTATAAATTAAGATAGATTCATCTTAACTCTGGATATAATAAAAGTGAAAGAGAAATAAATAAATAATAATGTAAATTTTTTTTTTTACAAAATTTATGTTTTGAAAAAATAAAATTGATTTCCTCTCAACACTTAATAATAATAAACTGTGAATTAGAATAAATGTATACAATTTTTTTATTTTTTTTCCAAAAAAATGGTATTTATATTTCCTTTTTTCATATTACTATAATCCTTCTATTATCTTGTTATAATGTCTAGTTTAAAAGATATACTATAATCTTTCTATTGCCTTGTTTTAATATCTAGTTTAAAAAACAAAATAAAGATGTTAATTTTTAGCTTCATAAATAAAACATATTTCATAGTTAATTTTATCTATATCATTTTTAAGATGTTGAGAAAAGTATTTATATGTTAAAACAAATTCACACCATGTAAATTTCTTCCAAAATAATTGTAAAATATTTATATATTTTTTATTTTTAAATAATTATTATATTTATATTAAAATAATAAATAATAGTATTATATATATATATATATATATATAATTTTATTTGTTAATAAGGCTTGTTGTCAAAAGAGGTCACTTGATTATCTCTTGAGGGTTGTCTAGATCTTTTTGTTCCACCTTCTGAATTTGTCATGAATCTAGAGTTTCATTTGTGGTTGAGTGTAGATTTTCTTAGTCTTCACCATAGATTTGAATTTTTTTGCATTGAATTAGGGTTTGTATTACTTTTCACTCTGCTGATTTTTCTATCAACTCAGAGTTCCCTGTCTTATTCCATGCATTCACAATGCATTGGGTTTTTTCTTGCTGCCATACTATGATACGGTGGTGTTCCTTTAGTACTTGAGTGATTGAGATCATTTATTGTTTAATGGGTCTCCTAATAAGATTTTTAAAATGGTGGTGAAAATTCACTCTATTGATTTGGGGTTTCCTCTGAAAAGAAGAATGTGACTACATTGAAGGACGGAGTGTTGATTGATAATTACTCTAGTCTTTCGCCCAAAAATAGTTTTGTTTCAGAATGGACCTATATTAGTTAGGTAAACGATTAGCCCATTGATATTTTCTATTATGGATAGAGGTGGAACTTATTTTATGGCCATTAGAGCAATTCTTTTTACCCATTGTTCTTTGGATTTCAATCCCAAAATTGAAATTTCTACACCATGTGAATTATATTGCCACATGTTCCCCTTCTGTAATATCCCAAAGCTTAAAATTTTTGATAGATCAAACACACATTAGCGTTCTTGTTAAAAATAATTGCAATAAAAACACTCAACACAATGGGATATAGAAATGAAACCTTTATTTATATTATTAACTAACAAAATGAGTACATTCCCACATAAAAATATCGAAGCCACTATAGTGACATGATCGACTGCTCATTAAAAGAGAAAATGAAAGACTGAAGCACAATCATGGATCCTGTATGGGTCCATGAGACAAATCACACCTACGGGGTTTTCGTCCTATGGATCATAATAGAACTGGCCACGCCAAGTTCTAAAGAAAACACAATAAGATAGATAAACCTAGAATGATCCAATTTCTAGCTTCTTTCCCCTTTCATCGGGTTAATGGATTCTCTAGAAGCCTTACTTTATGATTTCCCTCGAAAAACAAAGGAAAATACAAGGGGAAGATATCATGGGAAAATACCAGTATATACAATGGGTAGGTTCCATCCATTTTTACCATATCCAAAAAAGGAATATTACAAATCCTAGTACCCAAATATTTCATTCCCTCAAGAAATTCACTAATATCACTATAAGGAAAAGACACTATAGGGGATTTTTTTAAGGAACCCCTTATAAAAATAGCCCAAATATCCATTTGTAGCGGAGGTCTCTAGAGAAGGCTGGCGGGTGGAGGTTTTAGCAGATGTTTTTTGTTACATGTGTTTATAAACATAAATTTCCACACCGAGACACCTTTTTCTCCATATAGACCCACCCGGTGCATCTAATTACTATAGCGCACCAGTGTGCTATGCATAAATAGACCTAATGCGGCTTAAAAACCCGCACACCTCTCGGTGCATCTCAAAAACCCGTGCACCAAAACAGGGTTAAATAAGAAAAATTACCCACCGTAAAATCTGCATTTTCACTTCTTCAGTGCTCTAGATCTCTCAAGCACTGATGCAAATTTCTCTTATGTTAGGTGCTCTGCCATCAGTTCTCCCATTGCACACACTACTCCCATCCATTTCCCACCTTATGGAGTTTGAATTTTGGAAAATGGTGGAAAATTTTGGTTTTTCAAATTTTTCAACAAATATGCCTCCTTGATGCCAAATGTACAGGTATTTTACTTGTTTATCAATAACTAAACATTTTAGCGCATTAGATTTGTAAAAAACCTTAAAATTTACCATTTAAAAAAAAAATTATTCGCCATGCACTTGAGTCGTACGGCTCACACCGTTTGTGGTGCTACCAGTAAATTTGCAAGCCCAACATGAACGGTGCGAACGAAAACCACACAAGAATCGAAAAATGTGTACCGTGTTTTTTTTAAACATGAAATGGCAGTGTGATTGTTTAAATGACCATACCATTGGCTATGTATGAGTTTCGGGAGGGCGCTGCGTTGACCAAACTATGTGCCCTAGGGTAGATAGTTCGGTCATTGCACCACCCTCCTCACATAAGTACATAGTCAATGGTGCAGTTGTTTACCGCATCATGAACAATATTAATGGAAACCACACTGGGTTTCGGTGAGGTACTGAAAAAAAAGCACCATGAATTTTCTTAAAAACTAACATGGCAGTGGGGTCGTTTAAACGGCTACACCGTTGACTATGTACTAGTGTCGGGAGGGCAGTGTGTTCATTACACTATATGCCCCCGAGTGTGTAGTTTGGTCAACAAACTACCCTCCTGACATCAGTACATAGTCAATGATGCGAGCATTTACAGGACCACACCATTGACCATGTATTAATGTTAGGAGGGTGGTGCGTTGACCAAACTATCCGGCCTGCGCACATACTGCGATCAATGCACCGCCCTCCCGACAATAGTACATACGATGTGGTCATTTAAATGACCTCACCATTGAAAATGAATTATTGATGGGCGATGCATTGACCCAAATCTCTACCCCGTTGTGGATATTTTCATCAATGCACCGTAGAAGAAAGTACATTTTATGTTTTCAGGTGCGCAGACAATTTCCATGCACACGGAGGGTGGTACAGGATAAAAACGAATGCGTGGGTATCAATGTGTGTGTCATATATATATATATATTATAAATACATGTCTCATTTAATAAAAAAATGTATTTAATATGTGAATCATTTAGCGTTTTCAACAGAGAGAACAGAGGGAACAATAAGAACATACGGAGGACTAGTATAATGTGGTTCGATGGTGGGAGACACAAGAGAGGGAGAGACTTATGTACGCTCGTCGTATTATGGAAGCCACCTAGTTTCTCTTAAGGGAGGTAGGCCTCCTCAAGTTCTATGAGGAGGCTACATCCCTAAAGGGCCATAATGGGTTATTGGGACATCTCATCTTCAGGTGGAATGCCCACCAACAGGCTTTTCGAGTCGGTCTTGAACAGTGGTACGTTCCCACTCAGGAGGAAATATATTTTATTGCTAGCCCTAGTTGCCAGATGTCTCCATCGGCAATGAAACAGTGAGTCATTTGGTGTACTCCTAGATATACATTAGCGAATATATACTTTCTCCTGTAGATTTTCAGGTATCCAGCGGTCAGTTACATATTTATTCATTTGGTGCAAAGGAGGTGAGGTTCCTCTCATTATTGCTAATGAAAATTGCACACCATACCAGTGACAGTAAAGGCATTATTTTCTAGCTTCTATTTTGGGTTGATTCTTTATTACAAGCGCCATGACTTGTGAGATGGTCTATGATTTTTTTGCGGTAGTTGTACAACATTAGATAGATGTCGTTCTCATGCACATGGGAGGTTGACCTTCCCTTTTTCTTCAAAGTTATTTTGTTTATTTTTTGAGAGGTTTTCAAAGATGAGGCCTACTTTTGTTTGGCAGCCTCGTAGGCCAATCCTACATGTATGGATGGATATGAGGGGCCAGATGATGGCCAAGAGGCGCAAGTCTGAATTTGTTGCCAAGATATCTCCTAATGCATTGAACTTGCTATCCAGTGTTGATGATCACTCCTTCGTTTTGGTGCCATGTTCATATGCAGGTTTGCATTGGAGAGGGTGTAAGAACATCCTCTTCACACATGACGAGTCGCCAGATGCAAGAGGTAATATTAGTGGTTTCTTTAAATTAATATAGTTTCATTTTATTGTCTTAATTAATTAATTAGAATTATAAATTTATTCTAACGCATTCTTTAACTTGTTTTGTTAAATTTATTAATTAAATTGTATAACTATTGTTATGTACTTATATATATTTTGTAAATATTGGGTCACTCATTGGCTATGACATTCCACCAGAACAAAATGATCTAGGTGTAGATCATGTTGATGAGTAGATGGAAAAGGCAGAGGATCAAGGTGAAAGACCTGGTCCTAATCAGGTGCATATACCAACAGGTTTGACGCATAGGACAGACACTTGATTTAGGATGTAGTTGGGAAACCAACTCTGTCGACTCATGTCGAGGAGGGAGGTAGGCCAGTTACAATCATAGAGATGTAGGTTGATCATAGGCTGACATAGATCTGGAGAGGCATACCCCGTGATATGTTGACCCTCACGCGGCATGTTGTTGGAGCTACTAGATCACTGGTGTAGGCAAGGAGGGGTAGGCGTGGTGGAGATGTAGTACGACAAAGCAACAGATCATCTCATGATCATGATCATGAGGGGAGTGATCATCATGATAGTACTCCACCTCCTCCTCCACCTCGCTCTGGAGATGATCATGATGAGCAGCCTGCAACATCCAGTCATGATCATGAGCAAGTATTGTCTGAGTAGTCTGCAGCATTTTAGTAGACATGTCCTAGTCCTGAGCAAGCACATGATCTTGAGGAGGGCACAGGTCCATCTGAGGAGGTAGGTCCATTGACTGAGCAGGCCACCACACGATCCACTTAGCAAGTTGTACCATCCATGAGTCATCAGTAGGTAATTCCTAATCAACAGGTGCCTCTAGATCAGTAGGCACATGATCATCATCTATCTAAGCATGTCGAGGTTGCACCATCAAATGAGCAGACCTCAACTAGTACTATTATTTATGTACCACCAGATATTTGACATTTATATGGAGTTATATTATAATTTTATATTTTTGACATTGTACAATTATATATATATATATGGTCCATGAATTTTATGTTCATGTTGTAGATGTAATTAATTTACATGTTGGTATTCATGATGATGTATATATTTTTAGGTCATGTTAGATATGTTCATTTAATGTGTAGCTTACAAATATATGTGTATTTCATATTAACAGTTATTTTACATGAGATGTATATATTTGATATTTGTGTTGTGATTATGTTATACAATGCTTTTGTTTTGTTAGATGATCATGATCACAATGATTGGACGATATTAGCAAATTTGAATGTGTTTTTTAGTCGAATATGATGTTTGTACGATGGTTATCATGATCGTGATGTTTATTTTTAATATTAAATCATGATATTTATTAAATATTATGTCGTGATTGTAATTGAAATTTAATTTTTTTTTTTTTTTTACAGCAACGGTTATAGGATTTCATTAGATACTTGGAAAAAAGTCTCAACATGGATTACAGATTTTGGAGGTGATTTTTGAGCACCTCTCCAACAAGAGGATCAATGCACGAAAGGTTATGATTCATCTCTTCTTACATATTGCAATGGATTCTATTTCTGTTATTTTCCCAAGCTTGTGGATGCATACAAATTACTTCAATAAAATGCAGTAAAGCATAGATGGAGGGGGTTAAGGAATTAGTTCCCACCATGCTTCTTTGTCTCTGAGGATAGCCCCATCATTTAACTGGGCTGCCTTGTTTCCTTCAATGTCCGCCTCTTTGTTGTTTGTTCTTAGCACATGGAATAATTTCAAATTCAAGGACTTTGCCATTTCTTTGACTCTTGTGATCATCCTTGCAAGACGCAAATTAGTTGGGGAAGAAATTCTCACCATTATTTTGATGATAACCTATGATTCACCAATTGGGGAAGAAATTGAAATTTTAGTTTTAATTATATGTAAAATTTTAAAATTGTAATTGTATTTCTAATTGTAATTTTTTTTTTCTCAGCAAAACTAATTCTATTTATAAAACATAATAGTAAAAAATTGCGCCAGTTTCAGCTGTGTGAGCCTGAGAACTGGGCTTGATGTCCATGCTTATCATAAAAAACTGAACTTCCCTGAGTGGGAAACTAGTTCTTTTGAAAGAAAGTTCACCGCCCTTAGAAGGGAAACCGGTATATAGTGCATGCATTATAATTTAACAAGAGATAGTAAACTAATATAGCATACAGCTTGACAGCTGATGAAAGATGCAAAAAACCAAAAATTCTTCCAATGAAGTTGAATATCTGTACCATAGTAGGCTGAGGGAGGTTGAATTCACTGTTCAGGAGCAGGGGAGTCTGGTTCTTCCATGATTCTGTACCCATACTCATCTTCTCCATCTTCATTGTCCTTTTCTGGCGTGTTGTCTTTACTGAAGAAGTCTACCTGCATGTTTTCTTTTCCAAGGATGGATAGCCCAATGCAAATGGGCACTGCAGGAGCTGGAACATCATTTTTTTCTGAAGAGGGTTGAGGACCAGGCGGAGCAGGGGCAGAGCGGGGGACAACAATAGGAGCAGAGCTAGAAGATTCTTCACTAACAGTGACAGTGACAAAAGCAGTGAGGACGGGCTTGTCTAGGGAGAAATTGAAGCGAATTCCGCTCTCTGAGAGGACTGGCGGAGGGTCGGACTAGCAGGAGCATGAATAGCAAGGGAGGCAGGCTGAGAGATGGGAGGAGGGTGCTGCGCAGGTTGAGCAGAGTGGGTGCCCCCAGGATGGCAGGAGCAGCCCCTCTGACGTCGAGAGTCTGAGAAAAGGCCCCAATCGAAATCCTCCGCAGAAGAGTTAGAGGTCAAGCTGGTGGAAGGGCGTGGGTGGGAAGAGAGACCTCTACTCGTCCCTTGTCAACATCTCTTCTGATGCCACAGCCGAGGCATCGCCACAGAGCTTTGCAAGGGGTGCTTGGGGCAGAAGGAGCAGCTGGTGTTTGAGGGAGACCACTGAAAATCGACAAACTGAGAATGCAGACAAGAATTTAAATGACAGAAGTTACTCTGAGTGAAAGGATAACCTATAAGAGTTTCCAAACAGCCGAGGATGGTGCAACATTGCCTAGTCTAAGTGCGTGCACTCGGCTCAGCACAAGCAGTTGGGCATGCTCCACACACAGGAGACGGAGGGCTGCATAAAACACAAGAACCAGACAAATTCTCCAGAACAAACGCCATAAGAAGCTTAACCAACGAGACGAGGTGGTAAAATGGCAAGGCAAGTGGAATGAATGTTGTGCAGTCTGGCATAGTAATTGCATGAGTTATGACGCTACAGGGGGGCATATGGCCATAACGTGCGAGCGCCCTCAGGACTTGCTAGGGGACTAATGTCCCATCACGCCAAACCAACATTTGCATCCGGAGATTTCTAATTGTAATTTTAATTATAATTGTAATATTTAATGTATTTTGAAATGATTTTAATTGTAATTGTATGTGAAATTGTAAAATTGTAATTTTAATTGTAATTGTAATTGTAATTGTAATTGTTATGAGAAATTGTAAAATTGTAGTTCTAATTCTAATTCTAATTATAATTGTAATTGTAATTGTAATTGTATGTAAAATTTTAAAATTGTAATTGTAATTGTAATTGTATGCAAAATTGTACAATTGTAATTGTATGTAAAACTGTAAAATTGTAATTGTAATTGCATGTAAAATATTTGTAAAATTGTAATTGTAATTTTAATTTTATTGTGAAATTGAAAAACTGTAATTGTAATTGTATGTATTGTCATCATTCAATTTTATTAAAATTTGTAAATTTGTAATTTTGTAAATAAATTGTCAATTTTTAACCATAAAAACCGTAAGTAAAATGTATACCGTAAATATTGTTAAATTACCATAAATTTTGTAAAATTGTAAAATTGTAAATTTGTATGAATATAAATAATTGTAAAATAATAAATCTAGAATAATATGAATTTTTGTAACATAATAAATTTTAGAAAATAATGAAAATAAATTCATGTACATTAGTATTATCATTATTTTATTACAATCTTACATACCAAAAATAACAATATACATTTTGAAGATATCATTTACACATATTTAAAGCAGACAAGTATTTGTATTATTTTAGGAATTGACATTATAAAAAAAGAACGCCATTGTTTTCGAGATCAAAATAATTGCAAATTATCAAGTGAAATGATTTTAACATTAACACAATGCAAATTATCAATTAATTCGAAATACATATTATAATCTTTCGAAAAAAGAGTCTTAGTTATAAAGTAATTAAGTCATCTTCTTTATAAAAACCCTTCTTAAAAAGTATAAATGATGAAATAACACATGTACCATATCACTGTCAGTTCTCATGATCACCCTCATTATCTTCCAGCTCGCTTAGAATGATAACAATATTGTTCTCAAAAATATGTTTTGATCTAGGGTCATGTCTCAATACAAACCACCAATCCCTATCCAACACATATGGGTAAAAAACACCTGGTTGAAGTGTTTGGGGAAAACATAGGGCTCCTTAGCTTCATCCTGCATCTTTCTAGAGTTGATACATATCATCCTAATATCGTGATCTTCCTTTACATTATTCCAATCAAATGTGTCCCACCACTTGCACCTAAAAATATCACATTGGAAAGAAGAGAAATTGACTTCAATGATCTCTCGTATCCTTCCGAAGTAACCTAATGTCCCTTGTACTAGGTTTTTATCATGGTGGCTAGCTCGAGTAGATTGACTGAACTTGACTTCTAGTCCATAGTATTCTATGATTTTTCCATCATCGAGATTTTCTGTGCGGAAATGGTGTCCATATGCCCACATAGATGGGAACAAATTGGCCTATAAAAAAGTTTAAAAAATCATAGTGTCATGTGTCTTATAATAATCCAACTATTAAAATATGAAATATAGATGTAATTACATTTCAAAGGTGAATTTTAAGTTTAAAATGTACGTAAATAGATTATTACCGAGTGGGTGCACCCAATCCCTACGTTTAGTGCATCCTCTTCAGCACGAGGGTAACGTCTGGTTGCACCATATTTCTCTCTGACTTGCTCAGTAACATAACCGTTGGGCCATATTTTTTGCACATTTTCTTTTAAATGATCAGGATTAGGCACACTTCTGCTATTCAACTGTCTGAATTATTTCCTGTCACTATCCCATTTCATCCTCTTTTGTTCATGCAATGCGATGCACAGTTGTGTCACTTCGGAATTGTAAAGAACGAATTTATTGATTGCTTCAATTTCTAATTCACTCATGAAATCAAACCAACATATAGTACATACGTGATCAAAATATACATTATACTGATGTTCAACACGAATATTTACTTTGTGTAAATTTGAAAAATTATAAGTCGCTTACTCTTTATCAAGTGCCTTTTTTCCATTCGTTTGGAGAAGATTCCCTTCTCTTTTATCTTCATTCCTTTCATCGTCCCAAATCACCACACTTGTTTTGTTGTCGACTTACTTGATGTACTCACTAGAATAATAGAAAGAATCATATGATATGTACATATCTGCCATAGACCACTCAGGTTTTCCCCTTTGTCGAACAAAACCTTTCAATTTCTTCATGTACCTCTATAAGAATAACATCCAATGACAAGAAACCACCTCAACTAATTCAACCTCATATACTAGGTGGATTATAAGATGAACTTGCAAGTCCATGAAAATTGTCGACAGTTCCTTCTCAAACATACAAACAATATTAACTATCTCTTGATGGCACCATGGAATGCTAGCGACATGAATCTCCTTTAACATGATCCAACGTACAAATGCAGATAATTTAGATTTTTCATGTCCCAGGTCTTGAGGGGATTCATGTTTCACACACCCATGCACGAACAAATGATAATGACAATGAAAAGTTATAAACATGTGCAATAATATAGAAAATTAGCTGTGTTTTATGATCATTCAATTTCAACCCCGACAAATGCTCATCCACGGTGAAGCAGCGTCGCAGTGAAGACCCATTAGAAGATGGAACCCTTGCACCCATTATAAATTCATTTTCCAAAGAAAGATAATCTTTTTTTTAAATCCATTGGACATCACCTTCTTTGAAATACCATGAATTAGAGAGACCAGCGCCTGCCTCTGATCCTGTACTTTCTAATCATCTTGGCCAATGTTTATTTTTAGTTTTTGAAGTACTAAGATCTTTCCTAACAGCCAATGTGTCACTTTTTTCCGATGATATATGCCTCCATAAAGAAGATGAGATATTTTTAAATATATGCATGGGATCTAATAAGTGGGTAATTGTAAGATGCTCTGAATATGGGAGGTTATAAAAGATAGATTTCCTTTTCATCCCAATGGGAAATTTTTCAACATAGGTGTCGAAGAATTATGGATCATCGAACATAGGCTCCCCATTTGAATCCAAAATTTCTATAAAATCCTTCTCCTTCTCTCTCTCATGTGCTCTAATCCATTCAGTTGGTGTCCTTATTGGAGGCCTTTGGGTTCTCTCTCGTTGACCATTGAAAGTGGATGTTTCTCTTTTGTAAGGGTGTTCTTTTGGGAGGAATAATCTAGAGCAGTCGTACACTTGATTTCGTAGGTTGTTGGACCATCTAGTTTTCAGAGAAGGTCCACAACATTTACATCCAAAATACCTTTTTGTTACAAAACCTGCAAAATTATTGTATACAATATATATGCATGGAACGTTAACGAATATAATGAAGATCAAAACAATTACAACGAATTAAATAACTAATATGCGGAAGAATACTTTTATTTATATAAACAAATCAATAAACATATAATTTACCAGATAAAACTCCTAAGCCTGGATAATCATGTGTCTTGTAAGGATATATGCCATACAATGTAAAACTCCTCTCTACTATGATGGTACTTGATACATCGTATAAATTTATCCGCTCCCATAATTCCTACAATTCATCTACCAGTGGTTGTAAGTATACATCCATATTCTTCACTTCTCTTCTACCAGGAACTATGAGATCCAACATAAAATGCTCATTATTCACGGACAACCATGGGGGGATATTGTTATTGATCAATACTACATGCCAAACATAATAGTTGGTGTTCTAGAGAGAATATTGGTTGATGCCATCCATGGCTATGCTGATTCGTAGATTTCGTACTTCCTCCTTAAATTTTTTGGGCCATGTATCCTCTATATTCTTCATGGCTATTGAATCTATAGGGGTTCAAATAACTCCCAACTCACTTCTATGTAAGGCATGACATCCCTGCAACGTAGCTAATTATTTGCAATGAAAGAGCCTTTGAATCCTTGGGATTATAGGCATGTTCCTCAATATCTTAAAAGAAGGACCACATGATTTACCCCTAATTTTTTATTTATCATACCTGTCATGCCCACATTTTTAGACATATATATTTTTATACATATTATCCTCTATATAGAATAAAATAATTTAGACATGCATGATATGATGTGTACCCAAAACCCAACATTTTCAATAATTTCTTTACCTCTTTGCAGCTACTGGGAAAGATATTATCACTCAGAAGAACCTTATCTTTGAATAACATGTAATTGGTGATCATGGAAAATATTAAATATACATTAATCATGAGATAATTTTTAACGTTCATAAAATTAACCAATTTTAATGTTCATTGTGTGATTATATTTGTCAAAATATAAGGGAGGACTTGATGGACAATTACCTCAAAATTTCCGAGAAACATGCATTCAACGAGGAAAAAATTGCTTTCAAGTTATACACTAACATCATTATCCCCAAATGGGTATAATTTGACTAACCACCAGGGCCAAAGAGAGGGGTGGTGGAAGAAAATTTAAGGCTTTTGAAAAAGGTATTAGAGATATGAGCAGCATGCCCTAACTGATCATCTCTAGAATGAATCTAACAACATTGTCTCCACGGTAGTCATATCCCTTAAGAAATCATCCATAACAACCTCTATTTGATTGCATCCATTGCCATCTTTTGAAGAACTACTATTGCTGTAGCCATTCCTAATTGGTGAATCTGGACATATTGGGAATTGAATAGTTGGTTGATTCAACCATTCGCGGTATCATTCCTCTCCTATTTTTTCTCTTAATTAAGCCTTCTCTGGATTTGACATTCTCATGGGGTGCAATGGAAGATGGCATGTAGGTCACTCATCATCACTAGAATCCTAATAATTTTAAAAAATATATTTGAATATTTTTAGTACAAAATCTATGATATCGATTAGTAAGCACATTGAAAATTCATCATTAATTGGTTTGGCATTGAAATAATCACATGAATATACCAAAAAATTATTATTACCATCATTGTCCTAGGATTGTAGCTAGAATATGCAATGTTACAATTGGCAGGGTGAATTTGTTGTCCATTTTCATCTACCAGATGCACCTTCTGGTATTTAGCTCATGATAAGAGCTTCCAACTTTTTGGAGATGTTTGAATATTTTGTGCATTTGAACTCGATTCTAAATCTGTATGAACCTGCAAATTTTTATACATTAATTTTATTCAACTCGTTGACATGGATAAAATAAATAAATTCAATTAGATAATGAAAATATAAATAAAATCTGAAGTAAATATTACGTCTCGAGATGGATAGGGATAACTCCTTGATGGAATTTAAGAAATATTATGGAATGAGATGGTTTTTGAAGAATTGTGCATTTGATATAATTATGATATTTTCTCCCTGCATTTGGGCAAAATCAACAATAAAATTTGGTGTACATACCTAAAAGTAATTTTAGTGCTAATGTATATTTAATTGCACTAGCGCATTTTAGTTACTGTGCACCGTTGTTGTGTTATTAATTGACGCAATGGTGTGGTTAGATAACAAACACACTGAATAGCCACAAATTAAAAAAAAAAACAACTTTATTTTTTTTAAGTGAAAAAAAAAGCAGTAAATTGAAAAATGGGCAGAAAATTATTTTTTAGAAATCTAATTTCATAAAAAAATTATCTAAATAGTAAAAACTATTCATTATTTCATTATTTTTGCAAAATATTTTAGGGAGATATTTTCACGAGATACATAGCTAGAGCAAGAGAGCATGAGAGCATTGTGGAGCAATGAAACACTTTCGAACAACACTATTCAGAGAATTAGAATATTAGACATTTGGTGATTCGAACCCTGTAGTATAGTACAAATGTTAAGTTTTACTGTAATAATTTTTTTTTTATAGTTTTTGTTTGATTTAATACATGGTATGTAAAATTTTAAATTTTTCTGTACATTTTCGAAAAAATAAAAAATAAAATATCCATTCTTAAGCTAAACCCTTGATTGTTTTTGTTTCTATCCTCGGTTCTTCTTATTTCTATGACTTCAGAATTAGGGATTTTCATTTTAGATTTATAGGATATGTATTGCTATATATATAGGCCTATGACATCTAACCCACAAGACAACTTGCAAAGTCGGATCCCAATCCATGTCTGCCCTTGGATGAATTAAAAAAAAAAAAAAAAAATTATTGTTCCATGTGTAAAATAATGCACCGATGTGCTATTTATTATAGCACATCGTGCATGTACTGCTTGATAAAAATAATTTAAAAACGAATTTTTCTTTTTTAAATTCGTGCGCCTTGTGTAAAATAGGGCACCTGTGCACTATTTTATTATAGCGCACCGCGCATGTACTGTTTGATAAAAAAAATCTAGAAACATTTTTTTAATCCGTGCGTGATGTGTAAAATAGTGCACCGCGCATGTACTGTTTGATAAAAAAAAAATTATTTTAGGTCAGTGTTAATCATTTCATTGGTTAACATATAATGCACCGGGTCTCCTTGTTGACAGAGAGCACTATATTGTAGTCCCATGTTTTCTCAGTGCATTTATAAGAACATGTCACATTGCCTTCTCCACGACATGTTATGGTACAATAAAGAACACTAGAGGATTCTTATTAATTTTTATGTGTTAATCGGTGCACTAGTTAACATATAATGCATCATGTCTACTTGTTGACTGAGAACACCGTATGATATTTCTATAGTTTTGGCAGTGCATTTATAATAACATGTTGCACTGACATCGATGTGTACTGCTTGAAAGACACATCGTTTTCTTGAATTTTTTTTTTGACCTGAAAATTTTATGATTTATTTATAAAATATATCAATGAATGGTATGGTATAGGTTTCATATTGATAAATAAATGGCTAAGAAGTGATCAAGTACCAAAAATATTGA
Organism: Pinus albicaulis; assembly: GCA_034641835.2. NCBI lineage: Eukaryota > Viridiplantae > Streptophyta > Pinopsida > Pinales > Pinaceae > Pinus > Pinus albicaulis. The sequence continues at coordinate 1,038,796,590 of CM076574.1, read as the reverse complement.
TAGCACATCGAGAAAAGAAAAAAAGACAAGTTCTTTGTAAATTCTTTACAAAAATTAATATTTTTTAACTATATGTAAGTTTAACTAATATGTATTGTTTACTATGTATCATATAGAGCCATAAAATGACAAAGCTCGATAAGATTATTTCCGATCTAAAACCAGATGAGTGTAAAATCTTGATGGAAAAATTTCAGAAGGATGAATCAGGTGAATGAAAAAATACTATCGATCCAATATAAGTTTCTTTTTTTAGTTCTCATTAATAATATAATTAAAAATATTAGATAACATGTTTGAAACAATATATTAATTCACATATTTTTAATGTTCTATAGGGACCAACAATGAAGAAAAGGAATAATGTTCTAAGAAAAGAAAATAAATAGAATATGCAAATGAAAATGAATTTCTCCTTACCTCATCTGAAGTGGTGATGGAGGTTAACAAAATGGGGAGAGACTTTCAAAAAACTTTGAGGGATCTAGTGGAACGAATATATAGACGTTCTTTCCACTTACATTACAAAAATCAATCCAATGGTTCCAAGAAACAAATTTTATCTAAACTACAGGATGAGTTTCCAGAGAATTGGTCAATGAGACATGTCAAACTTTTAATAGAAAAAACGTACAACAACAACAAAGAAAGAATGAAAAAGAAATATTCCTTTAAATGTTTTTCAGGAATTATATGTATATATTACTAGAAAGCAATCATTTATAAATATCACTTTTGTTATATTTATGCTTCATATATCAATATAAAAATTAAATAGTTTATTGGCATGTTACATTTTCAGGAAGATTATGAAAATCTCAAAGAATGAATGAGCTGATATCAAAAATATGCCAGTAGGAATGTCTAAAAATGTGTACAAGGAGATGGTCAAAGAAATGGACATAATTGTATTACACGAGGAGCCATCTCATCAACAACGTGCTTCAAATGTAATATGTAATCATTGAATTTTTCTATTAGGAACCATAAATAAACAATTTAGTATTAAATGTTAATTTTCAACTATTTTCTTGCAGAAAAGAAAAGAAAATGGAGCCGATTCAACACATAAAACAAGACGACAAGGAAGAAAAGGGTTGATATCAAGGTTTGTGAGTAATTGTTACTTCCCTATAAAAATAAGTAACTAGATTTATTTTTTGTATATTTTAAGTTGTTTTACAACAATCATCATTGAATGTCTTCAAACAGGTGCTAACACACAAAGAAGAACCATCAGATGAATCGATTGACATTGGGTTAAATATGGGTTGTCAGTATATGTTGGCATATCAGAAATTAATTGTGGAATTTGCAAGAATCTATCGATCTTGTTTTACTTAGCACTCTATATAATTAATAGAACAAAAAAATCTTTTATATTAAATATATGATTTGTTATGGGGTATAAAACTTGCAGGAAAGAAAGTATGGAACTGCGCCAAAAAATGAATTGTTGAAATATTGCATGAAATTTGGTTTTGAAAGAATATGTATTTTTCATGAGTCAATTCTTGTTATGGTACATTTATTTTCGATTTACATCGATGTATATTATTTAATATTGCAATTTTCATTATTCTCACCAATGTATATACACTCATTACAATTTATTTTTATGTTTGTAGATGGAAGTTGAAGAAGAAGAAAACAATCAGCACCATGAACAGAACATTCCTAAAAATAACCCAAGTCATGGAAGTAGCTCGAGTAGTGACAACAGTTCAAGTGAAGAATGATGATCAATATGTTTGGATATCAAACCAGGTGTTGTATTTTTTGAAATATTTATCTGTGAAATCAAACATTTTTTTTAATGTAATAATGTAATAGACATAGTGTCCCAATTGAAAGACAAACGAATACCAATAACTATCCCATTTTGTATGACAAAGAGTATCTTATTAATATATATATAATAAAATACATTTTAATTTATTCTATTGTGTTCTCCATTTTCATTGTGAAATGTTACACCACTGATTAGATATATGGATGATTAAATATTATAATGAAGAGATGTGAAATCCGATTATATGATATAACAAATTAATCCAAACATCACATTAAAATGAAGTAATAAAAATTTAATTGATATGAATACTATTATAAGATATGTGTCGAATTTTGATGAATAATGAATTTTAAAAAATCATAATAATTGCATTGTCACAGGTGGATGTTTCTAATACAAAATGAACACGAGTGTGTATTAGTCACTGTGCACTGATATGTTTGTATGCTAATGTGCACTGGTGTGTTTCTATGACCTATGGGCACCACAAAAATACCAATACCAATTATAACACTTGGTGCATTTGTGTGATAATGCTCACTGGTGCATTTGTGTGACACTGCACACTGGTGTGTTTCTACGACTTATGGGCACTACACAAATACCAATAAAAATTAGAACGCCCAGTGTGTTTATGTGATACGGTGCACCAGTGTTTTTCTATGGCATATGGGCACCACAAAAATACCAATACCAATTAGAACACCTGGTGTGCTTTATTGATGACTACCACCCAGGCAGTCCGATAGAAATTGCATGCACCGGTGTTGTTTTCATTTAATGTGTTGGTGCATTTTTATAACTTAATGGTTCGGTGTGTTGTATCACATACAGGGTGCCCGGTGTGGTTTTACACCTTAACGGCCCAGTGCATGCACCTTCGACAGGCTCAGTGTGACTGTCTAGCTGACGCACACTATGTTGTTTCTAAATGCCCCGGGACATCCGAAATTTGTTTTCTATCCCGATTCTTGGTAGCTTTACAGTACTAGTGCACTCATGGTACAACACACTGGTGCGTTGACACCTGATTATTGCATCAATGAGAAAAACATCTGTAATAACTTCTAGCTTTCCATTTTTTTTAGTTGTGCTGAAATTCCACTAGAAGCTCTACCAAAACCTCTTTTACTGAAAACGGATGTTGTAGCAAATGTTTATTTGACAATTTTGGCTAGTTTTATAACACTAAAAAACTTTGTTATAATCTCCTCTAGAGGGTATTATCCTTGTAGTGTGTCCACAAAAAAAGCATTGATACCAATATCCCATATCGCCTAGTGTGTTATTCCATACCTCTATGCTAAATGATCCTGAATGGATCCATTGATACCTGGATCCAAAACAATCCTCTGAACAATCCTTCCATCGATACATTCATATGGATCCCAAAAAATCCTATAGCCAATATTTCCCACAAAGGATTTTCCTGGATACAAATTCCACCTAAGTCCTAGGACCCATGGGTTATGGTACCATCCCAGCCCTCCATCACTACCCGTGCTAAAGGTACCAAGCTGCAATAATCCCTTGGTTGTGAGTATCCTCATAGGAATGAACCCATAAATAGAGTACCAACTCATAATATCTCACCAATCAATGCCTTGGGAAGGATGAATACCTGCAAACCTACTATGTAGATGTTGCTCGATGATCAACCCATGCTACTCCACTTGGTCACCCAACATGATGCATTTGGAGAACTTTTCCATAATATTCCCAATGTATAAAGGTGGGTTGGTAGTGTTGCAAGCCTTATCTATGTACACTTGTAGAGGGCTTCTCTACAACTCCCAACTATAATCCTCTTACTTCCTTGTTACAGACTTGATTCGTTCCTCAACACTAGAGAACTTGGTCATTGATTTGGCACATAGCCCTATGAGCTCTTGAATTTTTCCATTCTCTGGTAAGATAGTGCCTCAGGCTGTCTTGAATTTTTTCTTCAACATCATAACATCTGCCTTGAAATGCAAGTCCTCTCCCGAAAGTCCTCTTATAGAAATTTTAGTGCCCTACTGAATGTCTCTTTATCTATCTGCACCGAATGCCCCACGACCACAACTTAAACTTGAACCTTTGACTGAAACTCCACAAATTGCTCATCCTGCATACTATATTTTACATTTTTCCTCGCATGATCATGCTCATCATGTTGGTTTATACTACTAAATCCTCATTTTATTCTCCTTGAATGTTTTCTTCGCGGCCTTCTCCACATGTGGGGATAGGTTTTACACCATCTTTGGTTGTGAAAAATGGATGTACTAGTGGAGTATTATCTACACCTAATTGTCCATATCATTTATGGATGTTCTCCTCGATACCTATAGAATCAAATACCAAATCATCAGGAGGAATTACCTCCTTCCTTTCCCCATGTACTTTTTCAAGCTTGTTGATTATCATCGAACAATCCTACATGTTTCTTTGAAAAACATGGTGTTTCTTCTCACCATTTGTACTTGACTTCTTGGATCCTTCATAGGTTCTCTTCTGAAAACCAACGAACCCAACTATGGATGAATCCCCATTATCTCAAGAAGTCTATAACTATTTTTCTCGTGTTTCGTCCTTATCACTTGAACATGAATAGTTAAGGGCCCAATGTCCCTTGCAGATAAATCATAATCATCTCCTCCTTAGTTAATTATTGATACATATTTTTTTCCTGCTTCCTCCATCACTCATTCTCAACTCCTTCCTATTTATCACCCTTCTGAGAAATTTTATGTTTTTACTGACCAAGTTCTCGACTAGATCATAGCCAGTTCGTGATCCCTTTGGTTTCTTCCTCCAAATGGTCAAAATTTTCGATCTTAGTACCTTGTAGATGTCAACATATCCTTCTAAGAATAGAGACACATTTTTTTTCATGCTTGTTTTGACACAGTCTAGTTGAGATGATGTAATTTTTGTCTAAAAGCTTTGTATTAACTAAAATATTAAGTCGTCACATTCCATATTCAACATAAAGGTGCCAAAGCTAAAAATTTTGGTCAGCTCTAAAATTCAACAATGCTTCTGAAAGGTAGGAATAATTATGTTATTCAACCCCTGAAGGGATTCTAATATCAAATACAATATATTTTTCATGAGATAATTATTGTAGGGAAGTAGTGGTGATGTTAGAGCTATGACCCTACTGAGACAAGAAGAAATGGTGAGCCTGACCTCTTCACAAGGATGTTCCCAAAGTTTGGGTCATATTAATGAAATAAATAGATGCCTTGAGAGCCCAACTGAGTTTCTTCCATTCTGGATGCCCCACCTATGAGAGACATGTGTCCAATTACCCCAACTTATGAATGTATATTACTGAATTTTTTTGTTGCAATTTAGATCCAAGTACGAAGATCTTAGCCCCTCCTCCTCATCCTTCATTTTCCATGGGTGATTTGGCTGCAGAATAACATGGACCCTTTTTGAGAATGGTATACTGCTTTGACCATCATTTTTGTTTAAGGATGTGTTGTTGTGTAAGGGAACATATATTCTCATTCATTCATCAAGAAATTTCTGGGTGTTTTCCAGGGTCTCTTCAAGATGATCCATCTTCATATACCAAAGCAAGAAAATATACAAGAATTTACTATGCATTTTCACATTTTGGCCCGGTTGGATTTTTTAATTAAACTCTCAAAAAAATACTTCTCCAAAAAATATTTTTTATTTTAAAGCCCCTAAAATAGAACCTTATAAAAAAATTTATAAATCTCTTTAAGAAAAAACCATTTCAAAGAATATATGACCTATACCCAGTGACTTTTAATACGCTTTGAAAAAAATTTGAAACAATGATTTTTAACATTTTAATGCCTCACAGTATTTTTGCACCCCTGACATAGCTAACCTGCACAAATAATACAAATTATATCAAATCGTATGTTTTTCCTAAATCATAGCACTTTTAAAATTAAGAAAGTGTGAATTTTTCACCTCATGTACGAACTTTTATCTCAACAATGCAAAAATTTTGCAACTCAATTTAAAAAGAAAATTTCTGGCCTTTTTAATTTGCCCCTCTTCTTATTGGCTTTGCGGGAACCGTGAATATTGAAATCCTTCCTCGTATATGATACCAATTTCTTTGAAAGGCGGAGGAGGAAAGGAACAAATTTCACACACAAAAAATAACACGAGTTGGGGCTCTTCTACTTATCACACAAACTTTATGATTACAATGAACCCGGTGAGGGGTATTTAAACTTTTTCGACTAACAACTCGCCCAAAATAACTTAACATGCAACCACACATTAAACCTGACTTTACCCAAACTACGACTTAACTGACCTGACTCAACTTGAATCAGTTAATGAACTCTCTAGTTTTATACAACTCTCCATGCTGGAGTAATTGGATATATTTAACAATCGTAACTATCTACTAAAAAATAAATTAATTTCAATTGCATTTATTTTCTAGAATTTTATATAGTTTACTATTTTCTATATCTTTCTTAGAGTAAGCTAAATTTAAATACATATATTTTTCATAAAGTAATATGTCTTTGCATCAAAAAGGCATAGATATTTTTGAGATCAATCTCAACCTTTGATCTATTACTACCGCTAAAAGTATTTTAGAAAATTCTAAAGAAGTTAAATCTCTATCATCCACCTAATAATTGTTAATAATTAAATAAAAATTTTGGAATCCCTATTCCAAAATAAGCATGCTTATAAACATAAAAACGATAAACACATATATACAAGTATAATTAAAAATAAATGAGAAACGAATATTTGTTTAGTTGTTTGTTGTAATTAGGGATTAGTTCCTAATTTTTAGGAATTGGTTACTAATTTTTTAGAATTAGTTCTAACTATCATAGTCCTATGCATCTTCAATGAATTTTACTTCAATGAATTTTTTCAGCATTGTTGGCAGCCTCAAGAACTCCTCTCCTCAGGAGTGTTGATTTTATTCACCTTTTGTCTTCCATTCTTTCTATTTTGTATCAAAACTTTAGGATATTTTTGTTTTTTGACTTCTTTACACACTCTGTAAGAGAGGAGGTTGAGCTTGACATACGCTTGGATTTGCTGAGGGCATGGATGATGAGTTTTCATGTTCAATATGTGCGGAAAGTCTCATTGTGTGTCACCAATTTGCGTAAGGGAAGGTTCATCGTGGAGAGCTGAAACAAATTGTTGTTTGTGTAGAGAGGAGTTGAGAAATTCGTGGAGCTAGACAGGAAGTCTATTTGCTATTGCATATATGAGTCGATTGAAGAGGCTTGAAACACAGTGGAACGGGCTTGGTTAACAAACTTTCAAGTGTTGAATATTTCTCTATCCTGTTTCAGTAGACTGAATCCTAGATCCACCAGATACTCGGGTTTCACGGGTTCGAGATAAATATAAGTGTTTTTTTCTCTTGTGTAAATCTTGTTCGATCCTTCTCCAAACATTGAAACGTTTGTAGATTTGGAAACATTGTAAATCTTGGATGCCTGGAATGTTGTGCATGAATCTGGATCATCAAGCAGGTCGCTCTCGAAGTATAATAATCCCATTTTCAAAGATGGTTTTAATGCAATCAAAGTTGGAGTTTTTTTTAATTTCTGAATCTGAATAAGTGATCAAAGGCGGAGTGAAATTTGAATAATGGTGAAGAAATTTTTTTGTCTAACCACTCCATCCTTTAGAAAGGGTTCAGCTGCGTTGACAATGGTAGACTTACAAAACTCCAAAATTTTCAAATTCATTACTCCCCTCCTCCAACGAAACCTTCGGTGGTCGTTGGTCGAAACAAGCTGAGAACATAAGTTTTGTCTATCTTTTTTTAAAAAGAAGCATGCATTTGGAGACATGTGCAAGCACATGTTGGAAGGTCTTATTTGGATGAATGTGTTTTTTGTAAGAAGGGCTTGTCTTTTTTGAAGGGGAGGGTGCGGTTCCATATATATATATATATATATATATATATATATATATATATATATAGAGTGCTTACGTAAGGGCCTTGTTTTTAAAAGTGGAAAAGCTAGCTTTATTTTTTTAAGAAGTGCTTGAGGAATATTACTTCTTTAGCCTCCATTTCAATCCATTTGAAGTTGGTGGAAGTACTTATGAAAGACATTAAGAGATAATGGTGAATGCTCTTGCAGATACATACTTGAACAAAGCCAATAAACTTGATGGCACAAACTATGTCAACTGGAAATTCAAGTTGCAGACAGTACTAGAAAGCTATGGCTCTTGGACCAATACAAAGAGGGATGAAACAAAACCGATTGCAGGCATGACAACTGTAAAAATTCAATACTGGGAGAAGTGAGAAAATAAAGCAAAGGTATTTCTTATAATGTCTGTCAAAGATAACATAACTCCTCATATCCGTGATTATAAGACTTCTACTGAAACTTGGAATACACTGAAGGTATCATAGGAGACTAAAAACAAAAATATAGTTATCTTCTTGAAAATTAAACTCTTGTATATTAAAATGGATGAGAACGAATATGCTAATGGCTTTCTTTCAAGAATTAAACAACTGAAAGATAAGTTGGGAGACATAGGAGATTCAATACCTAGTATTGGTCTTGTAACAATCACATTAAATGGAATGTTAGAATACTATAAGATGTTTATTATAGGTCTTGCAGTCAGGGAGAAAGTATCGAATTTTGGGGAATTTATAGGTAATTAATGTAGGAAGAAGAAGTGTGTAATAATTTGAAACACCAGAATTTATATTTAGCACCTGTGGCAAGGAAAAAATTCTTCAAACCTAAACAAGGAGGAGAAAAAAATGTGGAAGTTCATCTCAGAATATTCCATTTCTAAAATCAAATCACTGTATGTCATCTGGAATAATTTTTTTTACTATGGTAGAAGTGGTCATCTTGTCGGAGGCTATTATAACAAGAAAAGTGATGAATCTATTAATAAACATAGAAGACAATTATGACATTTTGCAGGAGAAGCCCTTAATTATGATCTCAAAAATCTCAAGCTATTTGTGTCTAATGTTGTCTTTCCTGCTAAAATGGACGATGCTAATACATCATTTGTGGACTTCGGAGCCTCGATTCACATGACATGCAATAAAGAATGGTATGGAAACTTCAAATAAATAAGAAATGGTGCAAACATCGACCTTGGAGATGATCTTGGGTATAAGATCATGGGATATGGAAATATCCATGTGATTTTACCAAATGGTAGTATCACATGAATCTATAATGTTATGTATGTGGCTAATGCAAGTAACAATCTAATAGTGCTCAATTTAGCTATAGATGCAAATTTTTATTCATAATCAATACCCTCTTTCTCAGAGTATCCTTTTGCCACCAATCTAGCTTTATATTTATCTATGTTTCCATCTGCTTTAAAATCATGTTTGTATAACAATTTTCATCGTATGGGGTCTTTTCCTTTGTACAGTTATTAATACCCTTCATATTCATTAGCTTCATTAAAGTTCATGGGTTGTATGACATTCAAAACACTAGTCATTAGAGCATATTCCTTGTTCCTTTCAAGTAGTTAAATCTATCGTGTGGATTTCCTTCGTACTTCACAGTTTTCACCTATGTTCTCTAAAAGTACTTCTCCACTTCTGATTTGGCTCTAAATGATGGTGATGTCCACATCGTTGGATTCTTCCCAAAGATTTTTCTCCTTAAAGTATTTTTTTCTTTTTTCTTTTGTGTCTTCAACTTCAGGAAGATGCCATCCTTTATAGATGTTATCATTGCTACCTTCATCTTCTTGTTCATGGAAAATTATATCTCTACTCGCAAATAATTTGTAAGTAGATGGATAAAACATTTTATATTATTTAAATTCTAAACAATCTCCTGCAAAAATGCATTTGATACCTTTAGCATGAAGTTTATTTCTATTCTCCTTTGAAATATGTGCAAAAGAATTACACCCAAATATCCTCAAATGATGAACTAATAGTTTAAAACCATGGAAGGATTTGAAAGGAGTCTTGAAATCAAGATACCTTGTCGGAATTCTATTATTTAAATAAATAATAGTATTAATGGCTTCTTCCCAAAAAGCACTTGAAATATTTTTAGCTTTGATCAAACACTCCTTACGCACCCCACAAAATATTTTTTTTTCCTTTTTGCAACATCATTCTACTATGGACTATAGGGTAATATTAATTGATGCACTATTCCATGATCCTTGTAGTACTTGATGAAGTTTCCAAATCTCTATTATCCCCCTTTAATTACACGAAGTATCTTTACAAACTTCCCTATCTGCTTCTCTAGCATGTTTTTTATTTATTTTAAATACTAAAAAAAATCACTCTTCTCCTAAGGAAACACACCTAAGTGTACCTTGTGAAATCATCAATAAACAACAGAAAATAATAGGCTCATCCTAAGGATCTGGTATGCATGGGTCCACAAACATCAGAGTGCAGAATTTATAATACATCTCTTCTTCTCCTAACATAATTATAGGGGAATTCACCTGTATGAATTTTGCATAATGCACAACCTTCACAAATAACATATTCATTCTTTAACATAGATATTCCTTCAATCATACTTTGTATTTACATCAACAATAAATCGTGATAATTTATGTGACCATACCTCTGATGCCAAATACTTTCTATTGACATAGTTGTACAAGTCATGAGTGCTTTATAACCTTTTTTGGTAACATCAAACTTGTACAGGCCTCCAACTCCAACTCCTGAAGCAACATGTTTTCATTGATCTAGAAAATATTTCACCGTGCAATGTGATTTGAATAATTCAACCTTCAGGTTTTTGATATGTAATTGTAGATACACATATCAATTTTTTCTTAGATCCCATATGATAGAAATGGTTATACAAACCCAAGTTTAAAGCAGATGGTAGCATAGATAAATATAAATCTAGATTGGTGGCAAAAGTATAGTCTATGAAAGATGGTAATGGTTATCAAAAAACATTTCACTTGTAGCTAAATTGAACACTATTATATTGTTAATTGCATTAGCTACAAATTATCATTGGAAATTGGACCAACTATATGTAAAATTTTCTTCTTTGATTGGTGACTTAAAGGAGGAGGCTTTTTTGACAAAACGTGAAGGGTTTGTTAAAAAAGGGACAGCAACATTTAGTTTGAATATTGAATAAATATTTATATGGGTTGAAACAGGAACCTAGGTCGTCATATGAAAATATAGACTCTTTCTTTTTCCAGTAGGGTTTTATGAGAAGCCAAAGCGATCTGAATTTGCCAACCAAATTTGATGCAAAGGGGTATGTAGTGTTTATTTGTTTGTATGTTGATGAATTAATCATTATAGGAAATCTTGTCAAGTTAATTAATGAAATTATGATATCGATGTCACAAGTATTCAAGATGAAATATCTTGGTGAATTACATTACACTTTAGGTCTTTAAGTATGACGAGATGTTAGTAAAAATTTTGTTTCTCAGGGTAACTATGTGAACGAAGGGATTAAAATGTTTAATACGGATTAGTGAAGAGTTTTCTTTGTTCCCATGAAACATAATGTGAAGCTTAATTTTTATGATGGTTCAAAAGAGGTTGATGGTACATTTTACAGACAACTAGTTCGAAGTATGAATTATCTTACTACCACTAGACTTGATATTGAATATTAAGCTAGTCTGTCGAGTCAATTTATGACTAGACCTCTAGAAATCCATTTGAGAGCAGTGAAATAAGTACTCATGTATCTTAAAGGTACAATTTATTTTGGTCATAAATATATTTATTCATTTGATGATGAGTTGATAGGTTACTCACATTCATATTGGCCCTGTAATCTAGATGATATAAGATCTACTACAAGTTATGCATTCAGTATTGGATGAGGATTGTTTCATGGAGCAGCAAGAATAATCCTAATATATCTTTTTCATCTACATAGGCACAATATAAATCTTTGTGTGCAACAACTTGTGAAGTTGTTTGGTTGAGGTGAGTTCTTCATGATGTTGGAGAAGGAAAAAATAAGGCTACAATGATAAAGTGTGACAAATAGAGATGAATCAAGTTGGAAAATAATCCAATCATTCATGTAAGGACAAAGCATGTTGATGCCCAGTTTCATTTTAGTAGAGAGAATATACAGTTTAAGGAAAGTTTTATTGAATATTGTAATACTTGTGAAAATGTTGCTAACATTTTCAGAAATCCCCTTTGGAAGATAAAATTTGAATTGTTTACAGAGATGCTAGGTTTGGAAATAAATCCTTTATTGATTAAGGGGGGAAATTGAAAACAATGGGGAAATGAATAATATTTTAGTTGTTTGTTGTAATCTCATGATTTTTAGGAATTAGTTTTAACTATCCTAGTTCTATGCATCTTTATAAGTTTATAATATATTGATATTCATTCAATGAATTTATTCAATGTTTTGGGAAGCCTGAGTGACTCCTCTCCTCCTCTCTTGAGTAATGTTGATTTCATTCATCTTTTCTCTTCCATTATTTGTATTATTATGAGGGAAATTTATAATGTGATGTCTTTTTAAATTAAAAATAGAATATTCACTATAATAAAAATTAAACATATATAGTTAGTCAGTTAGTTAGTTTTAATCAAAAGTGTTATAAGTAGTTGACAATCCAACTCTTATCATGCTCAGAAAATTCATCTTTAACATTACAAAATGCACACCTAGTTTTAATTAAAAGCCTTATAACCTCTCAAGAATATCATTCTCATTATGATATTCCAACTCATTGTTAGGATTATAACCCAATATGAGGTAGATGTAATTTCTTGTACTATAGTATTTGAAATTAAGATATTTTAAAGAAACAAAAAACCATAAATAAAATATTTAAATATCCATATTAAGTATGTCAAAATTATATGAAAAGATAAATTAATTGAAGATAAACAAAATTATATTTTCATTTCAGAGTGTACACAATAAGAGTGCCTAAGGGGATTTTCAAGGTTGACTTAGTTCTGCATAAAAAATACAATTTAATAAAAACAAAAGATTACAATGTTAGGAAGAATTATATCTTTGGAACATTTTATTTATGTGTCTCTAAAAGTTAAGAGATGTGTAATGTTTTCCATGCTCTCTTTCTATATAATTTGTACATTATACAAATATTTTTCACGTCAATAAACTTAATATCTAATTGTGCTATATAAATCCAAGGTTAAGGTGAATCTACCTTAATTTTTATAGATTTTATAAATCAAAACAAATATTTATAAAAAATAAACAACTATCAAGAATAAACATATACATTTATAGCTATCTTATAAATTAAGAGAGATTCATCTTAATTCTGGAAGATGAAGAAGAAACAAAAATAATAATATATATATATATATATATATATATATATATATATATTTTCCAAATTTACATTTTGAAGAAAAGTTAATCTCAACACTTAATAAATTGTGAATTAAAATAAATTTATACCAATTAATTTTTTTTTTCCAAGAAAATGGTACTTATATTTCCTTTTTTCATATTACTATAATCCTTCTATCGTCTTGTTTCAATATCTAGTTTAAAAGGTATACGATAATCCTTCTTTTGTCTTGTTGTAATATCTAGTTTAAAAGATGTTAATTTTTAGCTTCGTAAATAAAACAGAGATTCAATATTTCATAGTTACTTTTATCTACAACATTTTTAAGATGTTGGGCAAAGTCTTTATATGTTAAAAAAATTCACACCATGTAAATTTGTTCCAAAATAATTGTAAAATATTCCTATTTTTTATTTTTAATTAATTATTATATTTAAATAAAAATAATAAATAAATAAATAATATATATATATATATATATATATATATATATATAGTTTTATTTGTTAATAAATCTTGTTTTCAAAATATGTCACTTATTATTTTCTTAGGGTTGGCTATATTTTGTTGTTGTTCCACCTTTTACATTTGTCTCATATTTAGGGTTTCATTTGTGGTTGAGTGTAGATTTTTTTAGTCTTCACCATAGATTTGAATTTTCTTTCCCTTGAACTAAGGTTTGTCTTAGTTTTCACTTTGCCTATTTTTCTATCAATTATGAGTTTCCTTTCTTATTCCATGCATTCACAACTCTTTGGGGTTTTTCTTGCTATCATACTATGTCAACTCTGAGTTCCCTTTCTTATGCCATGCATTCACAACTCAATTGGGTTTTTCTTGCTATCATACTATGATCTGGTGGTGTTTCTTTAGTACCTGAATGGTTGAGTTCATTTATTCTTTAATTGGTATCCCAAGAAGATTTGTTAAAATGGTGGCTTTAATTCTCTCTATTGATCTGTGGTTTCCTATGCAACGAAGAATGTGACTACATTGAAGCAAAGAGTGTTTATTGATAAGTTCACTAGTCTTTGGCCTAACTTAATTTTTTTTTAGAATGGACCTATATTAATTAGGTAAACCATGATCCCATTGATATTTTATATTGTAAATAGAGGGGGAAATTATTTTATGGGCATTAGAGGAATTTTTTTCACCCATTGTTCTTTTGATTTCAATCCCATAATGGAAATTTCTACACCATGTGAATTAAATTGCCACATATTCCCCTTGTGTAATATCCCAAAGCTTAATGTTTTGTGATAGATATAGCACACTCTAGTGTTCTAGTTAATAATACTTGCAATCAAAATATTGAACACAATGAGATCTAGGAATGCAACCTTTATTTATATTTTTAACTAAAGAATCGAGTACATGCCCACACAAAAATATCGAAGTCGCTGCAATGACATGCCCAACTAGTCATTAAAAGAGAAAATGAAAAATGTAAGTAGAATCACGGACGTTGGATGGGTCATCGAGACAAATCGAACCCACGGGGTTTTCGTCTTAGGGATCAGAGTACAAATGGCCATGCCAAGTTCTAAAGAAAATGCAATAATATAGATAAACCCGGAATGATCCAATGCCTATCTCCTATCCCCTTTTATAGGCTTAATGGATTCTCTAGAAGCCTTATTTTATTATTTCCCACAAAAAATGAAATAAAATACTAGGAGAAGGTACCATGGGAAAATACCATAGTAAATACCATGGGTAGGTTTCATCCATTTTTACCATATCCAAAAAAGGGAATATTACAAATCCTCCTGCCCAAATATTGCTTTCCCTCATGCAATTCATTGATATCCACAAAAAAATAATTGATACCAGGATCCCATACAGCCCATCTTTTTATTACATACCTCCATGCTAAATCATCCTCAATAGATCCTTCGATACCTAGATTCCAAAAAATTCTAAGGCCAAGCCTTCCCTCGATAGATTCATTTGGATCTCAAACAATCCTCTGGCCAATCTTGCCCCCAATGGATTCTCCTAGATCCCAATGACACCTAAGCCTTGGGACCTGTGGGTTATGGTACCATCTCAGACCTCCATCACTACCTGTGCCAAAGGGCCAATGCTACAATATGCCCTTGGCTTTGAGTATTATCCTAGGAATCAACCCATCAATAGAGTACCAACTCAGAATCTCTCACCAATCCATGCCTTGGGAAGGATGAATACCTGCAAATCTACTATATTGATGTTGATCGATGCTCAACCCATGCTACTCCAATAGTTCACCAAACATGATGCATTTTGAGAACTCTACCCTACTCTTCCCAATCTATAAAGGTGGGTTGGTAGTACTGCAAGTCTTATCTATGTACTCTTGTAGAGGGCTTCTCTAGAACTCCCAACTTTACTCCTCTTACTTCCTTGTTACGGACTTGAGTCGTTCCTCAAAACTAGAAAAATTGGCTGTTGATTAGTCACATACCCCTATGAGCTCCTCAATTTTTCTATTCTCCTCTAAGACAATGTCGCAGACTATCGAGGCTCTCTTCTTCAACATCGTAAGATATGCCTTGAAATTCATTATCCTTTTCCAGAAGTTCTCTTCTCGAAATTCTAGTGCCCTATTGAATGCCTCTGTATCTTTCTACATTAAATGCCCCATGACCACACCTTCAACTTGAACCTTTGACTGACACTCTGGCTCATCCTACATACTATATTAGTCATGTTGCCCTGCATGATTATGATCATCATTTCAGTTTATTACTACTCACTCCTCATTTGATTCTCCTTGAATGGATTCTTCTCTATATTCTCCACATGTGGGGATAAGTTTTCCACCTCTATGGTTTTCAAACATGGATGTACTAGTGTAGAACTATCTAGACCTAATTTTCCATACTATTCACATATGTTATACTTAATACCTATAAACTCAACTACCACATCATCGGGAGGAATTACCTCATTCCTTTCCCCATGTAATTTTTCAGGATGGTTGATTATCATCGGATTGTCCTATAGGTTTCTCTAAAAATCATGGTGTTTCTGCTCACCATATGTACTTGATTGATTGTATCCTTCATAGGTTCTCTTCTGAAAACCAGTGAGCCCAACTATGGATGAATCCCCATGATCTAAATATGTCTCTAACTATTTTTCTCGTGTTGCCTTCTTATCACTTGGACATGAATGGTTAAGGGCCCAAGGTCCCTTGTAGATAAATCATAGTCCTCTCCTCCTTAGTTCATTATTGTTACTTTTTTTCTTACTTCCTCCATCAATCATTCTCAACTCCTTCCTAGTAAGAACCCTTTTGAGAAATTTTATGTTTTTCCTAACCAACTCCTCGACTAGATCATAGGCATCTAGTGATCCCTTTCATTTCTTCCTCCAAATGGTCAACAATTTGGATCTTAATACCTTGTAGATGTCAACATCTCCTTCTAAGAATAGAGACATAGTCTTTTGCATGCTTATTTTGAAATAGTCTGGTTAAGATGATGTAATGTTGGTGTAAAAGCTTTGTAGTAACTGATATATTAAGTTGTCACATTGCAAATTTAGCGTAAAGGTGCCAAAGCTAAACTCTACCATGAGATTTAAAAGTTTAGACTACTTTTGAAAGGTAGGAAGCATGATGTTATTCAACCCCTAAAGGGCTTCTTCTATCAAGTACAGTATATCTGTCATGAGATAATTATTGTAAGCAATTAGCGGTAATGTTAGAGCTCTTACCCTACTAATACAAGAAGCAACTATGAGCCTGACATCTTCACAAGGACGTTCCTAATGAAAGAAATAGATGTCTTGAGAGCCAAACTGAGTTTCTTCCATTATGGATTCCCTACCCTTGAGATATATGTGTCTAATTACTCCAACTTATGAAGGTATATGACTGACTTTGTTTGTTGCAATTCAAGTCCAAGTGCAAAGAGATTAGCCTCTATTCCTCATCCTTCCTTCATTTTCCATGGGCACTTTGGCTGCAGAATGAAATGGAATCTTTTCGAGAATGGTATGCTACTTTGACCATCATTTTGGCTTAAGGATATGTTTTTATGTAAAGGAACATATATTCTCATTAATTCATTAATAAGTTTCAGGGTGTTTTTGAGGGTCTCTTCAGGACGATCCATCTTCACATACCAAAGCAAGAAAATATATAAGAATTTACTATTCCTTTTCACATTTTCGTCTAGAATCTCTCTCTCTCTCTCTCTTTATATATATATATATATATGTATATATAACATCTTTACAATAAATCCTTATAGCTCTGAAACCAAACTCAACTTTATTTCCCTTTCTTTTATTTATTCTATTTATTTATATAAATCAAACCCCTCTCAAAATATCAACTCCTATCATAATTTGAAAAACTATAAACATGTCTTAAAATCATTATTCGAGTCCTCTTACTAGCTTTCACACTCCAAATGCATCTCATTTCCACACTCTAACACTTTGTGAACATAAAATATGGCAATGTGGAAGGGTAATCATTTACTCTGATGATCCTGTGATGCTAAGATATGGATTGTCATATGTCAATCAAGATTTTTTGGACTCAGTAGTCATGTGATTTCCAGCTATTAGTGGATATTGTGTGGCCTTTAATTCAATGGAGGAATCTCTTCACTCTTGATGAAATAATTTTCCCGATTTGATAAAGGATCCACCTCAGCTGAATGATGCAGAAGATCTGGTCATAGGTCAACCACTGCCTAAAAACACAAACACAATGGTTCTTCATCCATGGTTAAATCAGTTGATATTCAGTCTCTTGACCTTTTATCACTCTTGAAGAACTTAGATGCATATGGCTTCTCCATGTTTGGTAAGCTATGAGGTGTCGAAAGAGTCCTCTCGACCTTCTATTTTCTACTTTGTTGGTTACATGTCAAATTCAAATTAGTCTGTGCTGTTTGATTGGTCCTCAATAATTTTGGTTTTCTACAAACTCTTTCCAAAATATGGCCTTATAAAATAATAATTCCAAATATATTTATGACCTCTTACCAAAAATAAAAAGTGGCCTTCTCTTAATTAAATTTTTGGCACTCCTAAATAAATAATTTATCCTTTTTATAAATAGTTACCCAAATGAAAATGATTTAGCTCTAATTCTCACAGCCTTGGGTGTCCAATAATTTGACAGTTTTTATTATTTGATTATTTCACTGGCACTAGTTGACTCACTGAAATGATTCCTGATGCCTTCAACCAGGCGTACAAGCTCTCCCTTCTTCATGCGGAAGTTAATTAACTATTTTAACACTCCCCCTTAATTATGACCTTTAAACTAAAACATAACTTATGACAACTCAAACATTCCAGCTGGTCTATGTCTCAGCTAGGCTTACAACACCGAAGTTTCTTTTGTGAAACTCAAACACATATATTGCTAATGGATTTGTAAATATATCATCCAATTAATCACTAGGTTTACAAGTCTTCAAGTGAACTTCTCCATTGCTCACAAGTTCTCTGATAAAGTGATATCTAGTATCAATATTCTTGCTCTTTTGATGAAACACATTATTCCTGGATAGTGCAATCGCTGAGGTGTTGTCACAATATATTGTTGTTGACCCTTGTTGTTTCTACGTAAGTACATCCACTACTCTTCTTAACCATACTGCTTGACATGTTCATGATGTTGCTGCCACATATTCTTATTTTGTTGATGATAGTGTCACAATGGGCTGCTTCTCAGATTCCCATGCTATCACACATGAACCAAGATGGAACACATAACTAGAAATGTTTTTCCTATCATCCAAACTACCTGCAAAATAACTATCTATGTATCCAATCAAATATTTCTATTCTGTACTTGCATACATTATGCCACAATCTCTAGTTCCTATTATGTAGCTCATAATTCTTTTTCCTGCACTCCAATGTGTGTATTTTGGAGTCTCCATAAATCTTGAAATCAAACTTACTCCTTGCACAATGTCTGCTCTTGTAGCCATGAGAAACATGAGGCTGCCAACCAATATTTTGAATAGAGTTGCATTGACATATGATACTTCATCATCCTTGCTTAACTTTGTACCTCTTGCAACTGGTGTAGGGATAAGTTTTCAATTATCCATCCTGAATATTTTCAGCAAATCTCTAGCATATTTATTTCGGCAAATAAAAATTCCTTTTTCAAATTTCTCAACTTCAATCCCAAGAAAATTTTTCATGAGACCAAGATCTGTGATCTCAAATTATTTTATTATGGCCGCTTTAAATTCATCTAACTCAATATCACTTGTAAAAATAATATCATCAACATATGCGAAAACAATCAAAATCTGTCCATGCTCCTTTACTTTTGTGTACAAGGTAGGCTCAATGCTTCTTCTACAAAATCTATTCTTAATCATGTAACTGTTGATTCTCCTATACCATGCTCTAGGCGCTTACTTCAATCCATAGAGCATTTTCTTCAACCTGTAAAATTTATCTTCTTTACATTCAATTTCATAACCTGGTGGTTGCTACACATAAATTTCTTCTTCTAGAATACTATTTAAGAAGGTTGATTTGACATTCATCTGATATACTTTCCACTTGTTCTAAGATGTTGTGGCTAGAACTAGTCTTACAGTATAAAATATGGCTACCGGAGAAAACGTTTCTACAAATTTTTTCTCCTAATTGCTACGAGAATCCTTTTGCTACAATTCTTGCTTTAAATATGTCAATTTCACATTTCTAATTTAACTTTGTCTTGTACAACCACTTAAAATTAATGAGGTTTTTATCGTTTGGTAAATTAACCAAATCCAATGTATCATTCTTTTCAATAGATTCAATATCTTCATCCATGGCTTCCACCCAATTTTTATCTCTGATTGCTTCTTGAAATGAAGAATGTTGGAATGAAAACAATGCAAAATTTAAACTAAAATCAAAATCATCATAAATATATTCAGACTTCTCATCTTTCTCTTACCATTGCTTGATTAATTACCTCATTGGCTTCTTCGAGAATTATGGTTTGTTGATCTTCTTGAAGATCCATGCTACTCTGAAAATCTTGGATTCATTGCTGGTGTGACTCTGTTTGGTGTCTTCTCTTTTCATTCTTGTTGCTCCTTTTTTGCTCCATCATCCTCTTCTATTAATGGTGCTTGTGCATCAATTGTTTTGTCTACAGTCCCATTCCATGATTTTTGTTCTTTGAACACAACATATCTGATTATTATGGTCCTATTGGTGACAGGGTTATATAATTTTTAAGCTTTTGACTACTCACTATAACCAAAAAATATGTATTTTTCACTTTGATCATCCAATTTTCCTCTTATCTTCGTAGGTACATGTGCATAGGCTACGCTTCCAAAAACTCTTAAATGAGATGCATTGCATGACGTACCTGATGATGCTTCTTCTGGTACTCTGTTCATCACACTCTTTGTAGGATATTTTTTTATCACATAAACATCACATGCAACTACTTCTGCCCAATACTCATTAGACAAGTTTCTTGCTTTCAACATGCTCCATGTCATGTTCATGAATTTTTTTTCTTTCTCTCTGCTGCACCATTCTGCTACGGTGTGTATATAGTTGTAAATTGTCTTCTGATTCAATGTTGTTTTCAGTACTCATGGAATGATTTAGAATAATATTCTCCACCGTGATCGAATCTCGATACCTTGATCTGTCGATCACTTTGGTTCTCTGCTAAGGATTTGAAATCTTTGAACTTTGCAAAAGTTTCAAACTTCTTCTTCAAAAAGTGAATGCAAGTTTTTCTGCTATATTCATCAATAAAAGGGAGGAAGAAACAACTTCCACCAATCGAATGTGTCCTCATAGGTCCACACAAGTCTGTATGCACCAACTCAAGTGGTTTATTTTCTCTATATGAAACTCCCTTTGGAAAAAATTTGCAGTGTTGCTTTCCCATGATGTAACACTCACAAGTACTAGTAGGTTCTTTGATGGGAGGTAATACTTTGACCATTTTTTTCTACGGCAACAATCTTAAACCAGAAAAATGCGAGTGTCCAAACTAAAAGTGCCATAACCAGTAATCATTAAAACATGCAATTGTAAAATAACTAACTTGATAATTGTACTTCATAATTAGAGGAAAGATTTTTTTCCTCATCATTTGCACCTTTTCTATCAGCTGCTTTCTTGGGGGTTTGTCATAAATAAGACACTCTTGCCCCTGAAAGATAACTCTGTATCCTTTCTACATCAATTGACCAAAACTTATCAAATTGTGTTTGAGACGACAAAAAAAATATACCTTTGAGATTGTATTTCACACCCCTTGTTTGGTCAGAATGTCGACTACCCATTTTCCATCTACATCCATAGTATTTTCAGTCCCCAACATTACCTCTGTCTTCACATATTGATCCAAATATGAAACCAAATTCTTGTTGCATGTTATGTGGTTAATACAACCACTGTCTAGTAGCCACACCTTATCAGACAGTTCATGCATGTTTTTGCATGCTAGGAAACTAGATTTTATATTCTACCTACTAACATTACATCTCTAGTTTCCTTGATTAGCTATATTCATCTTGCAATCATGAGCATAGTGACCAAATTTATTGCAATAATAAAATCTCACCTTTGATTTTTCTGATCTGTAATTATTGTTGAAGCTTTTGTTGCTGTTGCTTCCACTTTCATGTTCATGCTCTTCTCAACCATCTCTCTGACCACCATATGCTCTGCCTTGTCCTCTGCCTCTCGATCTACCTTTGCCTTGACCTCTTGAAATATAAAATTGACTTTTGAAAGCAGTTTCTAAAGTGGAATCCCTATTTCTATCTATCCTTACCTCATGCGATAGAAGTGATCCCATCAACTCATCAACTGTTAGCTTTTCCAAATCCTTTGCTTCTTGTATGGCTGCTACCACAACATCAAACTTGGTAGACAAGGATCTAAGGACCTTCTCAATCACTGCTTGATTTTCAATTTATTCACCATAAAATTTTAACTGATTTACGACAGACAGGACCCTATTGATGAAAGAATGAATTTCCTCTATCTCCTTCATCTCTAGACTTTCAAAATCTCTCCTAGTATTCTACAATTTAAGAATATTGACTATTTCTATACCTTGATAGCTTGTCGCCAAAGTTTCCCATGCTCCCTCTGTTGAACACGTTATCATTATCTTCTAGAACACTTCTCGGTGCACTCTTTTCCAGATAAGAAGAAATAATTGTGCATTCTTCCTTTTTTCTTTCTTCCATTGCTCCCTCTCTGCATTATTGAGGACTCATTCTTCTGTGTCATTCTGAAGTTCTGCAAACCCAAACTTGACATGATCCCAAACATCATGTGATTTTAACATGGTATCCATATTAATGGACCACACATCATAATCCTTCCTTATGAAAGAAGGAAGTCGTGGCTGGAAGTTACTTGTTGCCATATTTCTTCAAAAAAAAAAAAAAAAAAAATTCTGATAAAACCCTAAATTCTTCTTTGATATGCTTTGCAAAGCTAAAAAAAATAACCTTATAATAAAACCCTCAGTTTTTTTTATATAAAAAATTATTTTATAAACAAATCTTTATATAAATGAACCTTATATAATATGCCCTTTTTTTAAAAAATTGTTATAATCTCTCCACTTTTTAATTGTTTTCAAAATCCCTTTTAAAAATACCCTTTTCAAAAATCTATTTTTTAATACACCTTCATATTATGTAAACACTCCTTTAAAGACCTTTACTAAAAAAATCAAAGATTTTAAATCATAAAGGCATTGTATTATTTTAAAAAATATATGAACCTCCGTGCATGTTTTTGACCTTTGTGCTTCTCCACTAACGCTTGTTGAGCATAGTAATGTTCACCCTTTTTAAAGCACTAATACAACCCAAGTGTATTGTAGTAGCATTTAACTCCCTTCACCTTAAATAGCACTGCGTTGGTGTGCTAGCATTATAACACACATTAGGTATAACGGTCATATGCGTTCTAGCTTAAATAAGTGAGATTTGTCTTTCTCTGGTTTTTTGTAACCTCGCTCTGATACCAATTTGTAACATCTTTATGTGCAGCCTGCTAACGACTTAACAAACATTGTGGCCCTACTTTTGGTTGAATGAAGCACCCTATGCCCAAAAACCTCTACCTCACGATCCTTTGGCATCTACAATTTTCGTCCCACAGAATGTCACCAACCTCTTATCCCCAACCCCTTTTATCTACGTGGTGCTCTCTTAGTGTGACCACAATCATGACTCTCAGCTAAAGACTATTTCGCAATCGTGAATCAGGAATAGTCAATATTTAACAATATTGACTATTTCCATACCTTGATAGCTTGTCGCTAATGTTTCCCATGCTTCCTTTTCTGAAGACGTTATCATTATCTTTTGGAACACTTCTCATTGCACTCTTTGCTGAAGAAGAAGAAATGCTTGTGCATTCTTCCTTTTTTCCTTCTTCCATTGCTCCCTCTCTGCATTATTGAGGGCTCGTTCTTCTATGTCATTCCAAGGTTTTGCAAACCCAAACTTGACATGATCCCAAATATCATGTGATTTTAACATGATCTCCATCTTAATGGCCCACACATCATAATCCTTCCCTATGAAAGAAAGAAGTTGTGGCTGGAAGTTGCTTGTTGCCATATTAAAAAAAAAAACAAAAACTTTTCTGATAAAACCCTAAATTCTTCTTTGATATGCTTTGCAAAGCTAAAAAAATAACCTTATAATAAAACCCTAAGTTTTTTTTTTATATAAAAAATTCTTTTATAAACAAATCTTTATATAAAACCACCTTTCATAATAAGCCCTTTTAAAAAAAAACTTGTTATAATCTCTCCACTTTTTAATTACTTTCAAAATCCCTTTTAAAAATACCTTTTTCAAAAATCTCATTTTTAATACACCTTCGTATTATGTAAACACTCCTTTAAATACCTTTAATAAAAAAATCAAAGATTTTAAATCATAAAGGCATTGTATTCTTTTAAAAAATATATGAACCTTCGTGCATGTTTTTGACCTTCGTGCTTCTCCACTAACGCTTGCTGACCATAGTAATGTTCATCCTTTTTAAAGCACTAACATAGCCCAGTATATTGCAGTAGCGTTTAACTCCCTTCACCTTAAATAGCACCGCGTTAGTGTGCTAGCGTTATAACACACATTAGGTATAACGGTCATATACGTTATAGCTTAAATAAGTGAGATTTGTATTTATCTGGTTTTTTTAACTTCGCTCACATACCAATTTGTAACATCTTTGTGTGCAGCCTGCTAACGATTTAACGGACGTTGCGGCCCTGCTCTTGGCTGAATGATGCACCCTACGCCATAAAACCTCTACCTCACGATCCTTCGGTGTCTGCAGTCTTCGTCCCACGGAATGTCACCAACCTCTGATCCCCAACTCCTTTTATCTACGTGGTGCTCTCTTATTGTGTCTACAATCATGAATCTCAGCTAAAGACTTCTGTTCTGAGAAGCGACCCGTGCCATGAAACCCTACTTAGCTGACCATCCAAGATCGGAAACACATCCCTACCCCATTGTCTACAGCTGGCACTATGCTCGTTAAGTAATGCCCTTAAAAATCCCCACTGTGTTCAAGTTGTCGACCTCCACATAACTCTTTGTCATGCAATCTTCTCGCGTAACTTGCAAATGGAACCTTTTCGACTTGACATCATTACTGTTGTGGATGGAGAGGCTGACAATTATGCTAGAAACGCTTAAACAGACTCAAATATTTTTATTTATTTTTAATAAAAGAGTAATATTATTGGCTTAATAAAAACTAATGAGGAGATTTATTCTCGCCACATAAACTAGCCTCCTGACTGATGCGCTGATGACCTCAACATGGGAGTTTTCCCAGAACGAACGATTTTATTATCCTCTCACAACTATTTTGGATCCCCATAGTCCGCTCGCGCAACGATGGTGTGGTCACATCTAGAGGATTGGGCTCTAGAGCTATGGATCAAGCGTGTGTCCCGGTGCAAAAACAAGAACGTGCTTTTGTTTGACTTTCCAATGGATATTTGATGTGGTAGATCATATTTCTTTCGGCCCTCTATTGAAAGAGTGCTTCTACAACAGAAATACCCTCAACCTTCGTGAATTGATGCTCTCAGCTTTAACAAAGAAATACTCTCAGCCTTCGAGAAAATACACACGACCTCTACAATAATCAGGTTTCCAACCTATGGAAATTAGTGTTCTTGCCCCCTTTGGATCTACAGATATTGGGCCCGATATTATTTCAAATTTGGCCTCCTCTTCAGATATTAATTCATCATGGCATTGGAATGATAACCTCTTCCCAAAGAAGGAAGGAAGAGTGATCCAACAATGGGCCTTTAGATCCTCCTCTTTTTTAGCTTTTTTTCCAACTAGGATGATATCAACACCACCAAAGACGGAAATTTCAACTAGGGTGAGAATAAATCCCACAGAAGTTCCCTCCATAAAACTCTTAGGTTGAAAGGATGCATAGCTCTCATACCACTATAATATCCCAAAGCTTTAAAATTTCGACACATCTAGCACACTTTAGTGTTCTAGTTAAAAATTATTGCAATCAAAACACACAACACAAAAGAATATGGAAATGCAACCTTTATTTATATTATTACTTAAAGAAATGAGTACATTCCCACACAAAAATATCGAAGCCCCTGCAGTGTCATGCCTTACTACTCATTACGATAGAAGAAGAAAGACTGAAGCACAATAGTGGACCCTCAATGGATCCACCATAGGTTTTCATCCCCTGGATACGACTAGAACTTGCCACACCAAGCTCTCAAGAAAATACAGCAAGATAGATAATCCTAGAATGATCCAAGGCCTAGCTCCTATCCCCTTTTATCGGCTTGATGGATTCTCTTGAAGCCTTATTTTATTATTTACCTCTAGAAACAAGGGAAAATACGAGGGGCATATACCATGGGAAAATACAGCTTCATGTATTCTCTCGAAACCTTATTTTATTATTTCCCTCTGTGATATTCCCTTTCTTGATCTAGTCAAAGTGGATAGAATCAATCCATTGTACTTACCGTGGTATTTTCCCATGGCATTTACCCATGGTATTGAACCATGGTATTTGGCTTTAGTTTCTTATATTTGTCATTATCAAGCAGTTGTGCATGCCATTTGTAGGATTTTATGGTTTGGGCATATATTTGACTTTCAGTGAATAATAATATAAATAAAATGGCTGCATTTCTTGTGTTCTGGTTCTTGATGAAAGACTGTATTAAATGAGAACACTAATATGTTTTAGATCTATCCAAATTTTTATTGTTTGGAATCTTATAGTGGTATCAGAGTTCTGCATCCTGCAGAGTTTTATGCAAGGAACTTCGGTGAAATTTAATTTTCACCCTAGCCAACATTTTTCACTTCGGTGATATTTATCACCCTAGTTGGATTTTTATTTTTTAGTAAATTATTTTTATTGGGAGACATAAGTGAAGGGAAAATCATTTAAAAGTCTGTGGGTTAAATTTGTGAAAATATTTGAAGGCATGATTGACAAAATCATTTATAGCTTGTATATAGCCTCTTATGAATCAATGTACCCATGATATTTATTCATGTGTATCGAATATTATAAATGTACCGATGATATTTATTCATGTGTATGGAAGATTCATATCTTTCTTGCAAATATGGTCATTGTTGAAAGGATGGAAAGTTCTCATTAGCTAAGTATTGAGATCCATTGATGTCAATGTCTTCATTTTATTTTTGGAAATGCCACAAAAATCAACATAATGATATATCAGTCGGTTCTCTGGGCTACAAGACTTATGTGGATCAAATATGGAAACAACATACAAATCAAAAGCAAGATCAGAACAACAGACCCTTCTCTCGAAAGGTCCATGTTATCCTTCAGCAGTCAAAAGATACCCAGAAGGAAGATATAAAAAGTAAGCGTCCCTTTGATCTTGGATCCAAATTGCAGGGTACAAAGTCAAAAGATGTTCTCCTACAGCTAGACACATTAAATAAAGCTTTAAGCTTGATAGATAAATCAGAATGGGAAGGGTTAAGTTGGGCCTTGAAGCCATCAATGCTTGCTTTGATACAACCTAGGTTCTTAGAGAATTCTTGTGAAAAGGATAAACTCACGGTTGCCTCTTGTCTCAGTAAAATCATAGCCTTAACAACACCACTATTGCCCTACAATGATGACATCATGAGGAGGACTTTTCGGGTAATGGTAGAAGCACTCCAAGGGTTGGACAACACCACTATTCTTACTTTTTTCAAGAAGCGCACAATTTTGGAATGCATGGTGAAATTCAGATTTGGTATGCTTATGCTGGATCTAGAGTGTGATGATTTAATCCTTTAGATGCTCCAATAATTTTGAAATGGAATTACAACTTCTCATCCAAACTTCATCAAAACAGACATGCAAAATATCATGTCTCTGATCTTAAGAGAAGACAGGGCCATCTGCGAACAATTGAGATCCAAATTGTTGGCCATTTGGAGGAAGGAGCTAATTGCATCACCTGCTACTTATGAACTAGCTGAGGGGTTGATCAAACAGAGCATCAAACTACTTACAAAGAAGTTAACCAAGGAGGAACTAACAAAGATTTGTGGAGACAGCAAGAATAAACTAAGGAGGAGAGGACTATGCTTTATCTACAAGGGACCTTGGGCCCTTAACCATTCATGTTCAGGTGATATGAAGAAGGCAACAAAGACAAAATAAAAGGATATTACTTCAAATCATGGGGAATCTTTTGTACATGGGTCTATTGATCTTCAGGATGGTGAGTAATATCATGACATTATTCAAGGAGGTTTGCAGGACGACAAACATTTGGAAGTGCATGAGGAAATTCTACCTAATGCCATTGAAGAGGTTGATTCCTATACAATGGATTTCGTAGATCCCCAGGGGAATATTCATGAAGAATATGAAAAATAAATTATAGATAAAATCCCACCAATGCATCTATGTTTGATAGTTGAAAGGGATGAACAAATGATCTCCACAGGTGAAGGAGACTTGGGAGATTTAAGTGAGGATCCAGCCATAGTGAACTAGCATGATGAGTATGATCACGAGGAGCAACATGGAAAACATAATGTGCAAAATTGACCATTCGTAGAGAGTTGGTCAAAGGCTGAAGTTGAAGATGTGGTCATTGGGCATCAGGTGCAAACAGATACAGAGACAGTTAGCACGACACTAGAATTTCCAGTAGAAGACTTTCAAGAAAGGATCAAGCATTTCAAGACAGATCTTATGCTTTTGAAGCAGAAAGTCTGGATAGTTTGAGACATTGCTTTACAGGAGAACAAAAAAATTGAGGAACTCATAGGGGTATGCGCGAAATCAAAGACCAAGTTGTCTACTGTTGAAGAACAACTCAAATCCATCATAAGGTAGCAAGAGGAGTACGATTGGGAGTTCCAGAGCAACCCTCTACATGAGTACATAGATAAGTCTTGCAACAATACCAACAACCCACCTCTATACGTTGGGAAGAGAAGGGAAGAGTTCTCCAACTGCATCATGTTGGGTAACCAAGTAGAGAAGCATGAATTGAGCATCAAACAACATCAACATATTATATTTGCAGATATTCATCCCTCCCCAAGTATGGATTGGCGAGATATTATGAGTTGGTATTCTATCGATAGGCTGATTCCTTGGAGGATACTCACAACTAAGGGCATATTGAAGCTTGAGCCCTTTGGTGCGGGCAATGACAGAGGGCTGAAATAGTACCATAACCCACAGGTCGCAGGATTTAGGTGGCATTGGGATCCGAGAGAATCCATTGGGTAAAGGATTGTTTGGGATCTAGGAAAATCCATTGAAGAAAGGATTGGTCAAAGGATTGTTTGGGATCCAGGAAAATCCTTTGAAGAAAGGATTGGTCAAAGGATTGTTTGGGATCCAGGTATCGAAGGATCCATTCAGGACTATTCAACATGGAGGGCACATCGGATTGTATGGGATCCTGGTATCAATGTACACATGCTTCTGTTTTGAATAGAATTGGATCGCTTGAGGACAAGAAATCTTTGGGCAGGAGGATTTGTAATATTCCCTTTCTTGATCTAGTCAAAGTGGATAGAATCAATCCATTGTACTTACCGTGGTATTTTGCCATGGTATTGACCCATGGTATTTCTTGTTGGTATTGAACCGTGGTATTTATTATTGGTATTCACTCATCAAGCCTATAAAAGGGGAGAGAAGCTAGGCATTTATAGCATTTTGGATTATCTATCTTATTATGTTTTGGTTGAGAACCTGGCCTCGCCAGTTCTATTATTGATCTTGGGACGAAAACCCCGCAGTGATTTTTATGTGGTGGATCCATCCAGGATTCACAAGTGGGCTTCAGTTTCTTATATTTGTCATTGTCAAGCAGCTGTGCATGCCATTTGTAGGATTTTATGGTCTAGGCATGTATTTTACTTTCAATGAGTAATAATAAAAATAAAATGGCTGTATTTCTTTTGTTTTGGTTCTTGGTGAAAGACTGTATTAAATGAGAACACTAATGTGTTTTAGATCTATCCAAATTTTTATTGTTTGGAATCTTACACCCTCTAAAAACGAACAAAAATGTGAGGAGCAGATACCATGAGGAAATACCACTTCATCCATTTTGATCATATCTGAAAAAGAGAATATTACACCTTCTTTGCTAGGGTGAAGGCATTTTCAAAGATATAAGACAAACATTGGGTTGATTTATTTCTAGTGATATTGAAAAGGAGAACATCTTCTCTTGTGCCAAAATTTTCCTTAAAATCTCAAGTTCCCTTTAAATCTATTTTTTTTCATGAGTATGGGAACCTTGCAAATTTTTTTCCTAATGCTCAAACTTCTTAGCCTTCTTCTAATCCATTGCCATCTTCTTATAGTAATGATGATAAAGTAGCAGTCAAACTAATTATGAAGAAACACAAGAAACATTTGACAAAGAGGTTGCATACTAGCAAGTGTGAATATCATTAGAATCAAGTCTCCATTAATCGGTGTGATGTTTTGAAGTTCCCAGAGGTCAAAATTATGGATGATGAGGGAAAATTCAATTAGTCATTACCAGATTAAGTGTCTCCAAAGGATACAAAATTCATCCATCTAGGATACTAACAAATCCCTCTTACATAAAAGAAAGAAGAGGAAGACGGGAAAGGGGACGAAGAGGAGATCAAATTTGCCGCTTCCTCTCCTTCCTATTCAAATGGGCTAAAAAATAATCTTTTTTCTTCCCCTACTTTAACAAGAAGTAAGAAAGATTAATGTTAGAAAACCATTTGGTGTTGAAGATTCTATTAGCTTCTCTGAATGGTGAGTAGATTTCTCTCAAAACTTAGAAATTTTATGTTTTTGTATCATCATGTAGAAGAACTTCGTAAATATATTCATGTTCTCAAAAAGTAATATGTGAAAACTTCAGAGGCTCTAGCATTGGATCTTCTCAAGAAGCAGTATGTGAACTTTAGAGGCTCTAGCAATGGAGGTTGTGACCCTTTTTTTCCTTGCAAAAATCATGATTTTTAGCTCCTTAATTAAATTCACATAAGAAATTTCCTTG
Organism: Pinus albicaulis; assembly: GCA_034641835.2. Lineage (NCBI taxonomy): Eukaryota > Viridiplantae > Streptophyta > Pinopsida > Pinales > Pinaceae > Pinus > Pinus albicaulis. The sequence goes on along the minus strand of CM076574.1, from coordinate 1,038,765,964 downwards.
AAATAATCACTTTTAAATATTTGCTCGATGTTTTAGACACAAATTTTTATTAATATATATTCCTTATGGTTAAAGGAAAAAAACCTGTTATTATAATATTTAAAACAAACTTAAAAATTAATATTTTTATCGCACTATAATGTATTTTATCAATTCTGAACTTGTTATTATAATATTAAAAAAAAAACTTACAAATTAAAATTTATTGCACTATAATGTGCTTTATCAATTCTCCATTTTAAAAGTTAAATTACGATTATGAGAGAAAACATTCAGTTTACGTTTATGAATATTATAAAAATGAAAATTTAGGAAGATTATCAACAATGAAAACTTTCTCTTAACCATTTAAAAATAATAAAAGTGAATTGAAATTGAAAATAAATTATATTAAATATAGAATTTTTAATTACATAATAAGATAATGATAGAATTTTTAATTACATTAAATAAATAGTGGAGATGTATCATTAATATGAAATAGCCATTAAAAGCTAGCTGTTAGAAAATTAGTTAGTTAAAAATTAATTAATTAATTAAACAAAAATTAATTACAAATATGTTAATAAATCATTAAATATTTAAAATAAATATAATAAATAATAAAAAAATATATATATTTTTTTATAAAAATATATAATTAATTAATTGTTTAAATAAAATAATAAAAAACATATAAATGACAAAAGTCTTAAATCTAACATCATAATATATATATATATATATATAATAAAAATAAAAAAATAAAATTTAAATTTATTTTACCCATAAAATAAAAATAAGAAGCATTCTCCTCCAATACTCAAACTACAACCCTGATAAATCCAATTTCAAAAATATTTAAAATATAATTTACCGTGCAACCCATTAATACATAATAATTAAAAAGAAAGTTTCCAACTTATGTAGTTATAAAAAAATATGGAAAATTATAAATTAATTTAATATTATATATTTTTATTTTAATAACTTACCTAAATATGTTGGAATATAATTTCAACCGCGCAGAAGAATCCACGGGCAGATGCAAGTTCGAACAACGCAGAGTTTAAAGGGCGAGCAGATTGGCGGAAATCAACGGAGTCCGGGGGCAGAAACAACGTGACGGTTAACAGAACCATACCCCCCGCATTTCACTTGCGAGTTGGACGTTGACCACAAATGTGTGGCTGTGGTTTATTACGGGGGGTCATCCATTTGATGCGTACGGGAAAAACCATACCCCCCGCAACCACCAGCATGTGGTGGCTCCGCCCACACGCCGCCAGCGCGGCACCAAATCTGCCACCACCGCGTAAATTTGCCACCGCTGCCAGCAAATCAAATTTGACATAAATTTTTTAAATGGTGCTCACAGAAATTTTTAATGCCATTTATGAAATTTGTAAACGGTGATAATTTGGCAACTTAGTCAACACATGACATTAAATGGAGTTTAGATATTTTGGTTATATATTTTATAGAACAGAATTGTAATTTTTTTTTTAATGTAAGCACAACAGTGCGTTTATAAAACCAGAGAGAGCAGAATTAAATTTTTACACAGTAGTGTAAGATTTATTAAAAACACAGTGAGTTGTTTTTGTAAAAACAGTGACAGTAAAAGTCTGAATTACACAGCAGTGTGTTTAGTTTAAATTTTCTGTGTGAGACAAAGAAGCTTTTTTTGTTTTGGAACTGTGCTTAGAAGCAGTCCAATAACAATTTGTAATTCCTCTGCAGTGAGGAAGAATTGTAACAAGTTTTTTTTTACTGAATAGAATTTTTTTTTATGAGAAAAATCTGTCACTCTGAGTGCAAATTTTTAAATCTTTTCTCTGTGTTAAAGAGGGAGTTTATTCTCCATTGTTAATTCTGAAAACTTCAAATTTCCAACATGGTATCAGAGCAGTTCAGGCTATTTGAAGGTCAAATAAGCTGAAGAAAAGGAGTTCGTTATTGCAGAAGCCTCTCCAGCAGAGTGAAGGTTCAGACAAGAAGAATTCGAAGGTACTTCTCTATATAGTTTTGTGTTACTGTTGCAGAACAGTTAGTTAAATTAAAACACACAGTCAGGTGTTTTGAATCATAGTTAAGAGTGCAGTATGGCTGGCTCCAGCACAGGTATGAGTTTGGGAAATATCCATCTCCCACAATTCAATGGAAAAAATTATGACTACTGGTCAATAACTATGAGAGCTTTATTTACCTCACAAGAGTTATGGGAATTAGTTGAGGATGACTTTGAAGAGCCAGCAAATGAAGTAGAGTTTCTTCTTTTAACTCAGGCAGAAAGGGAGTCACTGAAGAACAATAAGAAGAAAGATGCCAAGGCTCTTTTCTTCTTGTATCAAGCAGTGCATGAGAGTGTGTTTCCGAGGATAGCAGCAACTAAGAAATCCCAAGAAGCATGGGAAACTCTCAAGAAGGCTTATCAGGGAATGGAGAAAGTGAAGACAGCAAAACTTCAGTTGCTGAGGAGAGACTTTGAGACTCTCTGTATGAAAGAGTCAGACACTATTGACTCATTCTTCACTCATGTGATTGGAATGGTCACACAAATAAGATCACATGGAGAGACCCTTGAGGACAAGAGGATTGTTGAAAAACTCTTGAGAAGTTTACCTTCAATATTTGATGTGATTGTCACCACCATAGAGGAGACTAAGGATCTCACAAAGTTTTTAGTGGATGAGCTACATGCATCACTGATGACTCATGAACAGAGCTTGAGTAGGAATGAAAACTCATCTCTTGAACATGATTTTAAGACCCAGATGTCTTTCGGAAGAGGAAGAGGGCAAGGCAAAGGAAGAGGAAGAGGCAGAAGCCAGAACAGAGGTGGAAGGAACAGTCCATCAAATGCTCAAGGAAGGGGCAGCAATCCAAATCAGCATCAAGGCCAAGGCAGCCAGCAAAGTGGACAGCAGAATGATCAAGGACAAAGGTATGATAAATCCAATGTTCAATGTTACAATTGTAAAAAATATGGTCATTATGCTAATGAATGTAGAAAGAAGAAACAAGATATGAGAAGTGGAACTAGTGCAAATTTCACAAGAGAAAATAGCAGCCAAAACAATTTGTTTTTAGCTTGTAATATGGCTGAAGAAAAGAATGAAGATTTATGGTTTCTAGACTCCGGTTGTAGTAACCATATGATAGGAAACTTAGCAATGTTTTCTATGTTAGATGAAAGTGTGCAGTCACAAGTCACACTAGGAACTGATAGCAAAGTTTCTGTTATGGGAAAAGGAGATGTAAATGTTTTAACAAGATTAGGTGCAAAGAAAACCATAGCAGATGTTTATTATGTTCCAGGAATGAAATGTAATCTCTTAAGTATTGGACAGCTTTTCCATAAGGGGTATAATGTTTTCTTTGATAATGATGTTTGTACCATCATGGATAAACCACCCAGCAATCAGTGTATTGCTGAAGTAAAAATGACAAGGAACAGGATGTTCCCTCTCAGAATGAGAGCAGACTTGAAGAATGGTGAAGAGAAAGCAGCAGTTGCACAAGAGACTTACCAAAGCAAACCAAAAGATGATAATTGGTTATGGCACTTGAGATTTGGACATCTCAACTTTGGAGGTCTTAACTTGTTGAACAAAAAAGGGATGGTAAGTGGTTTACCATTGATAGAGAAACCAGACAGCCTTTGTGAAGGTTGTATTCTTGGGAAACAACACAGAGAAAGTTTTCCTTCCGGGAAAAGCATAAGGGCAAAAGCACCCTTAGAGATTGTTCACTCAGATGTATGTGGACCGATGCAAACTCCATCGCTTGCAAGAAGCCACTATGTGCTAACATTTATAGATGATTTTACAAGGAAAACTTGGGTTTACTTTTTGAAAAACAAAAGTGAAGTGTTTGAAAATTTTTTCAATTTCAAAGCACTTGTTGAGAACCAGAGTGGGTTGCATATCAAAGTCTTAAGGACTGATAGAGGAGGTGAGTATATATCTAAATATTTTCTACGTTTTTCTAGAGAAAATGGTATTCAAAAGCAGTTTACAACTAGATATACTCCGCAGCAAAATGGAGTAGCTGAAATGAAAAACTGAACCATAATGGACATGGCGAGGAGTATGTTAAAGGCAAAGCATTTGTCGAATGATTATTGGGCTGAAGCTGTACATTGTGCAGCGTACATATTAAACAGGTGCCCTACAAAAGTAGTTATGAACAAAGTGCCGGAAGAGGCATGGAGTGGCACAAGGCAAAGTGTCACACACATGAAGGTTTTTGGATGTGTAGCTTATGCACACATTCCGGATCATCTAAGAAAGAAGTTGGACAGCAAGGGGGAGAAATGTATTTTCATTGGATACAGTGAGGAATCCAAGGCATACAGGTTATATAACCCATCCAACAAGAAGTTTCTTGTGAGCAGGGATGTTCAGTTCATTGAAGAGGAAGCTTGGGATGGAAGCATAGAGAAAACAGTGAATGTTAAACATTGTTTATCTCATGATGAGAATGATGATGAGGTGGCTGAAATACATCCCCAAACAGCAACACCAACAAGAGAGCAGCAAAGCACACCCTTGAGGAGAAATGAAAGTGCTTCTCCAAGCACACCGCAAGGAGGAAATTCAAGTGCTTCTTCAAGTACTTGTACACCTACTGAAAGAGGTAAGAAATTCAGAAGTTTGAAAGATATTTATGAACAAGATATAGCTAATGAAGGTATCAATTCTTTGTTTTCTTTATATTGTCATGTTGATGATCCTGTTCATTTCGAAGAAGCTATCAAGGATAGGAAATGGATAGAAGCTATGGATGAGGAAATTAATGCCATAGAGAGGAACAAAACTTGGGATTTGGTTGAACTCCCAAAAGGTAAAGATGTTATTGGAGTTAAATGGGTCTACAAGACCAAGAGTAATGCTGAAGGCAAGATAGAGAGACACAAGGCAAGGCTTGTTGTCAAAGGCTATAAGCAGAAGCATGGCATTGATTATGAGGAAACCTTCGCACCGGTTGCCAGAATGGAAACCGTGAGAGCAGTGTTGTCTATAGCAGCACAAAACAAATGGAAAGTTTACCAAATGGACGTGAAGTCAGCATTCCTGAATGGAGTGTTAATGGAAGAGGTTTACATTGATCAACCTCTCGGCTATGAGAAGAAAGGCCAAGAGCACAAAGTTTGCAAGTTGAAGAAAGCTCTTTATGGGCTGAAGCAAGCGCCAAGAGCGTGGTACAGTAGGATAGATTCATATCTACTGGAAAATGGTTTTGAAAAGTGTGAGGGAGAACCCACCCTCTACATCAAAGAAAAAGACGGTAAGATCTTGATTGTAGTCTTGTATGTTGATGATGTTATTTTTACAGGTAATGATGATTGCCTTATTGAACATTTTAAAACAGTCATGAAGGAAGAATTTGAAATGACTGACATGGGTCTGTTGAGATACTTCTTGGGAATAGAAGTAGAACAAGATGAAAGTGGGATTTTCATCTCACAGGCAAAGTATGTTAATGAGGTACTTGAAAGATTTAACATGCAGGAGAGCAAAGCAGCAATCACTCCCACAGTGATGGGACTAAAGCTCAGTAGAGATGACAGCAGTAAGGATTTTGATCCTAGTCTATACAAGAGCATAGTTGGCAGCCTTATGTACTTGACTGCAACTAGGCCGGACATAATGCATGCTGTTAGTTTGATTTCCAGGTTCATGGAAAAGCCAAAGGATGCACATTGGCAAGCAGCAAAAAGGATTTTGATGTATGTTAAAGGTACTAAAAGGTTTGGTATTTTTTATACTACTTCAGAATGTTTAGATTTAGTTGGATACACGGACAGTGATTGGGCTGGAAGTGTTGATGATCGGAAGAGAACTTCCGGTTATGTTTTTCACATGGGTTCAGGAGCCATTTCACGGGCTTCTAAGAAACAACCCATTGTAGAATTGTCTACAGCAGAAGCAGAATATGTGGCAGCTACAGCAGCAGCGTGTCATGCAGTTTGGATGCGGAAAATGTTGAGAAGCTTATGTCAAGAACAGGTAAAAGGGACAGTGATATTTTGTGACAATAGCTCAGCTATTGCATTGTCTAAAAATTATGTTTTTCATAGGAGGACTAAACACATTGACACCAAGTTTCACTTCATACGTGAATTGGTTAACAATGGTGAGATCGTTTTACAGCATTGTAGAATGGAGGATCAATTGGCTGATATCCTCACAAAGCCACTTGCGCAGAAAAGCTTTGAACATTTCAAGAAATGCTTGGGTATGCAAGAAAACCCAGCAGTTGAAATTAAGGGGGAGTGTTGGAATATAATTTCAACCGCGCGGAAGAATCCATGGGCAGATGCAAGTTCGAACAGCGCAGAGTTTAAAGGGCGAGCAGATTGGCGGAAATCAACGGAGTGCGGGGGCAGAAACAGCGCGACGGTTAACAGAACCATACCACCCTCATTTGACTTGCCAGTTGGACGTTGACCACAAATGTGTGGCTGTTGTTTATTACGGGGGGTCGTCCATTTGATGCGTACAGGAAAAACCATACCCCCCGCAACCACCAGCATGTGGTGGCTCCGCCCACACGCCGCCAGCGCGCCACCAAATCTGCCACCACCGCGTAAATTTTCCACCGCTGCTAGCAAATCAAATTTGACATAATTTTTTTAAATGGTGCTCACAGAAATTTTTAATTCCATTTATGAAATTTTTAAGCGGTGATAATTTGGCAACTTAGTCAACAAATGACATTAAATGGAGTTTAGATATTTTGGTTATATATTTTATAGAACAGAATTGTAATTTTTTTTTAATGTAAGCACAGCAGTGCGTTTATAAAAACAGAGAGAGAAGAATTAAATTTTTACACAGCAGTGTAAGATATATTAAAAACACAGTGAGTTGTTTTTGTAAAAACAGTGACAGTAAAAGTCTGAATTACACAACAGTGTGTTTAGTTTAAATTTTCTGTGTGAGACAGAGAAGTTTTTTTTGTTTTGGAACTGTGCTTAGAAGCAGTCCAGTAACAATTTGTAATTCCTCTACAGTGAGGAAGAATTGTAACAAGTTTTTTTTTAATGAATAGAATTTTTTTTTATGAGAAAAATCTGTCACTGTGAGTGCAAATTTTTAAATCTTTTCTCTGTGTTAAAGAGAGATTTTATTCTCCATTGTTAATTCTGGAAACGTCAAATTTCCAACAAAATAGTGTATGGCCTTGCTGTGAGGAGACTATTTCTCTATTTCTATCTTATCCTTAAACATCAAAGTATTGAGAAGAATGTTTCACGAAAATATACAAATACAATCGATTTGACGAAAATAATTTACAATGTTAAACAGAACAGCAAATCACTGGACACTCATGTTAAACAAAACAGCAGAGCATTGGACACCAGAGTGCTAGGTAAATAAAGAGAAGTGAAATAAGAATAATGGAAAGAAAATAATAAAATTCATATTCATATATATGTGGAACGAGAGAAAAGAGGAATTTATAAATAAATTGTATACTTCACAAATAAAATTTGAAATAAATGAATTTATCCTTATTACATCAATCTTATGTGGAGGAAATATTAAGAGGCAATTGAAATGAAATCCACACCAAAGGAACAAATCTGGGAGAAGTAAGGAAATAAAACGAGAACACCAATAATTCACTAGGGTTTCACTCTTCTATTCGCTAACACTTCGGGAGGTCTCGAGGAGGAGGCTCCAATCTTGCCGAAAGACCGCGACCGTTCTTCACCAGAAACGCCATGTTCAATCCCCATGATAAATGGTCTTCTAAATGGCAATGCACAAACCACATTCCTGAATCAAATATAAGGACAGGGTGATTAGGGTTACTTCAAACCACATTCCTGAATCAAATATAAGGACAGGGTGATTAGGGTTACTTTTCTATAGAGATGATTTAATGAATATTTTGAAATCTGGTAAACACGAGAGGGACATTAAATAATATTCCAAAAATAAATATATAATAAATATTTCAAAAAAATTCTACAATGCAACCACGAAATACAAATGCCAACCAGATATATACATAAAAAATCATATAATAAAACTGAATTCAGTTTTGCTGAAGTCCGGGAGTAATATGTATGAGTTTAAATATACCTGGATTATCAGCTCTGAATCTTATGGCAACCCACCCGCTCATGGGAGCGATTACTGTGTTGCGTTGAGGGGGGTCAACCAAATTAAAGCTGAGCGGATCAGTTACTGGGTTATAGTTTCCTAGTCCTTCTCCCACCACATAGAAACTGTTACCATGAAGATGCATCGGATGGTTTTCGGCCACGAAGATGTTTGTTGTCTGAAATACCAGTTGCACTGTAGAATTGTATTCCAGAACTTTCACTTTTGTTGCGGGTACAGGAGTCCAAAGACTTAGGGCTATATCATCTCCCGTGTAGTTAAATGTAACCGGAGGACTTGAAGGAAAATTAGTTGTAAAGACGCCATTAATGCCGAAATAATTAGCTTCAAGCAGAGCGATCTTGGGCAATGTAAATGATATGTTGTTCATACTTGCGGTGAGCATGGTTCCGTTAGGGCCTGCACAGGTCTTCCCAGTGGAGCACGGACGCAACCCGAGACCAACCGTGGAGATGATGCTGTTATTTATGCTTTTCGGAACGTCCACCGGGTACTCCCGGGAAGCCATGCTTCGCAGTCCTCTTGTAAATTCAGTGACAGTTGCGGTGTCATTGTAGTACGGAAGACTAGGAAAAACCGGACTAGTGGAATTTTTATGTCCAAAATACTCTACAATAGCAGTAGTCGTCGTGTTATCAATACTGGCCGTTGCCAGGTTAGTATATGGTCGAGCGGCCATATAGTATTTGCCGACAGTCTGGTTGGCTGTCACAAGAACATCTGTACTCTGGCCGGGAGATACCACAACAACGTCCGTTTTATAGGGTTTCGTGTAAGAAGCATCGACAGCTACAACAGTAAATTCGTGGCCTGCTATCTTGAAAAAATGCCCATTATTAAGTGCAGCATTCACGATCCGCAGAAGGTATGTTTCTCCATGACGTACAGAGAACCTAAATGTTTCTGCACCGAAATCATTTGGTTAGTTTCTAACATTGAAAATATTAAAGTCACCTGCCAGCCTTGGGCAGTGACAAGAAGAAACAAGTACAAGGCAGCAGAAACAGAGATTGAGTGCGCAGCACTCTGTATTCAAGAAGAATGGAGAATCCGTAAGGAAGAATTAAATTCTTGATGGGCCGCAGCCACAACAGCAGAGAAGAAATTTAATTTGGTGATGGACAGAGCCGTCTTGCAGCGGAATGAATATTTCCCGTAGTTCCAATCTACGGAGGAGCAGACTAAATTAAAAACAATCGTTTCGGGCTTTAAAGCCCTCAAAAACCAGAATGAAGAGAAACAGGGGGAAGTCCTTTTAATTTTTGAATTGGCGGACAAGTGGTCCCCACCACTTAATCACTAATCGCAAATCGCGAATTTGTTTTTGAAAACAGTGTCTTGTTAATGATGGAGGTACGTGATGCGATGTGATACAATCGCAATCGCAAATCGCAATGCATATATTATAAACCAAGTGTCTTGTTGATATGGGAGAGTTCCACAAAGGCGGAACGTTTAATACAAACAAAACATAATAATCATCCTCACAATAACGAGGGCCGTGGGTCCACAAGACCACGTGGCGGTATCTTATTACAATCGCAACGAGCGTAATAGCAAGGTTCAATCGGCGGAGTTTTGTTATGAGCTCCCGATTGAAGGTTGGACTTTGATCATATTATTTGCCATAGTTTATGTTACCAAAGCATCAGGGGCGATCGCAATCGAAAATTTTATGTGGATCACAAGTATTCCATAGCGAGGTTACGTTGGATGTTTGCGATGCGATTCAATCGAAATACGCAACATCGCACTTCACCACGGTGCAAGTTTTGTTGACATCACAAATTTGCCGATTGCTGATTGCCGATTGCGAAGTGGTCCCCACTGCGTAAGTCGGAGCATTTCATAATTTTTAAAGTTCCGCAAAGTTTTCCTTTGTATTTGGTTTTTATTTTTGTTTGAAGTTTTAATATAGTTTTTTACGAAATGTTAAAATATGTACGCGGCATATAAAAAGAATGATCAATATACGAGCCATGGTAATTGTGTTGTTTTGGTTTTTCGCCTGTTGTGAAAGAAGAAATACAGAGTAGTCATCGGTATTTATTGAAAGATAGAGTATTTTCTTGAGAAACTGATGTTTTCTATACCTTGCGTCTGTAGCAGTCACCTTTGTTGTTATCCCTCTCTTAAGAGAAAAGATTTGTGACAGTTTTGAAAGTAATAGAAGTTTGTTTTAAAGCCCTGAAAGCTCTGTCTCCTGTCAATTTTTTTTAACTTCTCTGTGTTTAGGAGGAGAGCCCATTCTCTTCTCTTGGAATTCTCAAAATTCCAACATGGTATCAGAGCTAGTCTAGGCTCTTTGAAGATTTCAAAGAAGCTGAAGAAGAAGAATTGGTGCAGCGTTTCTCTCCAGCAGCGTGAAAAGCTCAACAGAAGTCAAGGTTAGGTATTTCTCAAAGATAAAAGAGCAGTTGTTTATTGTTTAAAAAAATTGTTCTTTCAAGAAGGAAAGACAGTTTGTTTAAAGTCTGAGTTCAGTTTAAGAAGCAATGGCTGGACCAAGCACTGGTATGAATCTTGGAAGTGTTCAGCTTCCACAGTTTAATGGAAAGAACTATGATTATTGGGCCATTACCATGAGAGCCCTGTTTGTCTCACAAGACTTGTGGGAACTAGTAGAATATGGTTTCACAGAACCAGCTGATGAGCAGGCTTTTAATGCCTTAACTCAAGCAGAGAAAGATGTATTGAAGAATAATAGGAAGAAGGATGCTAAAGCTCTCTTCTGTTTGTATCAAGTTGTAAATGAGAGTGTGTTTCCAAGGATAGCAGCAGCTAAGAAATCCAAGGAGGCATGGGAAACTCTGAAAGTAGCCTATCAAGGTATGGAGAAAGTTAAAACAGCAAAACTTCAATTGCTGAGAAGAGATTTTGAAACTCTTTGCATGAAAGAGTCAGACAGTGTTGACACATTTTTTACACATGTGATTGGGATTGTAAATCAGATAAGATCCCATGGAGAAACTCTTGAAGATAGAAGGATTGTGGAGAAACTTTTGAGATGCTTACCCTCAAAGTTTGATGTTATTGTAACCACCATAGAAGAGACCAAAGATCTCTCACAGTTCACAGTGGATGAACTTCATGCCTCACTGATAACTCATGAACAAAGATTGAGCAGAGATGAACACTCATCTCTTGAGCACACCTTCAAGACCCAGATGCCTTCAGGAAGAGGAAGAGGTCAAAGAAAAGGAAGAGGAAGAGGTCAAAGAAAAGGAAGAGGAAGAGGCAGAAGCCAGAATAGAGGTGGAAGGGATAGCTCTTCACATTCACATGGAAGGAGCAACAGTCAAAGCCAGAGCCATGGCCAAAGCAACAGCCAGCAAGGTGGACATCAACACCAACATGCTCAAGGACAAAGGTATGACAAATCCAATGTCCAGTGTCATTATTGCAAGAAATATGGGCACTATGCCAATGAAGGTAGAAAGAAGCAAAATGACATGAAGAATAGGCAGAATGCTAATGTAGCAAAAGAGGAAAAGAACCCAAGTAATGTGCTGTTAGCTTGTAATGTAGCACAAGATAAAAATGATGATGTTTGGTTCTTAGATTCTGGATGTGTAATCACATGACTGGCAACAGAGCAATGTTTGCCAATCTTGATGAAGAAGTTAAATCTGAAGTGACCACAGGGACTGATACTAAAATCTCTGTCAAAGGGAAAGGCAGAGTAAGTATTCGAGCAAGGAATGGGGAGCAGAAATTTGTTCCTGATGTGTATTATGTTCCAGGTCTGAAATGTAATCTTTTGAGCGTTGGGCAGCTCATAAACAAAGGTTACAATGTAATTTTTAAGGATGATGTGTGCACAATAAAAGATATTCCTCCAAGCAAGAAAATTATTGCTGAAATTCAAATGACCAGCAATAGAATGTTTCCACTCAAGCTCAACATTGACTTGAAGGGAAAAGGAAAGAGCATAGCAGCCGTAACACAAGAAGCCTTTCAGAAGGAAGAGAAAGATGTAAATTGGTTATGGCACCTGAGATTTGGACATCTCAATTTTGGAGGATTAAATTTGCTGCACAGAAAAGGAATGGTAAGAGGTTTACCATTGATTGAGAAGCCTGACAGCCTATGTGAAGGCTGCATCTTGGGAAAGCAACACAGAGAAAATTTTCCTTCAGGGAAAAGCATAAGGGCGAAAGCACCTTTGGAGATAATCCACTCAGATTTATGTGGGCCGATGCAAACAACATCTGTTTCAGGCAGCAATTACATGCTGAATTTCATTGATGATTTCACACGAAAAGTGTGGGTTTATTTTCTGAAATATAAGAGTGAAGTCTTTCAGAAATTTCGTCATTTTAAAGCTCTTGTAGAAAAACAGAGCGGACTGCACATTAAAGTCCTCAGAACAGATAGAGGAGGAGAATATATCTCAAAATAATTTCTGCGTTTTTGCAGAGAGAGTGGCATACACAAGCAATTTACCACCAGGTACACGCCGCAACAGAATGGAGTGGCTGAAAGGAAGAATCAAACCATAATGGAGATGGTGAGAAGTATGCTAAAGGCGAAACACTTACCGAATGAGTATTGGGCAGAAGCAGCAAACTGTGCTGTATATATTTTGAATAGATGCCCTACAAAAGCAGTGATGAACAAAGTTCCAGAAGAAGCGTGGAGTGGCAGAAAATAGGGAGTCACCCACATGAGAGTTTTTGGGTGTGTAGCATATGCACACATTCCAGACAAATTGAGAAAGAAGTTGGATAGTAAGGGGGAGAAGTGCATTTTTCTTGGATATTGTGAAGATTCCAAAGGATACAGACTGTATAACCCATCCACAAAGAAGTTTGTAATTAGCAGAGATGTGCAATTCATCGAAGAGGAAGCGTGGGATGGAAGCATTGAGAAAACAGTCAATGTCAAAAACTATTTATCTCATGATGAAGATGATGTAGATGTGGTTGAGATTAATAACCCATCCATTGCACAACCTCTAGCAGCGCAAGGCCAGCAAGGGACGCCTCAAGCGGCAGTGAGAACACCCTTGAGAAGAAGCGACAGTGGTTCACCTAGTACACCACAAGGAGCAGAATCGAGTGCTTCATCAAGCATGGCTACACTAAGTGAAAGAGGAACAAAGTTTAGAAGCCTTAGAGAAATCTATGAGCAAGGAGAAGCAGATGAAGGTATGAATTCCTTATTTGATTTGTATTGTCAAGTTGATGATCCTATTCATTTTGAAGATGCTATTAAAGATAGAAAATGGATAGAAGCTATGGATGAAGAAATTAAAGCCATAGAGAAGAATAGAACATGGGAATTGGTAGATCTACCAGAAGGTAAAGAAGTCATTGGAGTTAAATGGGTATACAAGACCAAAAGCAATGCTGAAGGAAAAATAGAAAGACACAAGACCAGACTTGTTGTCAAAGGATATAAGCAGAAGCAAGGGATTGATTATGAAGAAACTTTTGCACCAGTTGCAAGAATGGAGACGGTAAGAGCAGTGCTGTCCATAGCAGCACAAAATAGATGGAAAGTATATCAAATGGATGTAAAATCCGCATTTTTAAATGGAGTTTTAATGGAAGAGGTATATGTGGAACAACCTCTTGGATATGAGAAGAAAGGCCAATAGCATAAGGTCTGTAAATTGAAGAAAGCTCTTTATGGGCTGAAACAAGCACCAAGAGCGTGGTACAGCAGAATAGATTCCTATCTATTGGAGAATGGATTTGAAAAGTGTGAGGGAGAACCCACCCTCTACATCAAAGAAAAGGATGGTAAGTTATTGATTGTTGTCTTATATGTTGATGATTTAATTTTTACAGGTAATGATGATTACCTTGTTGAAAATTTTAAAACGGTCATGAAAGATGAATTTGAAATGACTGACATGGGTTTATTAAGATACTTCTTGGGAATAGAAGTGGAGCAAGGTGAGAAAGGAATTTTTATTTCTCAAACAAAGTATGTGAATCAAGTTTTGGAAAGATTCAACATGCAGGAGTGCAAAGCTGCAATTACTCCCACGGTAATGGGATTGAAGTTGAGTAAGAATGACAGCAGCAAGGATTTTGATCCAAGTTTATATAAAAGCATAGTTGGAAGCCTCATGTACTTGACTGCAACTAGACCGGATATTATGCATGCTGTTAGCTTAATTTCCAGATTTATGGAAAAGCCAAAAGAAGCACATTGGCAAGCAGCAAACAGAATTCTGAGGTATGTGAAAGGAACAAAAGGATTTGGTATTTTATATACTACTTCAGAAAATTCAGAATTAGTTGGATACACTGACAGTGATTGGGCTGGAAGTGTAGATGATCGGAAGAGCACTTCCGGTTATATTTTTCATATGGGTTCAGGAGCCATTTCATGGGCTTCCAAGAAACAACCTATTGTAGCATTTTCTATAGCAGAGGCAGAATATGTGGCAGCTACAGCAGCAGCGTGTCAAGCAATTTGGATGAGAAGGATGTTGAGAAATTTGTGCCAAGAACAGGTAAAGGGCACTGTGATTTATTGTGACAATAGCTTAGCTATTGCATTGTCAAAGAATTATGTGTTTCATAAAGGAACAAAGCACATAGACACAAAGTATCATTATATCAGAGAATTGGTGAATAATGGTGAAGTTGTTTTACAGCATTGTAAAACAGAGGAGCAATATGCAGATATTTTAACTAAACCATTGGGACAGAAGACCTTTGAATTTCTAAGAAAATGCTTGGGTATGATGGATAACCCAGCAGCTGACTTTAAGGGGGAGTGTTGAAAATATTAAAGTCACCTGCCAGCCTTGGGCAGTGACAAGAAGAAACAAGTACAAGGCAGCAGAAACAGAGATTGAGTGCGCAGCACTCTGTATTCAAGAAGAATGGAGAATCCGTAAGGAAGAATTAAATTCTTGATATTTGTTGCCACAACAATAGATGAAATTAACTCGGTGATGGGCGAGCCGTTTTTGTCTACGGAAGAATAAGAGATTAGCTTTACGGGAGGGCGAGATTGAGTTAAGACAGTCATTTCAGGCTTTAAAGCCCTCAACAACCAGAATGAAGAGAAACAGGCGGAAGTCCTTTTAATTTTTGAATTGGCGGACAAGTGGTCCCCACCACTTAATCGCTAATCGCAAATCGCAGATTTGTTTTTGAAGAAGTGTCTTGTTAATGATGGAGCTGCGATGCGATGCGATACAATCGCAATCGCAAATCGCAATGCATATATTATAAACCAAGTGTCTTGTTGATATGGGAGAGTTCCGCAAAGCGGAACGTTTAATACAAACAAAACATATATAATAATCGCCCTCACAACAGCGGAGGCCCGTGGGTCCACAAGACCACGTGGCGGTATCTTATTGCAATCGCAACAGCGTAATCGCAAGGTTCAATCGGCGGAGTTTTGTTATGGGCTCCGATTGAAGGTCGGACCTGATCATATTATATGCCATAGTTTATGCGCCATCGCATCCGAGAGCTCATCGCAATCAGAACTTTTATGTGGATCACAAGTATTCCATAGCAGGTTACGTTGGATGTTTGCGATGCAATTCAATCGCAATCGCAACATCGCACTTCACCACGGTGCAAGTTTTGTTGACATTGCAAATTTGCCGATTGCAGATTGCCGACTGCGAAGTGGTCCCCACTCGTACGTCAGGCATTTCATAATTTTAAAGTTCCGCAAAGGATTTTCCTTTGTATTTGGTTTTATTTTTGTTTTAAGTTTTAATATAGTTTTTTACGAAATGTTAAAATATATGTGCGGCATATAAAAAAAAGAGAGGCCTGCGAGCCATTGTAACTGTATTGTTCTGTTTTGGTTTTTCGCACAGCAGCGCGGAAAAAGAAATACACAGCAGTGTGTTGAATGTATGAAGACAAAGTATTGTTCTTGAGAGACAGAGAATTTTTCTGTGCACTGCGTCTGTAGCAGTCACCTTTGTTGTTATCCCTCTCTTAAGAGAAAAGATTTGTGACAGTTTTGAAAGTAATAGAAGTTTGTTTTAAAGCCCTGAAAGCTCTGTCTCCTGTCTATTTTTTTTAACTTCTCTGTGTTTAAGAGGAGAGCCCATTCTCTTCTCTTGGAATTCTCAAAATTCCAACACTAACTAGTCAATTTTCAACATTACAAGTTATAAATATTTCTTTTGAAGTCTATATGTAAAGTTAGTACCGAGTGTAGAGCGAGGAATACGAGTCTCCTCGACATTATTTATGGTGAAGGCATTGAATCCACATTGAGTGGACCACTGAAGAGTGCTTCATTTATAACGTCAATGGGGTTACTGTTTCCACCATTCTCCTTGTTCAATCTCTTGATTGTCATCAGTAACCATCCAAATCCCATAGGTAAGTAAAGTTTAAAGATTTATGTAATGAATTTCATAGCAACTCATTACCTATTACGATAGGAATTTCCCCATGGGGTTTAGGAAAGGGATATAAGCTTCCTCTTTTAGGATAGATTACGAAAGCTCCATGCACCGTAGCTCGGAGCCAAGAGATATGAGCATGCCACCACAGGGTTCCTTCCTGTCCACTAATTTTGAATTTGTAAGTATAATTTCCACCAGGTTGAATAGGGCATTGTGTAACATATTCCGTTCCATCGGCCCACCCTGTACGTAATTGCCTCACTCCATGCCTGACACATATTCATAAACAACAATTCCAATAGTCAAACCTATCAATAATATTATTAATAACAGATGTACTGTTCTCAAAGATTCACATCGAATGTGAATAAACATACCAGTGAATAGTGGCATTGTACTCGGCTCTGTTAATAACTTTAACAATAACAGTGTCTCCGTTGTGGACATACAGAGTTGGACCCGGTAGATGTCCATTGACAACAATTATGGTATACTGGTTGCATAGTCTTGTGACGTTCTTCGGTGCAATCTGTGCAGGAATTCAAAAGAAACCATCAAAATATTGCAAGTAATTGGTTAATCTAAACGTTATACCTTTGTTTTCCCAAGCATATAGCTATGCAAAAATAAGTCTTGAAAATAGTGAAAAATCAACTTACAAGAAGCCGGGAGATATCACTATAACGTCCGTTTTATAGGGTTTCGTGTAAGAAGCATCGACAGCTACAACAGTAAATTCGTGGCCTGCTATCTTGAAAAAATGCGCATTATTAAGTGCAGCATTCACGATCCGCAGAAGGTATGTTTCTCCATGACGTACAGAGAACCTAAATGTTTCTGCACCGAAATCATTTCGTTAGTTTCTAACTAGTCAATTTTCAACATTACAAGTTATAGATATTTACTGAAGTCTATATGTAAAGTTAGTACCTGATGTAGAGCAGGAATACAGGTCTCCTGGCTGTCCATTTATGGTGAAGGCATTGGATACATTGGGTGGACCACCTGTGAGGAGTACTTCATTTATAACGTCAATGGGGTTACTGTTCCACCATTCTCCTGTTCAATCTCTTCGAATTAGTATTAACCATCCAAATCCCATAGGTAAGTAAAGTTTAAAGGTTTATGTAATGAATTTCATAGCAACTCGTTACCTATTACGATAGGAATTTCCCCATGGGGTTTAGGAAAAGGATATAAGCCTCCTCTTTTAGGATAGATTACGAAAGCTCCATGCACCGTAGCTCGGAGCCAAGAGATATGAGCATGCCACCACAGGGTTCCTTCCTGTCCACTAATTTTGAATTTGTAAGTATAATTTCCACCAGGTTGAATAGGGCATTGTGTAACATATGCCGGTCCATCGGCCCATCCTGTACGTAATTGCCTCACTCCATGCCTGACACATATTCATAAACAACAAGTCCAATAGTCAAATCTATCAATAATTGTATTAATAACAGATTTACTGTTCTCAAAGAGTCACATCGAGTTTGAATAAACATACCAGTGAATAGTGGCATTGTACTCGGCTTTGTTAAGAACTTTAACAATAACAGTGTCTCCGTTATGGACATACAGAGTTGGACCCGGTAGCTGTCCATTGACAACAATTATGGTATGCTGGTTGCATAGTCTTGTGACATTCTTCGATGCAATCTGTGCAGTAATTTAAAAGAAAGCATCAAAATATTGCATGTAATTGGTTAATCTAAACGTGATACCTTTGTTTTCCCAAGCTTATAGCTATGCAAAAATAAACCTTGAAAATAGAGAAAAAAGTCAACTTACAACGAAGGTATGATGGTGTGTTTTCGCGTGTGTGATGACAGCCAAACATGTAATAAATTGGAGGAGAATAAGAATCCTGGCTGAAACCAGCCGTACTGATTGCAAAAACATTGCTGCCGTCCTAGATATTCTAGTACTACGTTTGCAAAGCATAAAAGAGGTCTCTAACTAATATCCTTCACACTCTGGCTAATGGATCAGCCAATACGAAATCGAATCTTTGTAATCGAATGTTCTGCTAATTTTTTGTTTTTCTGCCATGGAGACCGAATATAAATAAGGTGTGAAACTACAGCAGTGTCGTCATCAATCATTGCGGATCATGACAACTGGTTCAATTTTCAATCCAGACCTAATGACAACTTGTTCAATTTTCAATCCAGATCTAATGGCAACTGGCCCGAAGTGATTGCAATAGATTCGACAACAGGTACACTGTACTAGATATAATTAGAAGTTTGATATCTAATTGAAAAAAAAATCTAATTATAATTATAATTATATCTAGATATAATTATAATTGAAAAAAAAAATCCGGTTTTTGCCATAGATGTGGGATCTCCGCGTTTGGTAACGTATTTTTCAATTTGATTAAGGTCAACTGCATAACGTATAACGATGCACAAAAACTAAAAAAAATATGAGATCGCAGATTGCCAATTGGATGGAATCTGAAAGAAAACTTATTAGGTAGTAATCAAGAATAAAGAATGTACATTAAACCTAAATGTAGACGCAATTCGATCGAAATCTCTTATGTCCTACGAATTCAACTCAGTCAAATAATTAATTTTAAAATTTCACTCTTATCTTACCTTTAGATTCTTATATCTGAAGTACAAGAACTAAGTGAAATAATTAATTTCATTCTTATCTTATATTTCTAAAATATTATAGAATTTGGATGCTTTATATATTTTATCTTCATTATTAAACAATTTAGTAATCCTGTTTCATAAAGCTTTACCTTAATTACGGAGCATTTCAATAATGAAAATTCTTTGGATAGAGGCATTCCAACTCAACAAATAAATGTAACTAAATAAATAAAGTGTATTTTAAATACCATTTAGACAAACCTCAGATTAGGAATAGCTTTAATTTTGTGCAGAACAACAACCTTCCCATCAATTAAATATTGTGACCATGAATATCCAATACTGAGTAGAACTTAAACGCCAGTTAAGATCATTCATTTTCAGAGAAACATCAAATAGTAAATATATATTATGAAGAAATAAATCTTAATGGAAATATTACTACAAACAAACTCAACGATACAAATATATTACATAATTAAAAATGAAATAAAGTTAATTCTAACGTCAATGTATAGCGAATTGGATGTGAAGTGCATTTGTCCAAACGAGGAACTGACATCTTTAGTCGCAATCAGGACGTGCTGCAAGTTTCGATCGCAAAATACTCAAACTTGTGGTATTCACGACTCTCCAATTTTTATCAATAAATTATTAAAGTGGCCGACGCTACCTAACTTTTATAATTTAATTACTCAAGCTACGCTGTCTTTTCCTTCCTTGCGAAGCATACTCACTATAATATAATAAATAACGTAGGATGGCTTTTTTTTTTGGTTATAATATAATATAATATAATAAATAACCTACTATACCACAATAAACGGAGGATGACTTTGTCTTTGTTCATAGAGACATAGAATTGTAATGAGTTGACCTATACTTTTACCAAGATAAGGGGTATCTTTATAATAGTAATATTTGTAGAATTGTAATGATTCGGTAAATTTCAAGATCAGCTAAGTCATCACATTAGTGATAGCCGTGGAATTGTTATGATTAGACTTTTCGGGAAGATTAAGGACACTGTATCACATACCAACAAAGGAACATCGCGATAATGACGTGAGTATAAATATGATTATAATTTTTGGCTCTATACAATTTTTTTATCTTTGTTGTTTAAAATATGTTTTTAATTATAAGTCAATTGAGTATTTTGAAAAAATAAAATATTAGATTATACATATGATTATAATTTTTGGCTTTCTCTATTGATGATACAATTATGTTATTTTTTTATTTATTATAATATGTTTTTAATTATAAGTCAATTGAGTGTTTTGAAAAAAAAAAATATTAGAATTTTTGTGAATTACATCATTCAAATTTATAATTATAATTAATATTTCTTAAATTTTGGAAAAAATTAATAATAAAGATACTCATATAAAAACCAGAAAAAAAAGTATTATGGTTGAAATTGGCCAAGTGGAATACACACCTATTATGTCACAAAACACTCATGGATGAGGACATGGCCATGCCGCCTCCGCTATGTTATATGCAAACCATAATGTTGATACACAAAAGATCGTGCAACATCACTCCAATTTAATGGTAGATCTATCTAGAACTTGTAAATATTTAATGGTTGAGATTGAATGGAGATCATAACGAGTAAAGTTGTTTGGATATGGATATATGGAGGTATGAATATATGGAGCCATCCTTGAAATCCTTCACAAACTACACTACCATGAAGAACAATCAAAATTTGCACATGCTCCCATTAGTTAGAGAATGTGGCCAAAATATGCAAGAGATAATTGTTGAAGTTTTGGGAATGGGTCATTTTCTTTATAGTGGTAAACATTCTCTCCTTTGTTGTTTCCTTGAATGTTCTCTCTTAGCACATTCCCCATGTATTGTGGATCTTGTACCATCTTTACTTTGTTTTTTTGTCATTTCTTAGCTACTTCCTTGGACTGCTTTAGTTGGGTTTCATTGGGTTGCCCTTCTGCTTTGGAATTATATATCTAGTAGTTTTCTTTCCCCTATGGGTCCTTATCTAAACAATTTCGTCCATATGAAGAGCCCTTGTACCCCTTTTCTTCTATTCTCCTTGCCTACCCATCCCCTTAACTTCCTTCTAGTGAGTACATATATGATTGCAACATATTTTATTTTGGTTAAGAATTCCCTGTCAATGCACTAGGAGCCACCAAAGGGTTCCCTACTATAGAGGAAATGGAAGTTCTTGAGCCTAACAAAGACATAAATATTCACCACGTCTATCGCACCCAAAATATATAGAATATTCAAGAAAAAATAATAGAAGTGGAATGTGACATTGCAGGAGAGAAACAATGTTTGCAACTAAAGTCACTACAAAGGTAGTAGATTGGACGCCCCAAGTAGGGAATATTAGAGGATGATATATTCAATACATGTATATTGGAGATATCTACTATCATTTCGGAATTTTATTTAGACACATATCGTTGGATGGCAAAGAGTACAAGGAGAATATCCTACTTAAGTTGAATGAGTTGCATATTTTTCTGAAGACTTGGAAATACATCTAAAATGAGTCGAAGACCATATTGGCCTTCCCGTGAATCTAGGATGTTGGGCATGCAACCACAAGAAGCTAGTAATAGCGAACATATTAGAATCTTCTAATCCTAAATGAACAGTCATCATTTCTCTTATCTATTTATCTCTTTTTTTGGTCTTATATTTATATGTTCAAGGATATATTAACATGTAAAGGCATGTATAATAAGATCTATATTTTTTTGCTAGACTTTAATGAACATAAAGTTTGGATGTTGAAGAAACTTTGGTTTTACCATTGGTCAAGCTTTCAATGTCGAAGACTAGGGAAACCCATAACTAGGTATATTGTAAACTTCTAATGCATGAATACAAGTTTACCTTACAAAAAAAGGACTAAAAATATATTATTTAGACTACTATCACATCAACTCGATCAGAGATTTTGGAATACTTTGGATATGAATGAAGTCAAATAGTTGACTTTTTCATATTGTTATATTTGGACTAATCCCTCTTTTGGACAACAACGATCTCACTATATTTCAATCAAAACCTAGTAACAAGAAGACAATAAAAATACTCTTTCCCTGAATCTATCTTTCTTGAATCATAAAGCTAAAAGGATAGGAAATGAGATCCATACTTTATTGTTAATTTCTCGATGAATATCCCCACTATGACTTGATGCAACTCTTCAATGCTTGAAGCATACCTGCACACATAGAAACCAAAGGATGAAAGGCATATGCATCATAGATAATTCAAATATTCAAACTCATGATCAACGAGATTAGTAACCAACATAATTTCAATGCATAAACTAAAAATAATACAAATCATTCATCGGATCCATAAAAAAATGTAGTGAGGGAAAGAGATCAATTGTATTAATTCAAAGATATAGAAGAGCCTTACAACCTTTTCCGTGATGTTGTGAAGCTTCTCCTATAAATATACAACCCTTTCCTTGGATGATAAGCTCTCAAGCCTAATTTGAACAACATAATTCTATCTTTAGAAAACTCCCAAAACCCTCTACCCTGTGGTTAATTTATAGGCCAAGAGGAGGAATATCTAGATCCACATCAAAAGGGTGAGATCCCATTAAGGTGGGACTATGGTTCCTTGAAGAATGGGAGTTATCTCGATGATGGGAGGGGATGGGCTCGAATATGCATGACCTTGAAGCTTTCAATTGGGATATATTCACCCAACAAGGCTTTTAGAATTAATGTTTTAATTTTACTTTTTGTTGAATGATGTGTGTGGTCCATAGTGTAATATAGAGCATAGTTTTGTGTGGGTATCAATGTTAGGAACTGTCGATGTGTAGAAACTAGTTAGGAAAGCATGCAAGTGACTAAAATAAGGTTTTTTGCCTTATAACGCAAAAATGTTGCTTTCTTCAATGTGATTAAGCTATTGAATTTCAAAGGAGTGCATCGAAACACTTGAATTGGATGGAGAAGGATCCATTTTAATGGTTATTTATCATGTTGACAGAATGATGTGTCATAGATTTCCCAAAAAAATGTGAAGTCAAAATATTTTTTTAAGGATCGAAGTGATTTATCATGCAAGAGATTGGATCGAAGACCATGGTTGGAGAACTCCAACAATCAATCAAGGAATAAAATACAATATAATCATCACTGAGGTAGGAATTCCCATACTAAAAGTAAACATAACGCAATGGACTAGTATGGAAGTACACTAGGAATCATGTCAATAGTAGACATAGTATGGAGGAAACCATCAAATCTGGTTTAATCTACATAATCATGAATACATAGATCCTCATAGAATGGATGTATGAAACTATATCTAGGGTCTTTATCTCTATTACTTTCAATCCAGAGTACGAGTCTAACCATGTGCATAAATGTTCTGAAGTCAGACATGGTAGAAACCACTTGATTACCGATCATTGATGTGAACCATTAACAAGGGCGAGACAAAGAACCAATACTAAGAATGGTACTCAAGGTACTTCCAGTACAACCTATGAAGTGTGAAAAGGTGAATTGAAGTTGAACACTTATAAAATCGTTCGATCGAAGGTAATTCATGAAAACCCATAGTCGAATGAGAGAGATGTGCCATTAATGCAAGTAGGCATCAAGGTAATGAAGAAGGTTTCTAGATCAACTTCCTAGATAATGAGCCGAAGTTGAGAAGAAGTGATCCGTCGTAGGAAGGCCTACGACATGAAACTTCATGTCAAGTTTTGAAGCACTGTTTTGCAAGGAAGAAGTTAAGGATGGTCGGCATGATTAAAGACTACTAATTTTCAAGGTAATTTTAACTGAGGTTGGACTTCTCTTGAACATATTGGTGACATGACACTTAGAATTGGAAAAAAAATTCTCAACTATAATACCCAAAAAAAATTCAATACTTTCAATGAAATTTGATTAACTGTGAGAAAAATGGATTTCCCAACCTAGACACAAATGTGACAGTGTCCTTTTCAATAGAAATCTACTACCATAAATGAAATACAAAAATGAAATATTTTCCCAATTTCCCCCCACCATTACTCGCAAGTAAATTTTTATTTTTTCAAGCTTGGGGAGGATAACATTTACTTGTCATGTAAGCTCATCCTTCAGATGAGTCCTCTGAAGTATTTTTAACAAAACCTAAGAAGGAGTGGTTCGATATTGTCATGATCGATGAGTCATACATTGTTTTAAATTTTAGGAGTCTAGTTAAGGGGTAACTTAATGTCATTTTCATGTATAAATAGTTTGAAAATACAAGAAAATAAACTCATGTTGTTCTTTCAATGTAAAATTTTAACGAGCCCAAAGAAAGTGAAGCTCGACATTTTTTAGTTTTAAGGATTCAGGAGAAAAACATAATCAAACTCAATAATGTCATTTTTTCTAAATTTAGTCCCTCAAGCCCGAAAATGGATAAAATAATGTAGGAGAGAACTCTATTGACTATGATTGGTCAACATATATACTTTTCATAAATAGTCTACTTCGGTCCGGAAAAGGGGTAAACTTATATTGAATAGACGATTGTTCATCTACTTTTATGAGTTTGAATAGTCAAGTACTTCTTGATATTTTATTATTTAGAGAGTTTGAAAAGGGCTTAAAAGAGAACTCCATAGTTTCATTTTTCCGTATTTTTCCGAAAGCCCGAAAAAGTGATAAAATTTTTCTCAACATAAAAATGATACATTTTTATGTTATAATGTGTTTACTTCACACTAAACCCAAGAAATTAGCATATGTGGTCAAAAAACATGGCAAAAACCATAAAAATTTGAATCTAAAAGTCAAAGGTGTAAAAAAAAAAATCAAAAATTAATTATATTTTTCGTTGTTTGAGTTTTTAACCAATTGACAGAAAAAATGATCATTTTCTACCTCGAACTTCAAAACTCGATAATGAGAGAACCGTTGGAAGAAAGCAAGTAGCATCTTCTCCAGGTAAGAGAACTCTTGATTATCTTCATTTTTATTTGATTAATTTTTCATTTTAGTCATGTATTTGATTTTTTGGGGAGGTTTTTCTTTTTAAATTGTGCCCTCAGATGTGCACGGTTTCCCTTCATGAGGATCACACACACCAACTATTTTTTACATAGATAAATTCATGATTTGCATGGTTTTTCTCTTGAAAAACCATGCAAATGCACTTTATGGGTAAAAGGAATTCACATAGGCACCAAGTGTTTTCTTAGAAATAAGAATTATGCCCCCAAATATTGCAAAATAATTCTTTTTATTTTCTAAATTTCTACAATTGTTATTTTCGGGCTTTTGACTATTCAGAATGGAGTGGATAGAGAGAGAGCATGCAAAGTATGATGTTTAAGCTTTAAAACAATCCACGAGCACTATAGACCCTACAAAATTGTGGCCTATACAAATTTTGGATAATTCTGAGGATGAAAACCCAACTGGATCTCATGACTTGGATTGTGAGGGCATGGGATGTCGAAGAGAAGTGTTTCATGATAGGAGATCAGTGTCTCACCATAGATGTTGACGATATTTATTTCCTGAATAGGATCTGTGGCAGAGGAACAGACATATCCTTGTATGGAAAAATACCAGGAGGAGAGAACATTGCTTCTTATTTAAGGTGATATCTTGTTGATGGGGCTCAATGCAAGGATGGTAGGATTGACATAAAAACCATCGAGCTACTTGATTTGAGAACCATTTCTTTTACTTTCACTAAATAATGTGGAAGCGAAACGATTCACTTCGCCACGAAGGCCCATATGCATATTGTCGTAGAGTGCTCACAACCCACTATTTTCAACTACTGCAAAGGGGTAGTTTCCAAAATGAAAGTGAAACTCACTAGAGAAAAAACAATATGAAAGGGAAACTAGCTAGAGAAAAAGCAGGGAAGCTCAAGAAATTTGGAGATGGTAGCATATTGATATTATTTGGGCTAAATAATATTCCCCTTCTGGCTCCACAATAGGTTTTGATAGAGATAGGAGGTGTTGCGCTTCCTGTGTTTTGGCAGGTTTGGCAATACCAAAAGACAAGACAACATAAAACCAATTTGGTATCTCAGGATCTAGCCCTATTAGATCCAGAGAGGGATCTCTCTATAAGGAAAAGAAATATATATCTTTGAAGTTCAATTTTAAGGTATTAGGCTAGTTATAGGGCACAAGGGTTGTTGTTTTTTTTTTGTTTGTTTGGCTGAGAAATATGAAAGAAGGGTTCAATGTAAGGTAAAGATGTGAGTAGAGAAGGATCTTTGGCAATGGGGAGATAATTCAAAGAAAACACAAGTCCATTGGGCAATGGGGTCATAAAAGGGTTTACTTGCCATTCAAATATCCAAGGCTTTCAAGTGGGCTAGTCATCTATATCAAAGGATCTCTTGAGATGATAGTATGGGATGAAACAGTAAGGAGATGAATAGAATGGCCAGAAAAACCTTTAAGTATTTACATAGAGTGAAGTCTAAGATCAAAGAAAGACTTTTAACTTTCTCTGCTTTGGCATTCAACTCAAAGGGATCTTAGAAAGGCTGACTGTTAGAAAAGGAACCTAGTGAGACAGGGCTAACTCTAAATCTCCTAGTTTCCCAATACTTTCAGCTGAAACCAAACAAGAACATCTAGGAAACAAATTCTAAATTCATACATCAGTAAGCATGGATAAACCAACTTCTATACTAGTTAAATTATATTGATTTTTTTCTTAGATACAAAATTAGTAGAAAACATAAAAGATAAGAAGAGCAAGAAGCATTAGGGTACTTGCAGCAGTATATCCTAAGCTAAGATTACTGATTATTATCAGAGAAAATGAAACAAAATGTATCACAGAGGGAAAAAATAACAAAGATAGAACACATCACCACTGATTTAGATTAGGATCTAATGAACATGCTTGTCATATTAGATCAGAAAAACCAATCACATACATCCTTTGTCCAATGACTTGGTTTCATTCAAAAATCATCCCCAGCCTATTTACAACTTCTACTCATAGAACTCTAACTCAGTGGAAAAGCTTACAATCCACGGTTAACCAACCAACATTTACAATGTATTTCTCAGGAGTTCTTATAGATGAAAGAGTGACAGTAGTGGTAGATAGAACTTAAATGACTCATTAAAACAGAGGGAGGAGTGTTTCTTGTAGCACATTCTGTCTTAATATCCCTACATTAACTTTCAGTACTCTTGGATGAATTTAGGGGTCTTCGACAGCCTAATAATAACTACAGAGATATGTTCCTTGATGTAATTTCTGGCTTTCTATACTATGTTTATACTCTGGGACAAGAAAGGGTGACAATTTTCCCTTCAGGTCTTCCATGTTGTGTAACTAATGCACTGGCGATCTCAGGACTTCTGTCAGGGTGATGATCTTCTGAGGAGCTGGATGGAGAATAAAAAATATTGTGGGAACTTGTCCTTTCTTGGGAAAGGACATTCTGCTATCATTAAAACATTGATATTTCTTTTTTCATGCGCTTTAGGCCTTATTAGGCCTTCTAGGTCATTTTTGTGGTCTTCAGTCTGTATCTTCGTCCTTTAAACACTAGATTATAGCATTAAATCTTCAATAATAGGCTTAAATCCTTTTAATATTTCACTGATACTCTTTACCACTTCTGCTGACTGTTTTGGTGACTGAGTAGGTTTTAGTGGCGCTGGATGGTTCATGAGAGGGTTTAACACTAATATTTTAATGAAATACATGTTTAAAACCTTCTCGGGCACTTTCCTCTGTGATCTCTGGCTCTGAAAATATCTTCCTGCGCTCTGAATCACCATGACTGTGATTGTGAAACAGAGAATGATTTTCACCATCTGAAACCCTGCAAAAATACAATAAACATGTTATAGAAATCCATGCGAGAGTGATGAGGGATGTTGTGGAGGCTTGTGAGAGATTGAAGGAACTACGATGAAAAAGGTGTATGTAGCACAAAAATGGTGAAAAACCAAGTCGGAATGGTGAAAAACGGGTTGATGAAGGTTTGGGGTGTCATGAGCTACGAACCGTCGGATTAAAATAATCCATGGTGATCTACGGTGGAGATTCATCGATAGGATCGTTCGGAGGATGGATGGATGGAAAAGGGATGGGGGCTAGATTATATCATGGTCGTCTGATCAGTTTGACGAACGACGAAGATTTGTTGGATGGAGTCGTTGGGGAGCAGATAAATGGTGAGTGGAACAAAAATGTGACGTAATGTAGACTGTTCGATCTCAGAGATCGATGGTTGGGATCACACAATAAATTACACTACTGAGGATAGGTGGTAAGGTAGAAAACCAACAGCGGTTTTCGCAAAATTTTTGGGCGGTATGCGGTTTTTCAAAAATAAATGCGATTCCATACGTTTTCTGACGTATGTCCTCCCTAATACCGCCTATTTCGCAAAAAATTTTGGTGTTAAACTGCTGTCGTGAAATTTTTGCGAAACTGAATCCCATCCGTCAGATCTCTTGGTTTTGATCGGACAGTGCAAAAATTCTTCGATGGGGAAAGCTTCATGGGATAGATCTTGATCGTCGAATTAGAGGGGGGATCAACAGTTAATACTCAATTGGAGGGGTAATGGAGAGGGGTTACGAGTGGAGAAACGATTTAATATTGATCGTTGGTTTCTGCGATTGGATGGTTAGGATTAGAAGGAGGGGCAAATCATTTTGAAAGGCAAAGAGGGGCAGGGAGTGCATAGGCATCCGATCGACCGTTGATTTTCGGAGATCAATGGTTGTCATCAATTCGAAGCCCAACGTTGAAGAATGAATAAAACAAAGGAAAAAATGAATTTTGATTTGGTTTTATTGGTTTCTTAGCACTTGATCATGGGCTCTAGGTCACCTAGAGAAAGGGTCGAAGGGAACAAGCCCTTAGGGGCTAAATTCTTTCATGGAGCGGAGAAAGTGTTTTTTCAAGTTTTTCAAAGGGATTTTTGGCTTTTTTTAGCACCGGGTTGCAGGGCTGGGGTTATATGGGGAATGGGGCTGCAACATATAAACCCTCAGGGGCTTAAGCCTGTCATAGTGTAAAAAGGGTGTTTTTAGGCCAAAATCAGTGTTTTTAAGGCCAAATGGGGGGTTCTGGTAGAGGAAAAAGCATATTTTCAAATGAAATAAAGGGAGCTATAATGTTTAAAAGGGGAATGTTTATGATTTAGAGGGTTTATGAAGGGATTTTAGAGGAATTTTGTGAGGGGAAAAAGGGTGACAAATGGGATTCTGTGGGAATGAAATAGGGCAAATGGAAGCCTTTTTGAGAGCATTTTATTTCACAAATACTGAGGCTTATCAAATGGAAACAACAGCGAAGATTTTTTTAGAGGACATAAGACACTTTGAGGCTTCAAGAATGATATATTTTCAAGGAAAATGTTTCTCTTGAAGACTCAGAAACATACTTAGCCACCTGTTTGCTATGCCAAAATTTTATAGGTGGCTAACAGTGGCTCCACATGGGGATGGCATCTTCTTGAAGGTGTCAAGAACTTCAGAAATAATCCTTTGGAAGTAGGCCAAATGCTCGATCCTTAACCATATTCTTCCTTATTAGCTACTACAAACATGATGGATGTTAAATCAGCAGAAAATATTCTTCCAAACAATCTACCTACCCATCTTACAGTCCTAATATTTTTTCTTCAAGGTGCATTTAGACTTGCAGACCTTCTTCATCATTTTTTTTTATTGAAAGCAGAAAAACTAATCTAATTTCTACCCTTTTTCCTCCATGAGACCATATTAAACAGTTGGACTCATAGCTTCTCTACCTAAACTAATACCTGCTAGGATTAAACTGTCTATAAAATTTCATTCTCTACATTCTACAGCAGAAATTGAAATACAGCCAAACCAGGATTAGACTGTCTGGTTTTCTGTGTGTTCATGGCATAAAGACAGGTTGCACATGAACTGAAATTTTACAGAAAATTTAAACAAAATGTGAAAGCTTTGAAATTCTAAAACTTTGAAGCATCCTTCTTTTCCTTGTGACTCAGGTGTTGAGCTTATTAGAGTCACTTTTCCTTCTTCTTTCCAGCTCTGATTTTGAATTTGTTAGAGTTAATTCTTCTTCCTTTCTTTGCTGGTTCAAATTTTGAGCATGTCTGAACCTTTCTTTTCTCTCTTTTTTTGCATATTTTTTCTTTTTATTTTTAAAACAAAGCAAAGAGATCGTATTTACAGTGGAAGTGAAAAATTTAAACTGGAACTCAGCAGTAATAATGCTTGAGCACCCTACCATTGACAGGACCCCCAAACAGATCTGTACCATCTAATTCTTGTAGAAAGAATGCATTTGGACCAATGGTGGATTGAATGATATAAGGGCCTTGCCATAAACTGTCAAATTTTTCATGCTTACCCTTATCCTCTCTTCTAGAGTACTGCTTGAGTACCTTGTCTCCTATTTTGAAATCACAAGCTTTTGTTCTTTTGTCAAACAACTTTTTTATGTTCTCTTGAACTTTCTGAGCTATGTTGTAGACTTCTTCTCTTGTCTGCTAGAGATGTATGGTTTTATTGATCCTAATTACCATGATGTCTTCTTCTGACTATATTTCCTGTACTAATTTTATCACTGGTACTCCCAAACTGGTAGGGAACACTGCATCTACTCCATAAAAAAGCTGACATGGGGACATTCCAATGGATTTCTTAGTTGTCAATCTGTCTGCCCATACGGCATGCACTAACTTGTTATGCCATGATTTTTTATTCTCTTCAAGCAACTTCTTGATGATGGTCCCCAAACTCTTGTTTGATGCTTCTGCTAGCCCATTACCTTGAGGGTAATAAGCAGTAGAATGACCAAGTGCAATCTGATACCTGTGAAAAAAATCAATCGTCTTTTTGGAACCAAAAGCGCAGCATTATCAGTGATAATATTCTTAGGGCAGCCAAATCTAGATAGGATGTGGTCTTGAAGGAATTTTATGATGACAGAGTCTGTGGCATTCCTAGAAGGGATCACCTCTATCCATTTTCTGAAATAGTCAGTGGTTGTGAGTACCCAATTGTGTTGGGTAGATGAAGCAGGATGGATTTCCCCTATGAAGTCAAGGCCCCACTGTTGAAAAGGAGCTTCAACAGTGATTGGTTGTAATAGTAAAGGTAGGAGTTTTCTTTTTCCCTCAAATATTTGGCACTTGTAATTATCATTTTATGGACATCCTGGAATAGGGTGGGCCAGTAATAGCCAACTCTAAGGATCTTTTTGGTAGTGGTTTTCCAGTAGAGATGGCCTCTACACTCTCCTTCATGGAACTCATGCTTGATTCTCTCTGCATCCACTTTCGGCAAAAATTTAAACAATAAACCATTGATATTTTTCCAATATAAACATTCATTCAAAATGCAATAATTTATAGCTTTTAACTTTAAAAACCTTTCCTTTGTCTTAGATAAATTAGGAGGAGCATTAATATTTTCAAGCACATACAAGATATCAGCATACCAAGGAGAATTTTGGAATTGTTCCTCAACAATGGGAGCTGGTAATCCTTCATGTTCATCCAAAGCATCTGCCATGTTAATTTCAAGGGCTTGTAAGTTAGACTCAACCATTAATTGAGCTAAGCCTTAACCTTTGATTAGTTTAGTGGGTTTTATTTCCAAATCATACTCTAGTATCACAACAATCCACTTGCCTTTTTTTCCATCTGGATCTTGTGACAAAATGTCTTTCACCACTATACTAGGAACAAAGGCAATAATACGAGAATGTAAAATATACACCCTGAAGTATTTCAAGGCCTTTACCAAGGCATAGGCCTGTTTTTCCATGATGTTATACTTCAAGGGTGCATCTCTTAATGCTTTGCTAAAAAATGCCATTGGATGCTCTTGTCCCTCTGGATTTTTCTGCAATAGGACAATAGCCACAGTGTGTTCTGATGCAAAAGAGAATACGAGGAAGTCTTTGGTAA
The DNA here is from genome assembly GCA_034641835.2 of Pinus albicaulis. Taxonomy (NCBI): domain Eukaryota; kingdom Viridiplantae; phylum Streptophyta; class Pinopsida; order Pinales; family Pinaceae; genus Pinus; species Pinus albicaulis. The sequence goes on along the minus strand of CM076574.1, from coordinate 1,038,733,967 downwards.
AATATGGGCTGATTAGAACTGGTGCTCGGGTGAGTGCATGTTTTACCAGTTTAAAGGAATTTTTGGCTTCTAGAGTCCATTTAACTGCTACTACTTTTTCGAGCATATTAGTCATGTTTCTAAGGAGTTCTGCTAAGTTGGGAATAAACCTCCTCAAGAAGTTAATTTTCCCAATAAAGGACTGCAACTCTTTGATGTTTCTTGGATGGCTAATCTCCAATATTCCCTCAACTCTTTTTGGGTCTATTTTAATCCCATTTCAGATATAATGTGACTAAGAAGCTTACCTTCTTGGAGACCAAACAATGTCTTTTTTGGATTTAAAGATAGCCCAAACCTTATACATTTCTCAAATACTTTCCTCAGATGTTTAAGGTGTTGTTCATCAGTTTTGGAATAAATTGTTATGTCATCAAGGTAAATTACAATGAAGTGGCCTATTTCCTCTGAGAATGCAATGTCCATAGCTCTTTGAAAGGTGGCCCCAACATTCATCAATCCAAAATGCATTTTCACATAAATGAAAGTGCCCCAAGGAGTGGTGGAGGCTATTTTAAGTTGATCTTCTAGGAGTACTAAGACTTGGTTATACCCTAAAAATCCATCTAATAGAGAAATCCTCTTAGAGCCAACTACCCTTTGTAGGATGTGTTCCATGTTGGGTAAGGGGTAATTGTCCTTTAAGGAGGATCTATTTAAATTTCTAAAATCAATGCACAGCTTAATTTCTCCTGTATTTTTCCTTACAGCCATAAGGTTAGATACCCAATCTAAAAACCTCACAGGGACTATGATTTTGACCTCATACATTTTCTTAATTTTCTTTTCTAATAGAGGCAGTTGTATAGGGTTAATTCTACGCAGTTTTTGCCTGAAAGGTTTCTGGTTTTCTTTCAATGGGATCTTATGCTGGATGATATCTATATAATAAGATTTTAAGTCCTCATAGCTCCAAGAAAACACATCAACAAACTCTTTAAACAACTCAATGTATTTCTTTTTTATGTGTGCTGGAAAAGTTTTAGCTAATTTGATCATTTTAGGCTCGTCTTTGCTGTTTATATTGCATTCTTCAACATCAGATTCAGTGTGTTCTATAGTGGGCTTCTTTACCACATCATTAAAATAAAAAAGGTCCTCAAGGGGTGCTAGTCCTCTGGGTATGTTTTTGTATTTGGATTACAACACCTCTATGTCTTCTTTTTCTGCGTTTTTTTATTCTTCAGTTTGAGTTCCAAGTTCTTTGGTTAACATGTTTATTTTTGCAGTAGGGGATGGTATTTCTTCATCAGGGGGCTCTTTATCTGAACAGATTTCATCAGACTTAGAGCCTGAATCCAATAATTCAAGATCATTCCTGCAAAGCAAGAAATACTCTATTTGTTTGTCACCCTCAAAGACCTGCCAATATTTTTCATTGTCTAGCACTGTTGGTTTGTATTTTGTTTGAACAATTATCTGTTTATCAATAGATGGTCTTTGATATGAAATAGCAGCGCAGGCCAATCCATTTGCAAGTATGTTTTGACTCCTAGGGACAAACACCAACTCATACTCTACAAATGTCTTCAAGATATCCATGGCATCAGTTCTGTATGCCCTTAATCTAGGATGTTTGGCAGTGTACCCTCCATTTACTTATTTGATAACTAATTCTGAGTCTCCATGAACAATTACCCTCTTAGCACATATTTTTCTTAATAGATGCAATCCTAGGACGAGAGCCTCATACTCTGCTATGTTGTTTGTACATTTGAAGTTTAGCTTGAAGGCATGACTCTCAACATAATTGTTTTTAGTATTGTGCAACCATACTCCAGCTCTTGCATTATTTCTAGTGCAAGACCCATCAAAGTTCATGTTCCACAATGGATGGTTTGCAGATCTGTTGTCAGTTTCACCCCTAAAGCTGTGTTCACCATTGTGTTGTTTTATGTTTTTTTCTTTAGGGCTTTCATGGAGTTTAGAGTGATGGGTAACCTGTTGTTTGTAGTCTTGGATTTGCTCACTCGGGTTTTTCAATTTAGCAGACTATTCAGATGTTCCTCCCTCGTTTTCCTCTATATCTAGAGCTGTCATTATGTTAAGATTTGTGGGCTCTACTCTACTGTTTGAACCTTTGTTCACTAACTCTTATTCATTAGTAAACTCATCATTATAGAGGATAAAAGAGTCTATATCTGTATGAACAGAGTAAACAGGAGAATTCTTTGGTTTCTTAGGGTTGCTCACCATAAATTTCATATGTGCTTCCCTATATAATCTTCTGAGCTAGCTGGAAACAGGGATTGTGGCATATGTCATGTCCATCTGTATTTTACCTTGCAGCTTAGCACCCCATGATCTTGACAATAACATGCCATATTTAGGAGGCACATCAGCCACTACAACATCCATTACCATGCACTTGGTTGGGATTTGGGTCAATTTCACACGTAGATATTTGATCAGTCCCAAACACTTCACTCTGCTAGAGTCAAAAGAATATAAATCCTTATAAGGTCTGGTTATCTCTAGGCCTATATTTTCCATGATCACTTTGGGCATGAGATTGTGTGAAGCCCCTAAATCATGCATGGAATTATGTAAGATTTTTTCATGGATATTGATACTGACATAGAAAGGAGGCACTACTCCCTCCTAGAATTTCCCTTCAATTTTTGGGCCAAACAAAAGAGCTGGTTGATCATCATTTAAGTTGACAGAGTCATTACTTTCTCCTAAGCTTAAAGCTTTCAAAATTTGACCTTTATATACATCTTGAGTGGCCAACTCAGTGAGAGGAATATAAATTTTGATTTTGGAAATCTCACTCTCTAGATTGAAAGGAGACTGACTCTTTGAAAGGTTTGATTCTGTCTTGTTGGTCATTGTTTTATTGGCAAAATCAACTTGCTGATTTTCTGTATGTACATTGGTTGAAAGTATTTTTTCAAGAGCCTTAGCTTCAATGCTAGTGCTACTAGTTTTTTGACTTGGTTATCAGTGGTTTGGATGTCTTTGTCTTTGTTCTTGTTAGAACTTTTAGTTGTTGATTTTTTTCTTTCAGCAGTCCCTTTAGGAGTCTTTTCAGGTCTTTTCTTAATGGTGATTTCAGAAGCTTTTGGTTTGGGAGTATCTATGTTATTTTTGCTTCTGATATCATATTGTTCCCGGACCTGCATGATGGAATTCTCGAATTATAACCTATAATCCTCATATTCTAACCCTTCCTCATTTCAGGATGTGTATGAGGTCTCGTTGTTTTATGTGGAAAAGGTGTGATCTTGGTTATCCACTTCCACCATTTTTATGGTTGTTCCTTCTGATTCTTCTATTATCCCCTCATCCTCATCAGGGAAATTCTCTTGGAATGGAAGTATGACATGTTTATCATAATCCCTCTGCCTATTTGGAGGGGTGGTTCTCCTAAAGTTTTGGTTTTGTTTTTTATTATGTTTTCTATTCTGATTATTGACTTGGACAACCATTTTTTCCATAATTCTTTCTATCCTCTCTATGTTTTTGGCTAGATTATCATATTTGGGATCAGATGTGGAGGCTAAGGTGTCATCCCTATAGGTTACCTTCTTATCAGCCCTCATCCTAGCTTTTTTTTCAATCAATTTTTCCTCTACACTCACAACTCCTTTCTGCATATCTTCTAGAGTTGTATAATATCTCTCCCTAAGTTGATAGGCCATGTTAGCATCAAATCCCTCAGGATATTTCACTAAGGCCATTCCTTGAGGAGGTTTCATGTGGGGAGGAAGAGCATTGTAGACCTGTTAAATCTGGTGGAATAGTCATGGAGACTCTCTCCCTAATTTCTTTTAAGATTTTTATATTCTGCTAATATTTGGAGAAGGTTACTTTTGACTTCTCATTTGTTTATGTAAGTTTGATGTAAAGAGGGGAGGTCATTTATGCTATTGGGAGTTAGGGTTTTAAACCACTTTTTCACTTCTCCTCCTAAACTTTGAGCAAATATTCTCATCTTGATGGTCTCATCTTCTATTTCCATGTAATCAAAAGCATCTTCCATCCTATCTACAAGGTGTTGAGCTGTGGTAGATTCGTTTCCAACGAAGTGTGGAATTTAAGACTCATAGTCATTGGGTAGAGGAGCCGAGGGCTGTGGTAGCATACCATGCTGCCATGATAGTGATTTTTGGAGGGAAAGGAGGGGCTTGGACTGCAGGTATGTGAATGACAGAAATGCTTGGACATCAACAAACTGTTGAGCAGATCTAGGGTGAGAGAGACCTAAGTTATGAATGAAATGTATATCAGGGGGTGTGGATGGAGGGGTTTCTCTATCACCAATGTGTTGACCACACTGTGGTGATGAACTTGAAAGCTCAAAGTCTGTCTGATCTATACTATTAAGGACTTAGTTCTTGGTAAATCACTTGGTAAGTCTAAGTCAAAATGAGTATATGATAGAGTTGTTGAGTTTTTAGGTTCTGAGTTAGCTCTATGAACGGGTATGATAATAGTTGGTTCCCTAGGTAATTAAGGCCTCCTAAGAATGCTCTCAGGATTGTCAACTATTTCAGGGGGATTTGGATTAGGATAAGCTCTACTATGGATTTTCCTTGAAGCTAGTATGATAAGTCTTTAAAACAAGAGGCTTATCCTATGTGTTTCCTTTGATATGGATGATGTTGTAATGAAACTGGTCTCCCAGTGGAGTCTTGTGGAAACAAAGATAATCAACAGGCCTACTGATCACCAATGGAGTCTTTTAGTCTTTAAGGAATTGTGGAGCCGCTAGGTGAAAGGTTTAGAATGTTTCAAGGAGATTTACTGTCCACCATAGTGATTAACTACCAAACCAAGGCTAATTTGGTTTTCTTTGAGTTTTTTGAGATGTTTTAAGAGGTATTTTTACTCAAAGTCCCCAGCAGTGTCGCCATTATGTTGTGGTTCCTATTTTTTAGCAAGTTTGGCAATACCAAAAGACAAGACAACATCAAACCACTTTGGGATCTCAGGATTTAGCACTCCTAGATCGAGAGAGGGATCTCTCTATAAGGCAAAGAAATATATATCTTTGAAGTTAAATTTTAAGGTATTAGGCTAGTTATAGGGCACAAGGGTTGTTGTTTTGTTTTTTTTTGTTTGGTTGGGAAACATGAAAGAAGGGTTCAATGTAAGGTAAAGATGCGAGTAGAGAAGGATCTTTGGAAATGGGGAGATAATTCAAAGAAAACACAAGCCCATTGGGCAATGGGGTCATAAAAGGGTTTACTTGCAATTCAAATATCCAAGGCTTTCAAATGGGCTAGTCATCTATATCAGAGGATCTCTTGAGATGATAGTATGGGATGAAACAATAAGGAGATGAATAGAATGGCCAGAAAAACCTTTAAGTATTGACATAGAGTGAAGCCTAAGATCAGAGAAAGTATTTTAACTTTCTCTGCTTTGGCATTTAGCGCAAAGGGATCTTAGAAAGCCTAACTGTTGGAAAAGGAACCTAGTGAGATAGGGCTAACTCTAAATCTCCTATTTTCCCAATTCTTTCCGCTGAAACCAAACAAGAACATCTAGGAAACAAATTCTAAATTCATACATCAGTAAGTATCAATAAACCAACTTCTATGTTGGTTAAATTATATTGAATTTGTTCTTAGATACACAATTAGCAGAAAACATGAAAGATAAGAAGAGCAGGAAGCATTAGGGTACTTGCAGCAGTATATCCTTAGCTAATATTACTGATTCTTATTAGAGAAAATGAAACAAAATGTATCACAGAGGGAAACAATAACAATGATAGAACACATCACCACTAATTTAGATCACGATCCAATGAACATGATTGTCATATTAGAATAGCAAAACCAGTCACATACATCCTTTGTCCAATGACTTGGTATCATTCAAAAATCATCCCCAGCCTATTTACAGCTTCTACTCACAGAACTCTAACTCAGTGAAAAAGATTACAATCCACGATTAACCAACCAACATTTACGATGTATTTATTAGGAGTTATTATAGATGAAAGAGTGACAGCAGTGGTAGATAGAACCTAAATGACTCATTAAAACAGAGGGAGGAGTTTTTCTTGTAGCCCATTCTGTCTTAATATCCTTGCATTGACTTTCAGTACTCTTGGATGAATTTAGGGGTCTTCGACAGGCTGATAATAACTACAGAGATATGTTCCTTGATGTGCTTTCTGGCTGTCTCTACTTTTTTTATACTCTGGGACAAGAAAGGGTGAAAATTTTCCCTTCAGGTCTTCCATGCTATGTAAATAATGCACTGGCGATCTCAGGACTTCTGTTAGGGTGATGATCTTTTCAGGAGCTGGATGGAGAATAAAAAATACTGTGGGAACTTGTCCTTTCTTTGGAAAGGATGTTTTGCTATCATTAAAACCTTTATATGGCTTGTTTCATGTGATTTAGGCCTTATTAGGCATTCTGGATCATTTTTGTGGTCTTCAGTCTGTATTTTCATCCTTTAAACACTAGATTATAGCATTAAATCTTCAATAATAGGCTTAAATCCTTTTAATATTTCACTGATACTCTTGTCTGCTTCTCCTGATTATTTTGGTGACTCAACAGGTTTTAATGGCACTGGAGGGTTCATGAGATGGTTTAACACTGACTATTAATGAAATACATGTTTAAAACCTTCTCGGGCACTTTCCTCTGCGATCTCTGGCTCTAAAAATATCTTCCTGCACTCTGAATCACCATGACTATGATTGTGAAATAGAGAATGATTTTCACCATATGTAACCCTGCAAAAATATGATAAACATGTTATAGAATTCAGTGCGGGAGTGATGAGGGATGTTATGGAGGCTTGTGGGAGATTGAAGGAACTACGATGAGAAAGGTGTATGCAGCAGAAAGATGGTGAAAAACCAATTCAAAATGGTGAAAAACAGGCTGATGAAGGTTTGGGGCATCACGAGCCATAGACCGTCGGATTAAAATAATCCACGGTGATCCACAATGAAGATTCATCGATAGGATCGTTTGGAGGATGGATGGATGGAAAAGGGATGTGGGCTAGGTTATATCATGGTTGTCTGATCAGTTTGACGGACGATAGATATTTGTTGGACGGAGTCGCTAGGGAGCACATGAATGGTGAGTGGAACAAAAATGTGACGTAATGTAGATTGTTCGATCTCAAAGATCGATGGTCGGGATAACACGAGAAATTACACTTCTAAGGATAGGCCGTAAGGCGGAAAACTGGCAGCGGTTTTTGTAAAATTTTTGGGTGGTATGTGGCTTTTCAAAAAGAAATGCGATTCCATACATTTTCTGACGCGTGTCCTCCCTAATACTGGCTATTTTGCAAAAAATTTTGGTGTTAAACTGTTGTCGCGAAAGTTTTACAAAACTTAATGCCAGTCGTTAGATCTCTTGGTTTTGATTGGATGGTGTGGAAATACTCCAATGGGGAAAGTTGCACGGGATAGATCTTGATCATTGGATTAGAGGGGGGATCAACGGTCAATACTCAATCAGAGGGGTAATGGAGAGGGGTTATGGGTGGAGAAATGATTTAATCTCGATCGTTGGTTTCTACGATCAGACAGTTAGGATTAGAAGGAGGGGTGGAGCATTTTGAAAGGCAAAGAGGGGGCAAGGAGTGCATAGGCATCCGATCGACCATTGATTTCTGGAGATCAACGACTCTCATAAATTTGAAACCCAGCATTGGAGAATGAATAAAACAAAGGGAAAAAGAATTTTGATTCAGTTTTATTGGTTTCTTAGCGCTTGATCATGGGCTCTAGGTCACCTGGAGAAAGGGCTGAAGGGAATGAGCCCTTAGGGGCTAAATTCTTTCATGGAGCGGAGAAAGTGATTTTTCAAGTTTTTCAAAGGGATTTTTGGCTTTTTTTAGCGCCCAATTGCGGGGCTGGGGTTATATGGGGAATGGGGCTGCAACATATAAGCCCTCGGGGGCTTAAGCCTGTCATAGTGTAAAAAGGGTGTTTTTAGGACAAAATCAGTGTTTTTAAGGTCAAATGGGGGGTTTCGGTAGAGGAAAAAGCAGATTTTTAAACCAAATAAAGGGAGCTACAACATTTAAAAGGGGAATTTTGATGATTTAGAGGGTTAATGAAGGGATTTTGGTGGAATTTTGTGAGGGGAAAAAGGGTGACAAATGTGATTATGTGGGAATGAAATAGGGAAAATGGAAGCCTTTTTTAGAGCATTTTCTTTCAGAAACAGTGAGGCTTATCAAATGGAAAGAGCAGTGAATATTTTTTAGAGGACATAAGACACTTTAAGGCTTCAAGAATGATAGATTTTCAAGGAAAATTTTTCTCTTTAAGACTCAGAAACATACTTAGCCACCTATTTTCTATGCCAAAATTTTATAGGTGGCTAACAGGAGGACCTCGGGATCCTCATATGCTATTGTGTGTCTCGTTGATGGCTCACCATGGAGGCGATGGCCTGGTGGTTAAATATACTCCTGAGTGCTTTATATGGTTGGGGCACTAGATCATTATGATCGAAGACTTTCTGTATGCAAGGATTGATTACAGAGGTGATCCAGATATTCCACTCCTAGCAGGCATGCCGTAGGCTTACAAAAACCACATGCCCAAAAACCTGTGAATCATGTTCATATGAGATTTTTTTCAATTAATAAATTTAATTAAAAGAGTATAAAAGTGATGGCATAGAGAACCAAACTTTTAAAAAACCCATAAACATCGCAAACTATATTTTACTAAAGGTTAAGAAGCATTCCTTCTTTCAAAGAAAATGAATTACATATCTATTTATTCTTGGGGAATGAGAATCTAGACTCTTCAAGAGATAATCCCTCTTCTACATGTTTGGTGGATGTTGTGGGGAATCCTCTCAAAATTAGGAATCTATCCTAACTCTCTACTAAAAAGATAAATTAGTTTTGATTACATTTATTTTCTACTATTTTATATAATCTGTTACTTTCTATATCTATCATAGACTTAGGAAAACACACATGCACACACACACAGATACACAACCTATATATATATATATATATATATATATATATATATATATAGATAAAATGTTCCTGCCTTAGACTCTTGAGGAACAAAATTCTTCATGTTTTTTTCCTTCTTTCAAAATTCTAAAATAATTTGGGTGCATTAGTAAAATAAGGTGTTGTTGCTAGATCCCAAGGTTTGTTGTTTGATTTAGACCTAGTTTTCTTCTCAAATGTATTGTGGTGTTTGGATCTAGAACCTTGATTTCTTCTAGAAATTTCGTAAAACATCATAGTATTTTCTTCATAACTAAATTATTTTCATGATTCATTTATTTATATTTTACCTTCAATATGTTCATGTCCTCTTCATTTCACTTACACATGAAGAAAACAATATAAAGTAAATAATTTTTTCAATAGTCGCTTGGAGCCCATCCTTATCCATGAAAATAAATATTGTTCACATAACTCCCATGACAAATTGAAAGAAGTTTTCCTTCATATTCCTTTGTCCTTCCTTCCTTTATTATACGCATATATGCTCTGTTGTCTCATTTTGTGTGTCATGGAATTGTATCTTTATCAATTCCTGAAATTTCCTCAAACTCACAAATAATTCATGTTCTATAATCTGCTCACAAGATTCTTTATTTTCGAGATAAATTTTATGGTTTTCACATAAAAAGCCCTTGTTTCCTCTCAAGTTAACCTCTTGCTTTTCATCTTCCTATTGTTTACACATTACAATTTCTTCATATGTAATTCAATTAATCTATTTTTAAAAATTTTCTTCTATATTATATATCGTTGGTTCATATATCTCTACTCTCATCAACACTTCACCAAAAGATTCATTAGTCATCTTATTATCATGCTCATTTAACAAAATCCATTTTTCTAAAGGAAAAACAATTACCTCAACAATTATCTCAGTCTAATTAGGAAATGTATATCTTTTGTACTCTTTAGTTACCTATTTGAAAAACTCCTTCTACCTCATCGTTAGCACTTGACTACTAATCTCTAACAGTGCACCTTCATCCTTTAAAGATAGAAATGCATGTTTCTTGCCATCATTTTCAAAAGTGTATGTGTTTCTCCTCCCATCATGCAATGATTTTAACTCATATTTATAAGGTATACCCAAGAGAACATGACATACATCCATGGAAATGACATAAAAAATTACTTTATATTTATAGATTATCCAATATGAAACTCTACTTCAAATTTTTTTTTTACCAGTACTTGACGTCCTTTCTATAGCCATGGAACTTTGTATGGAGTAGGATGAATTTCCCTCTTTAGATTTAATTTATCCACCATATCTATATACACTAAATTGTTAGTACCTCCATTATTAATAAAAGGCTTACAATGTTTCCCTTTTAATTTTTATATGGTTATGAATAATACATTTCTCTAGGAAGGCTCAGTAGTCTCCTTGTTAAGTTTCAATGGGAAATTCTACATTGTTATATATTCCCAACTCCTAGTCTATTATCTTATATGAAGTACTTCAATATTTTTGTATCTATCTATGTAATATATAATATTATTGTATTCCTGTATTCATGGAAGTTTTCTTTGGACACTCATTTGATTTATGATTGATTGTGTTGTATGTGTAACATCTAACAAAAAAATATCTTTCTCTACCTCTTTGATAGGATCTTCTTCCTTTGTAATCTCCTCCTTCTTATGATTTTTCTCACTTATGGGAATCTCTTCCTTCTTATATATGATTTGAGATATTCATTGACTACTTTTATATCTTATAGAGGAGAGTAATAACCTATTTCTGAGATTTTATTAATCACCCAACGTTTCAGACTGTCTATGTGAGTCCATCATCAGGGGTAGACGTCAAGGTTCTTTGAAAAATTGAGAGAATAGGGCAAAATAATGTATAAATAAATAGTGTATAAAGAGGATTTTCATGAAAATTTTATGAAAGTCGGCTATGCTGGGAGAGAATATAGGAAAAAGTCTAATTTAATTTTTTCATATTTATGGATAAATAAGTTGTAATAAGGAGTATTATAAATAGATGATATATTTTTGGAATGAAATAATTTGGTTAATGTGTTTAAATTGATATATATGACTAAACTAACTTATTAAGTTAATATGATTGTTAATGTAAAGTTATTTCTTTGAATTTAGGAAAAAAAAAAAAAAAAATGTTTTTATTTTATTTTATTTTATTTTATTATTTTTGTTTTATTTTTATTTTTAATTATTTATTCATTAAATTTTTTATTTTTTATTTTATATTTATTTATATATATATATATATATATATATTCAAGGAAGGCTTATGTACCTAAATAATATAATATATTATTTATTATCTTTTATTTATTATTAAATTATAGTGATATGTATTTGGTTAGATGATTCCATAATTTTAAATAATAATTTACTAATTTATCTACTTATGTTATTAATCCATTTATCTAATTATTTACCATAATTTACTTATTTTATTTTATGTTTATTTATTTATATATTTATTTATTTATTATTTATTTATTATATTTTATTTATATATTTATTTATTATTATTATTATTATTTTATTTTTTTAATTTTTTTTTTTTTTAAATTTTTGAAGGGTTATGATGTATTTATACTAGATCTTTAAAAAATTTTAATGTCTAGACAGGTTTTGGTGTATTAGGGGTTTCCATGTGTTACTAATAATGAGACCATCATCACGATTTAAGTTGTTTCCTCTTTTCTCAATTTCTATAGCTTCTTTGATTTTCTTTTTTAGGTAATGGTCCTCTTTAGAGACCAGTTTGGCTTCCTCTATTTGTATATAATGTGAGGTCAAGACTGTATGTTCTGCTAAGGCGGATTTATCTGTTCGGTTATGAGCTAAGTCAGCAGCATGTTATTTTAGTCTAATGTTAAGGGATCTACCTATTTCTCCAATGCATTCTTTGCCACAAGAGAAAGGTATGACATAAACACCTTTATGAAGCCTAGGGTTTATAGGGTCTTTAGCAGAGTCTACCATTTTAAAAATAGTATTAGGGGGAGTGAAGGAAATTTTAATGTTGTGTTTGTTGAGCATTCTGGAGATTTTTTCAGTGGTTCCTCTTATGTAAGGTAACAAGATTTTAAGGATATCAAAGGCTCTTTTTAAGTTATTTTTATTAAGGGTTTGGTGAATGGTTTTGTTGATGACATGTTTATTGTATCCATTCTGTTGAAAGACATAACATAGATGGTCTATCTCATGCTCTAGGTGGTGGGAGTCTGAGATTCTCGAAGCCCTTGTAGTTAGGGTCTTGATGATGGCAATTTTCTGGTTCGGGTGATGGTCCGAGTCAGCGTGAAGGTATCTATCTGTGTGATTCTTTTTCCTATAAACCTCGGTGCTTAGTTTACCATTTTTCTTGGTTAAGAGGATGTCTAAGAAGGGTAATTGGTTGTCCTTTTCAATTTCAATGGTAAATTTGATGTAACTTGAGAGACTATTAATGTGGGCTAAGAATTCATGTAACTTTAGTAATCCATGGGTCCATTTTGCAAAGATATCATCTACATATCATCTACTTTTATATCTTCTTCTTCCCATTATACTTCACCCATTTTACATTTTTCTTTGTTACATTGCGAGTTTCTTTTCCAGCTTCAAAGCTATGTGGTATTCTTCTTCAACAATTCTTAAAGGTAAAATTCACACTAATCTTATATTTCATATCTTAAACCATTAATATATCCATCTACCTTTTCAATACCTTCTTCTACATGACAAATCCTTATTTTATAAAATTGTTCTATATACTCTTTCATAGACATTGACCCTTATTTTATAAAAAAAAATTGTATACTCTTTCACAGACATTGAGATTTTGTTTAGGTTTTTATTTTTTCTAAAGAGATTAGCTAATTAACAGAACTTTGTAAAAAAATTACTTTGGTTGCATGCGATCCCATGCTTCTTCTTGACTTAGTTTCTTTACGTTGTAGTGAAGCATGTTCCTTCAATTTAGTCATTGTAAAGTTCACCTTCTTATCCTCAGATACATTCTCATAGTAATCTAATAGATCAAATATTTAAGTTTCTTTGATACATATGCACTTCCAATCTTGGTTTGGGGACCATTCTTGAACTTATTTGATCGTTATTTCTACATGAGTTTCTTCAATGTTGTCTTCTTTATCTTTTGAGGAATCCTCTTAGTAGCTAATGTTGTCCATATCTATACCTCTCCTTTCCGCCATAACATTTTTTTCCAATATGATTTGCATGCCTCTTACTCTTTCGGAAAGATTTAGTTGGTCATTGATTTCTTTAGCCAATTCCATTTTCTTGGCTCCTCTTGCTCTAGTGCCATATTTTTCATAATTTATCTTAAAAACAATTTTCTCATAACTAATTAATTAATATATATATATATATATATATATATATATACAGTCAATACTTAACCTCTATATAAATATTGAAAATATGAAAATTTAATGTCACTGATTACTTTACAAATGGAAATATTGTGAAATCCGCAACCCAATTATGTTTTATGCAATCATAATTAATAATTCAAACTTCATGCTGAGAATGTATATAGATGCAACTTAAATTAAAGAGGTCCAATCAACATTCCTTTTGGACATTCAAATTTTAGTAAAATGTAAGTACAAGTTTTAATATAATCAATAAATTTTAAGGCTTAGGCACACATAAGATACATATAATAACATGGTTAATAAATAATAGTCTTTCATCAATTATATAACCAAATGATCTTCCCAGTCTATCACCATCTTCAATATTAAGGCTAACAAACCACAAACATGCCACAGCAATGTTAGCACAATCCCTGCATACTTGCTGCAAAAGTTTTCATCCCCTTGAAAATAACTAAGGTACTTTTTGAATCGTTGTCCCAATCATAAGGGTGATGAGAAAATCAATTTGTAAAAAATAATGCACATGTATTATTGTTGAGAGAATAAAGAAATAGGATGCCTCATTGTCTAACAATGCTAATGAGCAATAATAAATCACTATTACTTGATGGATCTTTCAGAAGGGCTTAGTTTTAACACGACAACAACAACTCTACACGAAAATTCTCACTACGTGGAGTCTCCTCACCTATCCTTCAAGATTTTTCTTTGGTATGAATAGTTGTGATGTTGACATCCATGTAGAAGACACCATAACTCTCCTCACTCTGCATGCAGGTATTTCCACTACATAGACTGATAGCCTCCACTACATTCCCTCTATTATATAGACTTTACTCCAATAGCCTGCACACATCACACAACTCAATTCGCAACATCCTCTCACCCAAATAATTTAGTGTTTTTCTTCTATACATAATGCCCACTAAAAAGTGAACTATTGATTGTTCTTTGTTGGAATGGAAAAAGAGTAAAGGCACAAATTACACAAATATTTCACAAAAAAACATAGACGAGTTGTGACTCTCTATTAATCAAATGAACTTCAATCACACAATCTTACTGAATACAATGAACCTAACAATGGGTATTTAAACCTAACTCACTTGACATGCACATGCTTACCAAACTCAACTACCGCATAACTGAACTCGCTCAACGCTCACTTAACTCACTCTCTAACTCACTAACCAAATTTATATATCACACAAATCAATGCTTACTTAACTAGTTATCGAACACTTCATGTGGGATTTAATTAACTACTTTAACACTCCCCTTAATTATGACCAATAAACTAAAACATAACTCATGACAACTTAAACATGCATGCTGGTCTATGTCTCAGCTAGGCTTACAAAACCAAAGTTTCTCTTGTGAAACTCGAACACATCTATTGCTAATGGCTTTGTAAATATATCAGCCAACTAATCACTAGATTTACATGTCTTCAAATGAACTTCTCCATTTCTCACAAGTTCTCTAATAAAATGATGTCTAGTATCAGTATGCTTTCTCTTTTGATGAAACGCACTATTCTTAGATAGTGCAATGGTTGATGTGTTGTTATAGTATATTGTTTTTTATCTTTTTTTTTTCTGCTTGATTCCATCCAATACTCTTCTTAACCATATTTCTTGACATGCTACTGAAGTTGCTGATACATATTATTCTTCTGATGATGATAGTGTCACAATATAATTCTTCTTATATGCCCATGACATCACACCTGAACCAAGATGAAACACATAACTGAATGTGCTCTTGTAATCATCCAAACTGCCTACAAAATCACTATCTATGTATCCGATCAAATATTTATTTTCTGTACTTGCATACATTATGCCACAATCTCTCGTTCCTGATATGTATCTTAAAATTATTTTTCCAACACTCCAATGTGTATCTTTTGGAGTCTCCATAAACCTGGAAATAAAAATTACTCCTTGCATATTATCTGGTCTTGTAGTTGTGAGATACATGAGGCTTCCAACCAATATTTTGAATAGAGTTGGATTGGCATCTAATCCCTCATCATCCTTACTTAAGTTTTTACCTATTGCAATTGGTGTAGAGACAGGTTTGCAATTATCCATCTTGAATCTTTTCAGCAAATATATATCATATTTATTTTGGCAAATAAAAATTCCTTTTCCAGATTTCTCAACTTCAATGCGAAGAAAATATTTCATGAGACCAAGATCTGTCATCTGAAATTATTTCATCATGGCTGCTTTAAATTCATATAACTCAAGATCACCTGTAAAAATCATATCATCAACATATAAGAAAATAATCAAAATTTGTCCATGCTCATTTACCTTTGTGTATAAGGTAGGCTCAATATTGCTTCTGCAAAATCCATTATTAATCATGCAATTGTCGATTCTGCTATACCATGCTCTAGGTTCTTGCTTTAGTCCATAGAGTGCTTTCTTCAACCTGTATACTTTATCTTCTTTACCTTCAACTTCATATCTTGGAGGCTGTTGCACTTAAATTTCTTCTTGTATAATTCCACTCAAGAAGGTTGATTTGACATCCATCTGATATACTTTCCACTTGTTATGACCTGTTGTCGCTAGAAGTGCTCTTATAGTATCCAATATGACTATCGAAGAAAACGTTTATACAAATTTTATTCCCAGTTGTTGCGAAAATCCTTTTGCTACAAGTCTTGCTTTAAATCTATCAATTTCACCTTTCTCATTCAAATTAGTCCTGTACACCCACTTCACACCAATGAGGTTTTTATCCTTTGGAAAATTAGCCAAATCCCGTCTATCATTATTTTCAATAGAATATATCTCTTCATCCATGGCTTACACCTAATTTTTATCTGTGATTGCTTCTTCAAACGAAGAAGGCTGGAATGCCAACAATGAAAAATTTTAACTAACGTCCAAATCATCATAAATGTATTTTAAACTTATCATATTTTTCTTACAATTACTTGACTCATTACCTGGTTGGCTTCCTGGAGAATTTTGGTCTGTTGATCTGCTTGAAGATCCATGCTACTATAAAACTCTTGGAGTCCTTGCTGGTGTGACTCTATTTGGTGTCTTCTCTATTGATTCTTGCTGCTCCTTTTTTGCTACATCATCCTCTTCCATCAATGGTGCTTATGCATCGGTTGGTTTTTATACAGTCCCATTCCTTGAATCTTGTTGTTTGAACACAAAATATCTGCTAATTATTGTCTTATTGGTGACAGGGTTATACAATTTGTAAGATTTTGAGTGCTCAATTTAACCAGTAAATATGCATTTTTCACTTTGATCATCCAATTTTCCTATTATCTTCTTAGGCACATGTGCATAGGCTACACATCCAAAAACTCTCAAATGAGATACACTGCATGAAATACCTAATCGTGATTCTTATGGAACTTTGTTCATCACACTCTTTGTAGGATATCTATTTATCACATAAACAACACATGCAACTTCTTCTGCCCAATACTCATTAGAAAAGTGTCTTTCTTTCAACATGCTTCTTGTCATGCTCATAATTGTTTTGTCGTTTCTTTCTGCTACACCATTCTATTGTGTTGTGTATATGGTTGTAAACTTTATTTTGATTCCATGTTGTTTGAATTACACTTGGAATGATTTCGAATCATATTCTCCACCACGATCTGATCTCAATACCTTGACCTGCTGATCATTTTGATTCTATGCTAAGGCTTTGAACTCTTTGAACTTTCCAAAGGTTTCAGACTTCTGCTTCAAGAAGTAAACCCAAGTCATTCTACTATAGTCATCAATAAATGTGTGGAAGGACCAACTTCCACCAATCAACTGTGTCCTCATAGATCCACACAAGTCTCTATGCACCAAGTCAAGTGGTTTCTTTGCTCTGTATGGAACTCCTTTCAGAAAATTTTCACGATGTTGCTTTCCCAAATGAAATACTCACAAGTACTAGCAGGTTATTGGATGGGAGATGATCCTCTCACCATATGTTTCTGCTGCAACAATATTAAACCAGAAAAATGCAACTGTCCAAACCGAAAGTGCCATAACCAGTAATCATTAGAACATGCAGCTGTAAAGGAACTAACCTGATCATTGTATTTCATAATTAGAGGAAATATTTTGTTCCTCGTCATCTGGAATTTTTTTATCAGATTTTTGTTTTGGGGTTTTTCATAAATAACACACTCTATCCCCTTAAATATAACTTTGTATCCATTCTGCATCAATTTACCAACACTTATCAAATTGTGTTTGCGACAAGGAACATAGTATACCTATGATATTGTCTTTGCCTCCCCCTGCTTGGTCATAATGTTGGCCACTCCTTTTCCATTTACATCAATGGTCTTTTCGGTCCCCAAATTTACCTCTGTCTTCACAGATTGATCCAAATTTCCAGCCAAATTCTTGTTCCCTGTCATGTGGTTACAACAACCACTATCTAATAGCCACACCTTATCAAATGGCTTATGCATGTGGTTGCATTCTAGGAACATGGAGTTAGTATTCTCTGTACTAACATTAGCTCTTTGTTTTTCATGATCAGCTAGCTTCTTCCTACAATCACGAGCATAGTGACCAAAGTTATTTCAATAATAACATCTCACCTTTGATTTATCTAATATGTAATTATTGTTGAAGATTTTGCTGGTGCTGCTTCTACTTTCATGTTCATGTTATTCTCGACCATCTCTCTGACCACCATATCATCCGCCTCGTCCTCTACCTCTAGATTGACCTCTGCCTCAACCTCTGGAAATAGAAATTTGGATTTTAAAAGCAGTTCTAAAGTGGAATCCTTATTTCTATATATCCTTGCCTCATGAGATAGAAGTGATACCATCAACTCATCGACTGTCAGTTTTTCCAAATCCTTTGCTTCTTCTATGGCTACTACCTCAACATCAAACTTGGTAGACAAATATCTATGGTCCTTCACAATCAATGTTTGATTTTTAATATCCTCACCATAAATTTTTAACCAAATTACGACAGACATGACCCTATTCATGAAGGAATCAATTTCCTCTATTTCCTTCATCTACAAAATTTCAAAATCTCTCCAAGTATTTTTCAATTTAACAATATTGACTTTTTCCATAGCTGGGTAGCTTGTTACCAAAGTTTCCCACGATTTTTTTGCTGAAGATGTTACCATTATATTCTATAACACTACTCAGTCCACTCCCTGCTAGATAAGAAGCAATGCTTGTGCATTCTTCCTTCTATCTTTCTTCCACTATTCCCTCTTTGCATTACTGAGGGCTCATTCTTCTGCATCATCCTGAGGTTCTGCAAACCCAAACTTGACATGATCCCAAACATCATGTGCTTTTAGCATGGTCTCCATCTTAATGGCCCACACATCATAATCGTTCTCTATGAAAGAATTTGTGGTTGAAAATTGCTTGTTGCCATCTTTCATCAAAAAAAAACTTTTCTCTGATAAAACCCTAAATATCTTCTTTTGTAAGATATTTATAAAGTTCAACAAAAAACCTTATAATAAAACCCTAGGTTTTACTGTTTTATACAAAAGTATTTCCTTTTATATAAAAATATTTATATATAAAAAAATATTATATAATAAGCCTTTTAAAAAACACTTATTATAATTTCCACTTTTAAAACAAAATAATTTTTTTTCAAAAGTTCCTTTTTGAAAAATTCCCTTTTCAAAAATATCGTCACATGATTTTTTTAAAAACTCTTTAAAAATGCTTTATGAAAAAAGCTTTTAATAAACTCCACTCACAAACAAAACCTTTTCATATGGCTTTAATAACTCCTTCGCTGTATTTTTTTCTTCAAATATTCAAACCTTGTTTGGTATGAATACTAATGCGCTATTGCCTTATTGGTGAATTAGGTTTGTGGTAAGCCTTAGTTCTAATGCTTTTCACCTTTGGTTGAATTTTGTTAAACACTCGATTCTCTATGTTGACCTGTGCTACTGTTAATGCTGTGAAATTTCAATAAGGGTGTGTGCTTTAAAGTCTTGGTAAGTTTACGAGTTGTAACATGGCTCTTTGCTGAACCAACCATTACTATAACACTTTTAATATGACTACCAGATGCGTTATAGCTCCAATAAGCGAGAAAAACAAATTCTGCTCTCACACAAATGATTTCTAATCCGTCTTTCCCTAGTTCTTTGTAACCTTGTTTGGATACCAATTTGTTGGAATGGCAGAAGAGTAAAGGCATAAATTACACAAATATTTCACACAATAATACAAATGACTTGTGGCTCTCTATTAATCAAATGAACTTCAATCACACAAACTTGTTGAATACAATGAACCCGATGGTTTGTATTTAATCATAACTCGACATGCACACACTTACCACACTCACCTAGATCACATAACTGAACTTTCTCAACGCTCACTTAACTCACTCTCTAACTCACTCACAAAATTTGTCTATCACACAACTCAACAATTACTTAACTGATTGTCTAACTCTACATGCAGGAGTTAATTAACTATTTTAACATTCTCATCATCACAATATTATCACCGTCATCATGCACTCTTATCAACTAGATGCTTCTAGTGCTTTGATTTTCATGATGCATAACCCTGTTGGATATGCCTTCTAAGAATATTCTTCACATTTTATTGCATCACGCCTCACACTTTCTCACATGTGCTCTGATACCAAAGTTGATGGCAATGAGAACCTAGCTTATAGAAAACCCAACACTTTGAAATATTTATTTCTGGCTCAACGCATGGATTACATTATTATTTATTATTAGGAAAGAAATCTAGATATTGTTATAGATAATATCTCTTAGATATTTTAACGAAGTTGAGGAAATCCTCTCAAAATTAAGATGCTACTGTAATTATCTACTAAAAACTATAATTAATTTCGATAACATTTAATTTTTATAATTTTATATAATTTATTATTTTCTACATTTTTTTAGACTCACTAAAATTTCAATACATATATTTTTCATAAAGAAAGATGCCTTTGCATAAAAAAGACATACAAATTTTTTAATATCAATCTCAACTTTTGTTCTATGACTATTATTAAAAGTATTTTAGAAAATTTTAAAGAAATTAAATCTCTATCATCCACTTGACCGATGTTAATAATTAAATTAAAATTTTGGAAGTCCTATTCGGAAATAAATATACCTATAAACATAATAACAATAAACACACACACACACACAAACATACACATATATATAAATAGATATGAAGGAAACGTATAATTTAATGCCTTTTTAAATTAAAATAAAATATTCACTGTAATAAAAAAGACTAACATATATAGTTAGATAGTTTTAATCAAAAGTTTTATAAGTGGTTGAAAATCTCACTCTTATCATGCTCACCCAATTCATCGTTGATATTACAGAAAAAAAACTTAGTTTTAACTAGAAGCCTTATAAACACTGAAGAATATCACTCAAGAATATGAAGTACATATAATTTGTTATATTTTTAAGTTTACCTTTTTAAATAAAAAATGAAGATAGTAATAAATAAACAAAAATACCATTAATAAAATATATGAATATCTATATTAAATAAAATAATTTTGTGTCAACATTATATGAAAAGATAAAGTAATTGAAGATAAAAAAACTTATATTTTCATTTTAGAGTGTGAAAAAATTGTATAATTTCTTTACCTTTTAAATTTTTTCAATATAAACCATAGATAAAATATATAAATATTCATGTTAATTAATATACTTGAATAATGACTTCGCAGACACACACACACATACACACACATGCACACATACATATAATTTTATATTTCAATTGGGGTTAACTCTAGTGGGTGGGATGAATGGTTGTTATGTTTCATATTTCTATTCAAATCACATTGAGTGACATAATGATGATAACTATTCTTATAATTGTAATGGTTTTGTGCTTATGAATATTATTGTATTGATCCTCACTTTTTCCCTTCAAACTAAGAGAGGGGTTGTTTTCTTTTATATATAGAGTGTAATTATACAAAAAAATTGAAAAACAAATTCTTACTGGTAAACCATTTAGCATAATATAAATAGTTTACACATTGATCATTTTCTCTGGATATTTTTCATTTTGAAATGTAGTAAACAATTTATTGGAATTTCAATTTTAAGTTGTGTCATTTACACGATAAGACTGCGGATTTTCAGGGTTGACTTAGTTATGAATTAAAAAAGTAATTTAAACAATGAAAATATTATAATATTTGAAAGAATTATATCTTTGGGACATTTTATCTATGTGTTTCTAAAAGTTGAGAGATGTGTAATTTATATTAACTTTTTATCTATTAAGAATAAAGACAAATCGAATTTATTGAGATATAAAAGTTGTATGCTCTACAAATAATGTTCACCTTATTAAAATTAAGACCTAGTGGAGCTTCATAAATCCAAAATTAATCTTCCTTGATTTTATAAATTTGATAAATCAAAACAAATATTAATAAAAAAATGAACAACAAACATATACATCTATAACTATCTTATAAATTGACATAGATTCATCTTATCTCTCGATGTATTAAAGGTCAAGGGGAAAGTAAAAATATTGATGGATAAAATATTGTGAAAAAAAATAGGTGAAAGTGCGATTGTGAAAAGCTCTGTGAATTGTGAAAATATCTGCAAATTTGTGGTGAGGAAAAATAGAACGAAGGATGAAAAAATTTCAAATGAAATCTGGCAGGCCTTTGAAAATCAATTGTGAAAACCTCTACGAATTTGCGAAGGGAACGAACGAAACGAAGGACGCAAAACTCTCAAAAAATACCTTTGCAACATGATTGGGATGTGAAGTTTCCGATTAAAGCAACACGATTGAGGAATCATGCTTGATGAGACGTGTTTAGACAATGAGCTAGGAGTGTGAGTGGCACAACCCAATCTGATCGAAGCTATGTGGAAAAAAATGGATATTTAAGGTTTCCAGGCACATTAACAATCACCATCTACAGTACCTCCATGAATCGCAGGATGCAAAACTCTCAAATCATTTACAAATTTATATCTTAATTTAGAATCAGGAGATTGATACTGGTTTTTATATTTTTAAAATATATTTTAGGCTTTAAGTCTGTGGAGATCGATCCTAGGGTTTGAGTCTGCGTAAGCAAGAATGCAATCAACTGGTTCGATATGGATATTGGTTTTGTGCATATTTTGTTGGGTTATCTCTGCGGCCTACTCATATAAACACTTTTTTTCCAAGCAAAAAATATCTCTACGGCTTGCTGGTGGTTTTGTAGTTTCAGTAATATATATCCTTTCACTAATAATTGATATTCTCTCTATGCTGTAGGTGAATGATATTGATCTCGCAGTAAGTGAATTTTATGTGGTCTATATAAAATTAGCGACCTATATAAACACTGAAATCTCTGAGGTGGTATTGTTGAGCTTCATAATTGCTTATTTTTTACACTCTCTCTTAACTATTTTCTTCTCTTTGATCTCCATAGTCACTCAACATGCATCAGCCTATATGATTTTGGCATGGAAAGGTATCTAAATGTATTATATTTCATTATGAATATTGTTATTTATTATTAAGGTAATATTTTTCTCAGCTATCGAATTAACATGATTATGCAGCTAATTTGTGTTTATGTCACCAACTCCATGGTTTACCAGGGTCCTAGGTGTCGGCTAAGGAAATAAGTATATGGGTAGGTGGAGATTAATTTCTTTAACAATTTCCTCCTATCTATATGAGCGAGATTAATGAAGGAAGGATCGAATGCGTGGTGAAAGGTGGAAGTCAACACTCTAGCTATAATAGCCAAGCGAGGGTTCAAAATGCATGCCTCATGATTTGCTGAGATTATTGTGAGAAACGATATCATTTTATCTTTCCAAGTTAATTTTAGGAGTTTTTTAGGAATGTTAGGCATTAAAGGCTTGAACAATTAATCGATACGGGTTCTATAAGTAACATTTTGCAAGCGTGAATGTAACACATTGAATGTGAAGGTATTATTTTGGAACTTCTTTTTAAAATCTGTTATGAAGGAATCATTTATATGTTAATGTGTAGCTGGTTGTTCAAGTGGATTCTGTGACCACCTGTTTTTGGAGGGCTCCTTCAAACAATAAGGTTTTGTGTTTAATAATTTCTTTCATTTTTCTTATTTATTGTGTATTTCAGATTTGTATTGGTTTTTATTACATAGATAACAATTGAGTGATTTAATTTAGTTACCTTCTTTCATATATTTGGAAATTGAATTAATAATAGCTGTAGAATGTTTTCATCAATTTTCTTTACAGTTGTCGATTTCTTTGCAAGCTATGTTTCACAGTGATTGAGAAAGCAATTGTAATTATGTTCTAGTTTTTCTGCAAAGGAATGTTAGAGATTAGATAAAATAATTCCGTCATGATGTAATGAGATGATTTAGTTTTTCTTATCATAGAAAAGTATATTGTTTTATGAATTATTGAAACACGAGTTCTTTATTTTAAATTGCAGAAGTTAGTTTGGTCTTATAAACAAGAAAATTGTTGTAGCTTAACTGTGAGAATATCTTAGAAGTTTGGGATTTTTTTAAGAGTGTTAATTTTATGTTTTAGAAAGAGATATATAGAAGTGTGAAAATTTACATAAATCATCTAATCTAACTTTAATAAGAAAATATTTCTAGCACATATAGTGCATTTCACTTTGCGAGTTTACATGTCGTGGTCGATGACTTATGTAATCAATTCAAGACAATTAAATTGATAAACATTTTGGCATCATTTTCAGGAAAGTGTATATAGGAATATTGTTTATTTTCTTTAACAATAATAAAAAAAATTATATGCATAGGGAAAGGGATTCTAGAGGAAGATTTGTAGCTACATGTAAAAGTTTAATTCCAACAATACCACTCACTCCATCATGACCTCGTAGTGCTAGACCATCCACCCAAACTCACATACCATCCATTGCATGCATACATAGACTTCCTGAGGTACTGGGATCTGAAATCCAATCTATAAATTCACCAACTTCGTTAATTGAATCAAATGTAGAAGAAGATCCTACATACCCAATACAAGGAGTAATTTTCCTGACTTCAATTAGAGAACAAATTATATCTCAATAACTAGAACTCCCTAGCGAAGAAGAGGAAGAAGAAACCTATTTTAATATACCATTGGTAGAGGAACCAGAAGAACTAGAAGAAGAAGAAACAAATCCAATCTTGGAACCTGTTGAAGCCTAGAAAATCTTTGCTTCAAACATTGGGGAAAACCACCCAGTCGGGACCTTAGGACAGCTCCTTTTCCGTTTGGTATGGTGGCTCCAACTAGATTTAAAGGACCACTTTCCTTATAACTAAATGGGTTGGTGATGGGTTGATTTGGATGGGTGAAAATGGGACTAAATTAACTGAAATAAAACTATCTAATTCAAACTAAATACTGATAAAGAAATTCTAACACTAACCCAGGTAATTATATGTGAATACAACTTAAGATTTTTCCAATTTAACAATAACCATGAAAATGTATTATTATTTAAATTGAAATGTGGAGAAAAAAATAAAGATAACTCTGTTTAAGAAAGTAAACATAGTTGTATTAGCATATTGCATTCATCATTGTATACCATCTATATATACTTATGAAAGATAATGTTTCAATTATACTCAGAAATGATATATAAAAAGAAACGTTGTGAAAACCAAATATATATATATATAAATGATAGAAAATTTTAAAGCGAATATCATAAGACAACAGAAATCAATAGTGAATAGATAGAAATACCTTATTCATCTTGAAGACTTTCAAATGAAATCTGATACTCTAATCCAGTAACTCTGATGCAAAATCAAATTCCAAGGTACAAAAATGCAACACTTCAGAGATAATTCCACATAAAAATCACCAGATGTGATCCTTTTTAAAAATATATAAGACAGTGGAGTACAGAAATGTAATCTCCAAGTAAAAAAATATTAAGATCCAGGACCCTTCTCTAAATGCATGAGAAGGGTTTAAATACTACTTAGCTAAATATAAAAATAGTCTATTACAAAAATTAAGGATTCGGTTCAATGACCATCCTTTTCCTAGGCTAAAATACAGTAAAATTAAAACTAAATCTAACTATATATGAACTTGATCTTTAAACTTGCAGGCATCTAGCATAGTTTTGAGAAGATGTGGTTGACCGACTTCAGAATTCAACTATCCTAAAAAGACAGAGTCGACAAGTGTAGGCGCAATCTTCTCTGTAGCATTGATGATACAATTAAGCGCACTATGCTAACTCTGTGGCTTCACCAAGTACGCCCAGTATGAGTCCCAATTTAATCTTGTCAGACCTTGAATTGATTTTTCTCTTTCTTCTGCCTTTTGCCTCACTTCTGTTTGCAGTTGATGTGCCTGTAGGAGATAACCTGGAACAGTTTCTGAAATCAAATTAGCTTTGTGTAAATTATCATTTACACAATCCATAAGAGTGTTTGCCGTTGTAGCCGTCTCCTCTACTTTCTTCTCTTTGTGCATTTTCCTTTATTGGAGCTTTTCGCTCTGTTATTAATTTTTCAATTTCATCTCGATTTTGCTTCGCCAAAGTAGTTTCTTTTTTATAGTTTTGACCTTTCGCAGTAGTTTTTTTTCTGTTCGGAACACGCTCCACATATTTTTTCTTGCTCAGCATTAAGTGCCTTGAATTTGGTCAATGTTTCCTCATTTTTCCTTACAGTTATTTCAAGTCTCTTCAACTCCCGACTTTTCTCAAGAAGAGCTTTATGTTTCCCTGAGAACTCCTGACTTCCAACAGCTTCTTCAGTAACTTCTAAAAGCTCTATAGAGGATAATTTTGGCAAACTTACATACCTTATCTTGTGGTAGAAACTGTGTCAAATTGCCCACTTGGATATTTGAGCTTGTGAACGGCGTCTAGAACATCCTTTTTTGGTACTGTCCACCCGTGTTTGTTTTTCTTCAGAGGTTCATCTCTTTTGGTCCATTCCTGTGTGCATTCTGACAAATTCGCATGTTCTCTGGCAAATTCTTCCATAAATTGCTTATTATAAGACGCATGAGGTCCCGGCAACTTATATATCAACCTCACATCTTCCGTGGTGAATGACCCGATTAGCTCTTGAGATAGAGTTCTAAATTGTCTGTCTGAAATATCGGTGCTGTCCAGCACCCATTTCACCATGTCCGCATACGGGAGAATCCTCGGCCTTGCCACTATCCTATGCAGAAATGAACAAGCCAGTTCTTTGAGGGTTGCTTCAGATGTATTACTAGAACCCGCTGTAGCCGTAACTTTTAATACCACAGGATTTTCTTCTTCCAACAAATTATACATTCCTTCCCAAGTGGATATACCAGCATCCTTATTGCAAGCGGTGTCTGCATATAGTGAAGCCATTTCTCTGTTTTCAGAATTTGAGCACTTCTCCTTCTTACCCATTATGTTCAGTGAAAGCTTTGTATAGACATTTTCTCCTTCGTGCCTCTGTTTTATGAGTTAAATGAGAGTAATGGCATGAGTAAGGTGATGAGACTGTTTTAAATGCAAAGGCGGATGAAATATATTATTTTAACGTGAAATGACTTTCACTCAAAACAAAATCTTTTTTACCATTAATTGTCAATCCAATCATTTAATCCAATCATTAAAGCGCATAACAGATATTGATATATGGGAAGATTGCCTTTGAACAACGCGCCTACATGAATCTGCGACATTGTGATCTTCGATTTGCTGTGCAATATCGCAATATTGCAATGTCGCAATATCGCAATATTGCAAAATGAAACCATCGCAGTTATGTAAATAGCGCAAAAGCACAGATTGTGCAATAGCGCAAAAGCGCACATCGCAAATCTCGCAAAAGCGCAAAATTGTAAATAGCGCAAAAGATATTCGTTTAACATTTCTGTTTTCTGCGCTATGCGATCTGTGACCAATATGTTTATTGTATAGGCTTTTTGGGATCGCATTATCGCAAAAGCGCAAAATCGCATTTTTAGTTTTATGAAAGATATATACCATTTTGCGATGGATGCGCTATTTTGTTTAAAGAACAATTTTATTGTAATCTATCATAAACTTAAGTGTTTCTTAATGTTCTTTCTAAGGGATTTCTCTAAGTTTATGATAGAAAGTTTTATTTGAAAAGAAAAACAAATCCTAATTTATTTTTTGGATTTTTTAACTAAGGGTCCCCATTTATTTAGCATTATTACTAATATTAAATAAAAAGGGGGGTTGTTGCTGGTCACAACAATTGGCGATTCACTGAAAGAAACAGTTATCTCTGAAAAAATAAAATGAACACTATATTTCTAGTAAATAAAGATTTTTAAAGATAATAAAAACTATCTTAGGATATTTTAAATAAAATCTAACTATGAAAAAGAAATAAAAATCATTCACAATTTCTTTCTAATTCCTTAAGAATAAAAACATTTTTGGGTTATCTCAAGCTTTGATTGGTGTTAATAATGAAGTAAGTGGATTTCTCCAAGTTTTGGTTTTATAATATACTCTATTGCCATAGGTATTGCCTCTGCTGCCTGCAAACGTTCATAGTCTCGACAGGGTTACCTTTAAACCATTAACCATTAATTGTCCCATCCAACTAAAATTATGACTTTTTAAAAGATAAATTCATAAGACCTATTATCTCATGTTTTTGTCTTTTACTTATTTTTATTTTTAAGAGCCATTGTTCTGGTTTGGTAGCCAGTTAATAACAATGTCATTCACTAGTTATAATTAAACTGAACAAGTTGGCTCGTGATGAGACCCCTTGTCTTATATTTATAAGCCATTACCCTGTTTTGGTATGCAGTATTGGTAATGTCATTTTTATTACTCCTTATGAACATGGTAAGTCGGCTCATAATGAGACCTCTTATCTCTTAAATTTTCATATAATTTCTTAGAATTACATTCTAAAAAATCACAACTTAAATGGATGGGGTGAAATAGTTTTATCCTTAAGAATCAATGGATGACAATTTTCAAAGTTTTTTGAGTTCCAAAACTTTGAAAAAATCTTTACTTTGATAGATAACCTTTCTCTGCTTAATAAACTTATGATGATTTACATTCTTCTCAAGTTTTCAAAAGATCATGCAAATGATTGGAATAATCTTTCAAAGTTTAACATCTTATTTTAAACTATCCAAAAACTGTGATCATTACTCTAAAAATTCTTATTTACACAAAATAAATATTTATAATATTCTTTCGAAGAAATTTTCTTAAATAGTAAACAGTCAATTAGAGACTCATTAACAACCTTTATTTGCAAAAACAATCAAAAACTCTGCAGAAAGGAATATGTACAGTTTAAGAAGGGGTTACCTCCTTATGAAAAGATTTTCTTCAAGATAAGCCCATTTACAGGAAGAGATTCTCTCTTACCTGTTAGATCTTGGAGTATGAATGTATTTGAGCCTATCTTTTCAATGATCTGAAATGGTCCAAGCCACATTTTCTGAAACTTGGTATGTTTACCTTTTTCTTCGTGTGCTTTATCCCATTTCAAAACAAGATCACCAATTGACAAAATTTTTGAGCCGGTAGAACTTGCATCAAAAGAAGATTTTACAAGCTGTTGATGTTTTTCATGAATAATTTTTGCTTTATCTCTATCTTCTTCTAGTTTAAGGATTTGATCATATCTCAATTGAATGGATGAAGAAGGGTTTTCTTCAATAAATTGCACGAGGGCTAATGATGGAAGAGTTAAATTTGATGGTATCACAGCTTCTTTTCCATAAACTAAATTGAAAGGTGAAGTCCCTATTGAAGCTTTTTCAGTGATACGATCAGCCCATAATGCAAAGATTAAAGACTTGTGCCAATTCTTTTGATTTTGATCAATGATCATTTTAATGATTTTGATAAGATTTTTGTTAGTGGATTCAACCAAACCATTACCTTGTGGATAATAATTTGCTGAATATTTTAATTTAAAACCTTTTTTGACTGCAAATTCTATTAAACTATTTCTAGAGAAGTAAGATGCATTATCAAAGACTAGAGCGTTAAGTACACCAAACCTGGTTATGATGAATTGATCTATGAAATCAATAATTGCATCAGAATTGGCTACCTTCAACAGGATTGCTTCTACCCATTTTGTAAAGTAATCAGTTGCAGTAAGGATGTACTTGTGCTGTTTGGAAGAATGAGGTACTATCTCACCAATAATGTCAAGCCCCCATTGTTCGAATGGTTGCTCAATAGTCACTGGTTGCAAAGGAAAAGCTAGTTTCCTTTGTCTTCCACTTGCAGTTTGACAAATTTGGCACTTCCTTACGTAATCATGCGTATCTTTAAAAAGGGTAGGCCAGTAATAACCAGCGCGAATTATTTTGTGAGTCGTGGTATCACCTCCAAAATGACCTCCTGCTGGTCCATCATGCAATTCCTGCAAAACCTTTTCAGCTTCAGTCTTTTCCAAACATCTTAATAAAATTGAATCATAATTTTTCCTAAATAACACATTATCAATGATCTGGTATTTAATAGCCTTTAACCTTAAAGCGCGTTTACTCTTATAGCTGAGATTAGAAGGAGCATACCCATTTTTCAAGTAATAGATAAGATCAGCATACTGAGATCCGGAATCTGTAACATTTATCTGACTTACTTGAATATCTTGATTTGAATCTTGATTTTTTGGTATGTTATGAGCTCCTGCCAATAATCTGCAAAAACCTTGTCCTCTAACAATCTTAGCTGGTTTAATATCAATATCATATTCTTGCAAGGATGTTACCCAGTTAGCTCTCTTTTCTCCTACTTCTTTTTGAATTAATAATTGCCTCACTGCAGAGAATGGGACAATGATTTTTGTATGTGTTTTCAAGAGAAAAGGTCTCAAATGTTTGATTGATTTAAACACAGCAAAGGCTTGTTTTTCAACATCGGAATAATTAAGCTCAGCTCCTTGCAGATTTGAGCTAAAGAAATTGCGCCTGACATTTTCTAATTACCGACGGTGTTGAAACTTTCGTGATAAGATAAGTTTTCGGCCAAAGTATACAGCAAATCTTTGTACCGGTATTCAATGCTGGTGCATTAATGATCGCTTGTTTGATTGCCTCAAAGGCTTCTTTCTCTTTATGCCCCCATTTGAATACTGAATTCTTCTTGATCATATTCTGCATAGGTAAAACAATAAAAGAAAAATCAGGAATGAATCTTTTAACAAAATTGATCTGTCCAATAAATGATTGCATGGATTTTTTGTTATAAGGTAAAGAAATATTAGAAATTTCTTTCATTCTATCTAGATCAATATATACCACTCTTTACACAAATCTCTAGAGCTTTTTCTTTTCAGCAAAGAAGAATCTCTTTGATTTAGTGAAATACCAAGCCTTCACACCTTCAAATATTTTCTTGAAATCATGTAGATGACTGACTCTTTTTGAAAATCGACTAAGATAGCTATCGAGATAACAACAAATGATTTATTGACTTATCTTTAAATGCTATGTCCATGGCTCTTTGAAAAGTTGCTCCCATTTATTAGACCAAAAGGCATTGTCCTCGATAAGCATAAGTTCCCCCATTTTGTTCTCAAAGCAGAGCGCCAATCATTATCCGGATGAAATAAACCTAGATTATAGCCTGAAAATCCATCGAGAAAAGACATAAGTTCAGAACCAGCTACCTTTTGAAGTATCTGTTCCATGGTTGGCAATGGGAAATTGTCTTTTAAACATGCCTTGTTTAAATTTCTGAAATCAATACAAATTCTTATATCACCATTCTTCTTCCTTACAGGTACCATATTGGAAACCCAATTGGAGTGCCTGACAGGAAAAATGATTTTGGCTTTTAAAAGTTTATTAAGTTCTGATTTGATTTGACTTTCAAGATTTGGATGAATCTTTCTCAACTTCTGTTGAACAGGTTTAATATCAGGAAGCATTGGAATTGTGTGTTGAATAACCGAAGTATCATACGTTTTTAAATCATCATAATTCCAAGCAAAAACGTTTTTATACTTGTTCAGAAGTTTAATGAACGCATTCCTTTCCTATGGTGTTAAATTGAGTCCTAAGTTAACGTTTTGAGGTTTATAATCATAACCAATATTTACTAATTCAAACTTCAAAGTGGAACTTTGAAGTTTAGCATTAGTGACTTTCTTGAATCTATCTTTAATGTCATATAGATCCTCTAATTTAACAACAAATTTCGGAATGAGATTTTCATTACCTTTTGAGGCAATTTGAAAATCATGATCATCTTCGTCAATAATTTGCTCATCATATGATTTCTCTGAAGTCATGAAATTTAAAATATCTTGATCATGATAGAATACTCTCCAATTTGTAACATTATCTGGGATAGATGGACGAAAAATCAATTCTACAGAAAACCTATCAGGACTGCAATCTTCAGCAGGTAGGAGTTTAGATGCAACATTAGCTAACAAGTTAGCTGATGTATTCTGATTCCTAGGAATAGGAGAAATATTGAATGCTAAAAAATGAGTGGTGAGATCTTGTACTAGGGTTAGATAGTGTTTAAGATGTCCTGAAAGGAAATGAATAGTATTCCTAACTTGTTTTATGACAATTTCGGAATCACCAAAGACTTTCAAGTATTTAACATCTAACCCTATAGATTTATAAAGTCCTTGAACAAAGGCTTCATATTCTGCGGTATTGTTTGTACACTCAAATTCTAACCTACATGATAGCATGGTTTTCCCTCCATCTGGATCAATTAAGATGCATCCAGCTCCAGCTCCATCACTAGACTTTGATCCATCAAAATATAACGACCAAAATAAAAATTTATCTATTGCCTTATCTACAATTACATCAGAAATATTTACAATTCTGGAAGAATTAGATTGTGAAAATTTTTCTATTTGAGAAACAAAAGTATTTACAGAAAAAGGTGATTGAGGTGCTTCGAAGTTTCCCAGAAATGATTCAGCAGAATAACCTCCAAGAATATTGTTGTTGAATGCCACATGCTCATTAGGTTGTTCGAATTCAGTGACAGTGTGCGACATATGTTTTTCTCGTTCAATTTTGATTTGATTTGGTTTCCCTTTGTAGGGAAGCCACATATGTGAATAATCAGTTGAGATATAACCATTATGTTTCGCAGACCAGTCCCTGCTTAAGATTAATCCATAGAATTCAGGAATATCAGCAATCAAAATATCAATTCTTTGGACAATCCTAGGATCAGAAGCTAATCTGATAGTAACTGAATTGATTTCTCCTACAACTTGAACTTTAGAGCGATCCAATTGAACAATATGAACTGCTGACTTCTGTGGTTCGATATTCAATTTGGCATAGACAAAAGTAGGCATTATATTGGAGGAGACACGAGAATCAATCAAACAATTGTGCAGATTTTTATTGTACATCTCATAAGTCAAAAGAAAAGGAGGAGTTTGAGAATTTGACTTTTCTCCAATGAGCACTGTATCAGTAGCATCTACCTTATCTGGTGGCTTACCAGCTCCCCTAGCTGCTTTTGCAACTACACCACTTGGTAAAGGAGCAATTGGTGTAGCGTTTAATTCTTTCAATAGCAACTTTTGCTGGTGTTTTAGTTTGGTGAGTTCATGTAAGGAAATGTTGGCTTTAATCTTTTTCATGTCTTCAACAAAGTTGTACTCCATAGGATCTGACACCACTAAGGTCTTTGTTGTTGATGTGGGAGGATTAGAAGAAGATGGCTTATTTTGAGTAGGTAATGGAGAAGTTTTCTTTACAGGGGATTTGTCTTTGGTACTTGGAGCTGTAATTTTCTTTTTAGGAACTGTTTGAACTGGTTCCGATATAGATTTACTCCTAGTACTTACACGCATAGCTTCTTCACTATCAGAATTAGGGAGAATAAAATCCCACATTCCATTCAATTCAGCTATTTCTTCATTCTCATCTTCCTCATCTGATACTAGAGATGTATCTTCTTCTTCTTCCTCTTCTTCTGATTCAGCATTAGAGATTGCATTAGGAGGTTTAGATTCAACTTGGTTTCTTCTGAAATTTCGGAATGGTTTCTTGGTAGAAGTTTCAGCTACTTGTTTTTTAATTTCAACCATTTCATTTGACATGGTTATAAGGACTTTCTGTAAACCTTCCATGTCGTATGGGTCTTTGGCCTTTTTCTTTGAATCATCTTTGAAGCTGACTCTCTTTGATTTCCTTTCCTCAATAGCATTTTTCTTTTCTAGAGAAATAATTCATTTTTCTACTGCAATAGCCTCTTTCATATTCTCAGCTAACGTAGGTTTTGCATCTCTATCTACAAAAATTGCTATGTTTGAGGGTAAGGCAGTTATGTCCCATTCAATTCTGACTTGTTCACTAGGCCTTGAATCCGTGTGAATTTTGTTCAAGAGTTTGTTGAATCTAGTGTTGAATTATTTAATGGGTTCCTTGGGTTCTGCTTTCAAATTTGAGAGATCATTGATTAAAGTAGCTATTGATCTGTCATCTCCAAATTTGGTTAAAAAATTATCTGCAAAAATGGCCCAACTTGTTATGGATCCCGAAGGTAATGAAAAGTACCATGATCCTGCTGCTCCTTGAAGAGTATAAGGGAATAGTCTGACTACAACATCTTCATGTGTGACTCCATTCAAATTTACAGCCAGCATAAAGTTATTGATATGTTCTTCAGCTTGAATGTTAAGATCTGGACTGAACTTTGGAAGCCATTTTCCAGGATTTTTTGGTAAATCATGTAAAGGTGCAGCCATGTTGACTGCCCCTGGAGTAGCCCATGGTCTAGCCATTATTGGAACAACTATTGGAGGAGTAGTAGAAACTGGTGGTGTTTGAATAGAAGTTGTTGGAATAGATGATGTTGAGATTGATGATGATTGAGTAGATGATGATTGAGGAGATGATGTGGAAACAACTGTACTTTGTTGAGTTGGGATTTCGGAAACAGGTATTTGAATATTAGATGTTGAACTTATATCACTTACTGATCCCGATTGAGTTTTTCTTGTCTTGACTCTACTAGGTAAAGGTAATTCTTTCGGAGAAATACCAAGTTTTTCACTTTGAAGCCTAGTAAGAGGTTTCGAAGAAACAAGTTTTGAGGTTACACTACCTTCAGATATTTCAGACTCTTCTAGAGATAATGAGAATCCTTTCAATTTATGAATTAAATCTTGAACTTCAGGAGACTCGGGATTTTGATTGTCTGAATGTTTTGATATTTTGGTAGTGGGTGTATGAATATTCTTCGCAATTTCTTCTATAGGATTTTGTATTTCAGAAGAAATTGAAGAAGTTGATGAGGGTGTTTTGCTCTCAGAATGGCTTGTGGGTAAATATTTACTTGCCATTCATAGCTCATGCCCTCCTTCTAGTGCCAAAAATGTTGAAGCCTAGAAAATCTCTGCTTCAAACATTGGGGAAAACCACCCGGTCGGGACCTTAGGACAGCTCCTTTTCTGTTTGGTATGGTGGCTCCGACTGGATTTAAAGGACCAGTTTCCTTATAACTAAATGGGTTGGTGATGGGTTGATTTGGATGGGTGAAAATGGGACTAAATTGACTGAAATAAAACTATCTAATTTAAACTAAATACTGATAAAGAAATTATAACACTAACCCGGGTAATTATATGTGAATACAACTTAAGATTGTTCCAATTTAACAATAACCATGAAAATGTATTATTATTTAAATTGAAATGTGCAGAAACAAATAAAGATAACTCTATTTAAGAAATTAAACAGAGTTGTATTAGCATATTGCATTGATCATTGTATACCATCTATATATACTTATGAAAGATAATGATTCAATTATACTAAAAAATGATATATAAAAAGAAACGTTGTGAAAACCAAATATATATATAAATGATAGCAAATTTTAAAGCGAATATCATAAGACAAAAGAAATCAACAGTGAATAGATAGAAATACCTTATTCATCTTGAAGACTTTCAAATGAAATCTGATACTCTAATCCAGTAACTCTGATGCAAAATCAAATTCCAAGGTACAGAAATGCAACACTTTAAAGATAATTCCACATAAAAATCACCAGATGTGATCCTTTTTAAAAATATATAAGACAGTGAAGTACAGAAATGTAATCTCCAAGTCAAAAAATATTAAGATCCAGGACCCTTCTCTAAATGCATGAGAAGCGTTTAAATACTACTTAGCTAAATCTAAAAATAGTCTATTACAAAAATTAAGGATTTGGATCAATGACCGTCCTTTTCCTAGGCTAAAATACAGTAAAATTAAAACTAAATCTAACTATCTCTGAACTTGATCTTTAAACTTGCAGGCACCTAGCATAGTTTTGAGAAGATGTGGTTGACCGACTTCAGAATTCAACTGTCCTGAAAAGACAGAGTCGGCAAGTGTAGGCACAATCTTCTCTGTAGCATTGATGATACAATTAAGCGCACTGTGCTAACTGTGTGGCTTCACCAAGTACGCCCAGTATGTGTCCCAATTTAATCTTGTTAGCCCTTGAATTGATTTTGCTCTTGCTTCTGCCTTTGCCTCCATTCTGTTTGCAGTTGATGTGCCTGTGGGAGATATCTTGGAACAGTTTCTGAAATCAAATTAGCTTTGTGTAAATTACATTTACAAAATCCGTAACAGTGTTTTCCGCTGTAGCTGTCTCCTCTGTTGTCTTCTCTTTGTGCATTTTCCTTTATTGGATCTTTTCGCTCTGTTATTAATTTTGCAATTTCATCTCGATTTTTCTTCGCCAAAGTAGTTTCTTTTTTATAGTTTTGACCTTTCACAGTAGGTTTTTTTCTGTGCCGAACACGCTCCACATCTTTTTTCTTGCTCAGCATTAAGTGCCTTGAATTTGGTCAATGTTTCCTCATTTTTCCTTATAGTTATTTCAAGTCTCTTCAACTCCCGACTTTTCTCAAGAAGAGCTTTATGTTTCCCTGAGAACTCCTGACCTCCAAAAACTTATTCAGTAAGTTCTAAAATCTCTATAGAGGATAATTTTGGAAAAATTACATACCTTATCTTGTGGTAGAAACTGTGTCAAATTGCCCACTTGGATATTTGAGCTTGTGAACGGCGTCTAGAACATCATTTTTTGGTACTGTCCACCCGTGTTTGTTTTTCTTCAATGGTTCATCTCTTTTGGTCCATTCATGTGTGCATTATGACAATTCGCATGTTCTCTGGCAAATTCTTCCATAAATTACTTATTATAAGGCGCATGAGGTTCCGGCAACTTATATATCAGCCTCACATCTTCCGTGGTGAATGACCTGATTAGCTCTTGAGATAGAGTTCTAAATTTCCTGTCTAAAATATCGGTGCTATCCAGCACTCATTTCACCATGTCCGTATACGGGAGACTCCTTGGCCTTGCCGCTATCCTATGTAGAAATGAACAAGCCAGTTCTTTGAGGGTTGCTTTAGATGTATTACTAGAACCCGCTGTAGCCGTAACTTTTAATACCACAAGATTTTCTTCTTCCAGCAAATTATACATTCCTTCCCAAGCGGATATATCAACATCCTTATTGCAAGCGGTGTCTGCATATAGTGAAGCCATTTCGCTGTTTTCAGAATTCGAGCACTTCTCCTTCTTACCCATAATGTTCTGTGAAAGCTTTGTATAGACGTTTGCTCCTTCGTGCCTCCGTTTTACGAGTTAAATGAGAGTAATGGCATGAGTAAGGTGATGAGACTATTTTAAATGCAAAGGCGGATGAAATATATTATTTTAACATGAAATGACTTTCACTCAAAACAAAATCTCATTTACCATTAATTGTCAATCCAATCATTTAACCCAATCATTAAAGTGCATAACAGATATTGATATACGAGAAGATTGCCTCTGAACAACGCGCCTACATGAATCTGCGACATTGTGATCTGCGATTTGCTGCGCAATATCACAATATCGCAATGTCGCAATATCGCAATATTGCAAAATGAAACCATCGCAGTTATGTAAATAGCGCAAAAGCGCACATCGCAAATCTCGCAAAAGCGCAAAATTGTAAATAGCGCAAAATATATTCGTTTAACATTTCTGTTTTCTACGCTATGCGATCTGCGACCAATATGTTTATTGTATAGGCTTTTTGGGATCGCATTATCGCAAAAGCGCAAAATCGCATTTTCAGTTTTATGAAAGATATATACCAGTTTGCGATGGATGCGCTATTTTCTTTAAAGAACAATTTTATTGTAATCTATCATAAACTTAAGTGTTTCTTAATGTTCTTTCTAACGGATTTCTCTAAGTTTATGATAGAAAGTTTTATTTGAAAATGAAAACAAATCCTAATTGATTTTTTGGATTTTTTAACTAAGGGTCCCCATTTATTTAATATTATTACTAATATTAAATAAAAAGGGGGGTTTGTTGCTGGTCACAACAGGACCTTACATTACTTCTAAAGAATCTACAATGGATGGGGAAAGAGAAGGAGAAGTACATAATATAAATGGTGAACATATAAGAATTAGAGAATTTGGACCCAAGATTGGAGGTGGAGGAAGAGGAAGAGGTGAAGGAATAGGAAGAGGAGGAGGAGGAGATAGAAGAGAAATAGATCATGTTAGGTTTCCTACCTTCGATGAAGATACTAGTAGAAATGAAAAATATCTTACCCTCTATCCTTCCTAACTTCCACGGATTAACAAGTGAGGGTCCTAAAAAGATTCCTTTTGAGTTCGAAGTTATATGTATATCTTATGAGTATTTTCTTGATTATCAAATGTTGGAATTATTTCCAAAAACTCTTAAGGATGCAACATTAAAATGGTTCGTGGGTTTGATAAAAAACTCTATTATAAAACAAGAAGAAATGAAAAATACATTCTTTGAAAAATATAAGGATTACTGCATGCTCCATAATCGTACCGATGAAATTTTCAAAATGATCCAAAGAGAAGATGAAAATCTTGAAGATTTGATTGAAAGGTTTAGTTATTGTCTTAATAGAGCTAAAATGGAAAATTTTGATGAATATACTTTGAAAGATCTCTTATTAAAATCCATTAGAGATGAATGGATATATATCCTCAACATGATTGGAAATCGAGACATTTTTCAGTTATCATTACCATAAATTTTTGAATTATGCATACATATTTCCAGAGGTAATTCAAGGGTTGGAAAGAGTGCAAGAGATCTTGTTATCTCTAAAATTAATAAATATACAGTCAGAACAGTAAGTAGGGCTGAAATAGGTAATTTTCTTAATGAATTTAAAATAGACATTTTATGGAGTCTTAGTGAACAAATATACACCTTACAATTACAGAACAAGAAAAAAGTTGAAAGCGATCCCTGGTCTATTTTTTGTCCCAAGTGCAGAAAAAAACGTTGTGAGAGAATATCCTACTAACTTGAAGAGTGTAGAAACTTGTGTTATATGTGCAGAAATTCATCATACAAAAAAATGTCATTCAATACTAGGTCTTAAAGTTGTTTATGAAGAGGAAGTAGTTCCAAATAAGATATACCCTCTTTTTTTATTGCCACAAGACCATGGAAAAATCAAGGATTTAATACTCAAACATATGCACAACCACCACAAAACAATTGGACTGCAACTATTCCTTGGAAATCCTGGCCTCAACCTCAACCTTAGGCACAAGGATGGAAAAATACTTATGGCATATATCCTTAGTGTTCTCAATACCCTCAATATTATCCTATTTTTTTCACCACAATATTTTCCTCAATCTAGTCAACCACCACCCTAGTCAACCACCACCCCAAGCTCAAATTCAAAATCCAAATCCACAACTTTCATTACCATTTCTACAATGACCAAATCAATTTTTTGCTCAACCACTTCCAAACCCAAATAATAAAAATTCACAACCTGTTTACAATATGGAGGGACAAATTTTCCAAAACTACATGATAACTCCATTAGATATTGACAATGTTCAACTTCGATTTGGTAGAATATCGGAAAATAAGTCACCATCTGTTGTTATTCAGGGAAATGAAAATGACGATCATTTTGAGGAACAAACAACTCTTCATTAAGATGAAAATCCTCAAAAGAAGGATGATCGCTCTTAGGAAGGGATATCTCTTCATCAGAAATAAAATATTCAAAAATAAGCCACTCCTACACATCATACTCCAATAAAATCAACTCCCATTATAGAAAAACCTTTACTATCTGTTTCAAAACCACCTTTTCCTAAAAGATTACAAATTGATAAAGGAATCGAAAAAATAGATTTCATTACCTGACTAAGATATGTTGGATGAACTGAAGAATGTTTGCTTAAAAAGTCCTTTGTTATAGGAGATCAAGGAAATTCCAATTTTTGCAAAGACAAATAGGGAGTTAAGCATTAAAAGACTAGGAAGGAAAATAAAAGAAGTCAAAAGAATCTAGTTAGTTGGAAAAATCGGAAACATTATTATGAGAAAAACAGCAATTCAAAAATACTTAGATCCCGGAAGTGTCATTGTGAAAACAAATATTAATGGTGTTGAAATACCAAACACATTGATTTATTTAGGAGCAACTATAAACATCATGAGTAAACAAACTATGAATTAATGAAGACTTTATAACCTTCAATATACACCTACATTATTAAAATTGGGAGATAGGTGAATCTGTAATTAAACGTGACTGTGTATTAGAAGATGTATATGTATCATTATATTCTTGGGAATATCCTATTTATTTTATGATTTTAACACCCAAGAATAACATAGGAGGACATCCATTGATCCTAGGAAGACCATGGTTAGCCAAAGATGATGATTTTATAAGCTGTAGATCTGGTGATATGATTATCTCTGGTTGAAGTTCAACAAAGGAATTTACATTGTATCCACCTGCAAAAATAATGATAGAAGTAGAGAATTAGGAATGGATAGATTATGATATTGATATAAAACCAATTTTTTCTACTTCACAAATAGATTAAGAAGGTCAATATTTTAATTTAATGGAAAATAATGGATGTCATCGTATTGTAAATCTAGTCAGAATTTTCAAGAACAATGAAATATTGAATATTTATCATCTTTTCAAATGTATTTA
Source organism: Pinus albicaulis (assembly GCA_034641835.2). Classification (NCBI taxonomy): domain Eukaryota; kingdom Viridiplantae; phylum Streptophyta; class Pinopsida; order Pinales; family Pinaceae; genus Pinus; species Pinus albicaulis. The sequence continues at coordinate 1,038,693,577 of CM076574.1, read as the reverse complement.
AATTCTATGGAAGAATTTTGAAATTCTTTAATAGAAAATTTTCTAGGAAAAACTTTCAATATAAAGCATAACTTCGAAGAATTTCATAAGAAAGAATTAATGAAAGTACTACAAGAAAATTCTTCTTCTTATGCATGGGAATATACTGACATGAAATGAATTGATTCAAGAACTTGTATATATCATATTTATATTGAATAACATTACAAACCAATCAGACAACCACAAAGAAGGATGAATCCAAACTAAAGGGAAATTTGCAAGGAGGAACTACAAAAATTGTTAAATGTGAAATTTGTTTATCCTATATGTGATAGTCAATGGGTTTAACAATTAGTAATTATTTGGAATAAAAATGGAAAATGGAGAGGATGTGTTGACTTTAGAGAATTGAATAAGGCCGCTTTAAAAGGTCACTTTCCACTCCCCTTTATAGATGATGTTCTGGATACATTGACAGGAAAGAAATATTTCTCATTCTTGGATGGTTTTAGAATATATAATCAAATTCAAGTAGCCCTAGAAGATCAAGGTAAAACTACCTCTACCTGCCCATGGGAAACTTATGCTTACTGAGCACTTTATTTTGGATTATGTAATGCACCTGTAACATTTCAAAGGGCAGTGCTATGAATTTATTTTGATTTAATTCATGATTGTGGGGAAGTTTATATGGATGAATTTACAGTTTATGGGAATTCTTTTGAATAAGCTCTTAAGAATTTGGAAAAAGTTCTCATTAGATGCAAGGAAGAATATCTCTTATTAAGTCATGATTTTTTTTTTATGATGTTTACTCAGGAAATTATTTTAAGATGCCATATTTTAGAAGATGGAATTAGGGTGGACACATCTAAGGTAGAATTTATTTTTAAATTATCAATCCCAAATTGTCAATGAGATGTTAGAAATTTTCTTGGTTTCACTAGTTATTATAGAAGATTCATAGGAAAATTAAAAAGAGTTGCATCTCCACTTTTCAAATTGATCAAAACATATTTTTAAGTCATCTGGAATCATTACTATAAAAACTCTTTCGAAACACTAAAAGATAAAAATTTTGAAGCACCCATTCTAATAGGACCAAACTGGAAATTACCTTTCCATATTTCAACTGATGCTTGAGACATAGCTTTGGGAGTTGTATTAGGAAAAAAAGACTTCACTTCTTATGCCATTTACTATATAAGTAAAAAATTGACTCCTATAGAGTTAAATTATATTGTTACTGAAAACGAGTTTTTAGTTATTGTCCATGCCATCAATAAATTCATACACTACATCACTGGCTATGAAACCTTTATACATACATATCATTCTTCCCTAGGGTATTTAACGAATAAATCAATCACTAATGGCAGAATTAAAAGATGGTTATTATTATTACAATTATTTAACATCACCATTGTAGATCGAATATGAAAACAAAATACAATTGCTGATTTTCTATCCAGGATCCAAAATGAGAGAAATGACATACATGTACAAGATAATTTTCCCGATTAATAAATTTTTGCAGTATCTATTAAATCTCCATAGTTTTTAGATATTGCTAACTATTTGGCTACAGGGAAGTTACCATGATATTTGTATCCTCGAGAAAAGAGAAAGGTAATTTAAATTAGTGCATATTACTCATATATAAATTAATAATTGTATAAAACAATACCTGATTTGATTATCCAAAGGTGTGTTTGAGAAGATGAGATACATGAAATACTAAAAGCTTGTCATGATGAACCATGTAGAGGAAAATTTTCTAATAAAATAATTTCTTACAAAATCCTTCTTTTAGGATATTACTAGCCTTCTAATTTTAAATTTGTGAAGGAATATGTTAAAAGATGCGACAATTTTCAAAGAATGGGAAAACCTATCCTTTCAAATGAAATTCCTCTACAAACTTAGGTACTTATTGAACCATTCAAGAAATGCGATTTAGATTTTGTTGGTCCTATTAGTTCACCATCAAGACATAAAAGGTACATTCTTGTTTGCACTCATTATGTTACAAAATAGGTCGAAGCTAAAGAACTTATTTTTTCTACTGAAAATATTGTACTCTCATTTATTTTTTAGGATATTTTCACTCGTTTTGGTGTGCCAAAGGAAATTGTGACAGCTTAAGGTACTCAATTTCATCCAAGTTGGCACAAAAGAGCATGAAATAATATAAAATCAAGCATCGAAAGTATACTCCATATCATCCACAAGAAAATGGACGAGTGGAGTCAACAAATAAATTAGTTGAAACAATTCTTACCAAGACTTTGCATCAACGTAGAAGACATTGGGCAAAAAACTTCTAGAGGCATTATTGGCATACCGAACTACATGGAGAGATACTACAGGACATACTCACTATGAACTTGTTTATGGGAAGAAAGTATTGTTTCTGATTGAATTTCAAATAAAGTCTTTCAAGACAACAATCAAATTGAGTCTTTATTTTTCATAAGCACAATAACAAAGGATTGAGAAACTAAATGAACTAGATGAGATAAAACAAGATGTTATACAAAGAACCAATCTAGTTCAACAACAAATATCTAGATGGAATGATAACTACATAAGAGAGAAGAGGTTCTAGCCAGGGGATTGGGCATTACTTTTTGATTCACAGTTCAAATATTTTCAAGGAAAATTTCAAACTCACTGGTTTGGGCCTTATGAGATTGAAATAGTCTTAATAATGGAGTAGTCAGAGTTAGGACCATTAATGAAGAAAAATTCACCTTCCTTGTAAATGGTTATCAATTAAGAATTTATCACTAACCATTGAAAAGGGAAGGATTTGTTGAAAATTTTCAAGACAATATTGATTTAAAGTTGGTTAAGAAGGATTTTCCTTTTCCTCCAACCTAGATTGTAAATTTTTTCTTTTTGAATAATATATATATATATATATATATATATATATATATATATATATAATAATAAAAATAATAGCAATAATAATAAAATTGTATAAGAATGAAAACCAACAAATTTTGGCATGTTTATACAAAAAATCTAGGGTGAAAACTAGATTCTTTTCACATCCTAATTTTTCTTTTTGAAACCCATTATGATTCTCAATTTTATTTCTTACCCAATTTCTTGTTTTTCATTCAAAATAACTAGCTATAGAATTGCTAAGACTCTGCAACTTTGATAAGTTTCTACAGCTCATGGTTGACAATAATTATCGATTTAATTCATTGAAGAAATGTTCAAATAATCCACTGGGAGTACCGAATGGAAATTCAAAAGGGAGCATTTAAATTTTATAATCATCAACTGAAAGGTATGAAAATATTTTACTTAACAAAAAGGGTCAAAACTGTATTATACGAAATTATGTAGACATTGGTATTGCCATTTCAAATATAATCATTATGGAAAGTTGAGATAAATATATTTTCATATAAGTAAAGACATAAAATAAACTCATCATGCATCATAACACACCACCCCAATTTCGAATTCTGAGTTTATTGTTAAAAATACCCAACTGATACTTATATTCCATCATCTAAACAACCATTTAATTTATGACCCTTTCACTTTCATTCGCACCAAATCCATTGTCTCATAACCCTACCAATCTCTCATAACCCTCCCATTATCTCATACCCCATCAAGAAGCAAATTTTGAGGTAAAAAATCTCCATCATAGGCGTTATTGTCTGAATAAAGCAAAATGGAAGCATATTTATAGAGGATTACCCATAGGTTAAGAAAATGTTGCAATAAGAAAAATGGTTAAAAAGAGGTGACTAAATCATTTTCTATGGTTTTTAATAGGGTGGAAGTCGAAATTAGAGACATCAAGTTTGTGGTGACAGAGTCTTTCATTGTCGAAGAAACTAGAGTTCCAAGGACCAAAGAAAGGTTGTTCAAAAACAAAGGCATAGAAGGAAATGAATGGAAATATTTCTTGATAAATCCACATATGGATATCACTATATTTAATAAGGGTATTCCTAGCAAAACACTTAAAAAATAAATGGAGAATCTTATTGCTAGTACTTCAGAAATTTATTACCTGTGAAGGTAGATTTGGTAGTATGTTTTTCTACCACATTCATTTGATGATACATTTGCTAAAGGGAATGAAATTGACCTTCCTTATTTTCTAATAAATAGTCTTAAGAAAAAGTCTGGAAATGTTCAAAGAAAGATATAGTTCATAGAAAATACTATGTATCATCATGCCCTTGTGAAATTACTTATTGAATTCCATCTTGAAACCTAGGAGACATTTGGGATAACTTTCTAATCAGAAATAATTTTAAAGAAGAGAAACAAGAACAACCTAACAGTAGGAAAGGAAGGAAAGGAAGGAAGAAAATGGCTGAAAGCTCTGTTGAAAAACCTCTGAAATAGAAGAAAGCTTCAGAAGATGAAACTCCTTTATTGAATATCTTGGAAAATATGAAAAAGAAGAATATTAGAATAAATAAATCCAACTAGAAATAAGAGATTACATCCAAGAAGAAAATAGATGAAGCTAAAATAAAGAAAACTAAAACTCAAAACCCTCTTCCGACAAATACTAGAAAAATCAAAAGATTGAATAAATAAAAAAAGGAATCATGCACAAATTATGTTTATTTAAAATGGAGGAGGAATCAAACTTCTCCTCACCTATTGTTTCATCACAAAGAGAAGGTCAGAAGAAATTGACCTAGTGCAGCAATAGATCTATGATTACATTTAATCTCTAGAAAAGAGAACATCTAGTTCAAATTAGGTATAATAAATGCAATGTTTTAGTCCACAAGAACCTCCAATCATCGATACTTTAAATCAATAAATCTATGAATTGTAGGTACTAAACAAACACCTTAAACAAGAACATGAGACCTTGAAACCCCAAAATGAAATACAAAGTTCTCATAATGATAACGTTCTCTTGCACCTAGGGGTATGGTATAAGAAGAATAAAAAGATGAAGAAAAAGAAAAAAACTCTTAAAAGGAAGGTTATCATCTTTAATTACAAGGTTTTGATGAAGAATCCTAGGATGGGTATTGTTAAAAAGAGGTTAAATGAAAGAAATTTAGATGTGTTAGCTCAAGTTTATAGAGAAGTGTAGGAATAAACAGGAGAAATCAGTTTTGAATTTTTTCATTAGGACATGCAATGACCTCCATTTGGGGGAATGTTGAGCCTCATACTTTCTTCATGTTGACACTCTCCCTTACGTATTTTATTCTCATTGACCTTAATAATCACTCAACAGGATTCATGTTATGGGGTTTTGGCATGGAAAAGTATCTAATTGTGTTATATTTCATAGTGAATAATGTTCTTTATTACTAAGTTAATATTTGTCTCAGCTACCAAATTAACATGATTCTACAGCTAACTTGAGATTTTGTATCCAACTCCATGGTTTTCTAGTATTTGATGTGCCAACTAAGGAAATAAATATATGGGCAGATGGAGATTCATGATTTCAACAATTTCTTGCTATATACATGAGCCAAATCAGCGAAGGAAGGATCATATGCATGGTCAAAGGTGGAATTCAACATGGTAGTTGTAACTGGTGAGCGAGGGTTCGAAATGCATGCCTCATGATTTGATGAGATTAGAGAAAATTGTGAGCAACGATATCGTGTTATCTTTGCAATTTAAATCTAGGAGTTTCTGAGCAATGGTAGGCATAAAAGCCTTGAACAAGTAATTGATACGGGCTCTATAATACCATGCAGCAAATGTGAATATAACACATTAAACGTGACAATAATCTTTTGAAACTATGTTTTAAACTTTGTTATGAATAAATCCTTTCCATTTTAATTCTTTGTCAATTGTTCTGGTTGATTATGCGACCACATGTTTGTGGAGAACCCCTAGAAATAGTAAGGTTATATATTTATGAATTTCTTTCATTTTTCTTATTTATTGCATGTTTCATATTTGTATTTATTTTGTTTGCATAGAAAACAATGGAGTTATTTAAGTTAATTACCCGCTTTCATATATTTGTAAATGGAATTAATAATAGTTGTAGAATTATTTCATCAACTTCCTTTACAACTATAGATTTCTTTACAACTTATGTTTCAGAGTGACTGATGTTGAGAAAGCTAGTGTAATTATGTTTTATCTTTTGTGCAAAGGAATATTAGAGATTAGATAAAACAATTATTTCATGATGTAGTGAGATGATTTAACTTTTCTTATCATAGACAATTATATTGTCTTATGAATTATTGAAACAAGAGTGGTTTAGTTTAAAGTGTAGAAGTTTCTTTGGTTTTATAAAAAGAGAAAATTGTTGTAATTTAAGTAAGTTTGAGAATATCTTAGCAGTTTGGGATTTAGTTAAGAGTGTTTATTTTATTTTTTATAAAGAGAAATATAGAAATGTGAAAATTTAAATTAATCATATAATTTAACTTTAATAAGAAAAGGTTTCTAGCACATATAGTGCAGTGCACTTCGTTGGTTTACAAGCCCTTGTTGATGATTTTTGTAATCAATTTAAGACAATAAAATTGACAAACATGTGTATATATATATATATGACTTAGAATTTCGGAGGTGGGTATCTAAACTTTGAGACATATTTAAAGATGAAACTCTACGACATCGGATAAAATTCTTCTACTTGTATTTAATCAAGATAAGACCCTATGACTCCAGTGGTTATTCTTTATAGTGGTTTGATTTTTATGTGTAGTCGAAGTGATTTATCTAATAGATTTTCTTGTATAAGAGGAAGCTCCTCGTTTTCACATTGAGGACTTGGAAAAATTTGATGCTAAATCCACGCAATACATACAAGAAGCCAGAGCCAAGGAACCAACATCTCGGGTTTAGTGAGTGCATCCTCAAATTGGTCTGACCTCACAGGTTCAGACATTCCCACTGACCCTCCTCTTCTTAAGTTTGATTTTTTATTACAATATGAGTACTTCCTCTGACAATGGAATACCATGTAAAATTACCTTAGAGATTCTTTATGAGTACATTGGATCCCTCCAAAGATGAAGAGAAGAAACATAAAATAATTTCAAACTAGAATTAACTATAATGTTTGGCAACAACCAAAAATCATTAGAATATAAAATAATGACACTCGAAACTGAACTCCAAGTAAAGGTAAAATTCAAGAAATAGAAGATAGTAAACAAGAAATGGTTGAATATAATGACACCTTGAAAAGTGTGATTAAAAATATAAAAGAACAACTACATAATAACTCAGCCATAAATAACATAGAAAATAACTTAGATATTAAACCCATCAAATAGGAAATTAATAAACTAATTGTACTTGACCATGAGCACCACAAAGTAGCCTTAAACCTTATAATTGCATGTATAGAAGGAAAAAACAATGAAACACATTATAAATATTTTAAGAAAAATTAGAAACAAAATCTCAAATTGAAACAACTTATCTCGCGGAAGAAATAAGGGTCAGAAAGATACTTCAACATAAACATAGACTAATTTATGTCAAAGTCAGTTGTAATGAAGATAAATTGGATATAATCACGAAATCCACAAGCCTAAAATGAACATAAATATTTATAAATGAAGATCTAATTCCAGAATACCAAGTTGAACTTAGGAAAAAAGTCCAAAAGGTCAATGAGAAAATAAAGGTAAGGAAATGGGAAGTCATTAGAAATAATAAAGTTATTATTAGAGATAAAGTATCAATCACGAGTGATAAATAAGTATTTGCAACACTGTGTATCCTCTTCTAGAATTTTTGTGCCTTTCCATGGTGTAAAGGTGCAATGTTAAGTTCGATCCCCAATGATATTGACCTTATTATTTTAATTGGAACTTGTCAGCATGATGAATTTAGAGTCCCTCCCCTTGAGGGTTTCACTCTTTCGTCAGTTTGAAATAAGAAATCCTCTCGAAGGGGTTTTAGTGGTATATCACATTATATAGGGAACATTGTTTCCTCTCACACCTGACTTCATAAAATTGACCCCTTCAATAAATACATTTGGATCAACCCCTTATAGGGAAAATTGTTTCCTCTCACACCTGACTTCATAAAAGCGACCCCTTCATGTGGTTTCTCCTATCAATTTTACATCCTCTAAGAAAAACTACTTGGATAAGAATTGTCCTTTCAATACCTTAGAAAAAGAAATATTCAACCTAATGAATGAAGGTAATATCATTTTCCTTGGAGAGTTTAGTGCTAGAACTGCTACTAACCAAACCATTACATTAAATAACAACTGTAACCCCAACCCCTTGTTGCTTGATTAAGATAGTAACTTAGCTAATCAATTCAACAGAAAATTTGAAGACATAATTGAGAACATATTTAGCACCGAGATACTCCAGATTCGTAGTTCAAAGGACCTAATAATTTGAAATGGTATTAACAAGTGGCCCCTCTTTGGTGAGATGACTTGTTTCCATGGGATTTGTAGTAGTGTCAGGGATTATGTGATTTTCGACACCCTTGTCCTCAACCGTATTACAAAATTTTAGCTACTTAATAGATTCAAGCCTGATTCTAACCACAAACCTCTGTCTTTATCCCTCAATCTTGACATGCATACCACCCACATGCCGAAGACCAGTGAAAGAAAAAGACACATTCGCTTCGATAGAATAAATTTCGACCTCTTCTTAATGGATTTAGGCTCCATGACGTATAATAGAAACATTGATCAAATTTACTACCAATTAACTACTATCGTGTTAACATTAGTAGGTTCTCTAATTAAACTTCGTTTAAGCAGAATAATAGGACTTCCAATCCACTGTATGACGAAGATTTTAATATTTCAAGGAAAGTGATCAGAGATGCTCCTAATGAAATAATTAAGCTCCAGAATATCAATATATACAATGTTCTCATCAAGAGGAATAATAGGGTATATATTAATAAAAGATAAGATCATCTTCTCCTCATTTCTAATGTCGCACCCAAATTTTTTTGGCGGAATATGTTTGTTTATAAAACAAAATATAATCATTCTATACCCTTAGAAAACTAGGATAACTATCTTAAGAAGTGGGATGAATCTCCAGACACTATGGGCATCACCTTAAACACTCCTATTAATGAAGATGTATTCTCTGTGGAAGACATTGGGTTTGGAATTAATAAGCTCGCTAATGGGAAGTTGAGATCCTTAAAATGGAAAGATATATTCTCATTCCTTGTTTCCGCAAGCTTCTCAATTCGGTTGTAAAGCATGGCTTCCCTTATCTTTGGATGCAAGGCCTTATTGTGCCTATATTTAAAAATGGGAACAAAATAATTCCTTCTAACTACATGACCATGATTATTAGCCACATATTAGCCAAGATTTATGGGTTTATTTTGGAAAATAATCTTAAAATTTGGCTTGAAATCTGGGGAAAAAGAGTTAAAGGATAGGTTGGTTTTAGGAGACATCACTCAACTATCGACCATCTTGTCACTCTCAAAATCATTGTATAGGAATTTCGCAATAGTAAAGACGGTCTCTTCTATTGTTTCATGGACTTTAGAAAATATTTTGCCATTTTTCCTTGCAATAAGCTTTGGTAAATACTTGAAGAGATCATGGTTCCTCGTGAGCTGAGGATTGGTGTGATCCATCTCTACAAGATTGGCACTCCCAAACTTAAAACCAATGAGGGGTGGTATAAATAAATTAAATGCAGTATCAAAGTTAAGAAAGGGTGTCCCCTATCTGCTACCATTTTTGGAATATACATTGATAAACTAGAGGAATGTATCGAAACTATGGGATGCAAGGGCAACAAGCTTGCTCGTGTAATAATTACTCTTCTCCTTTATGTTAAGGATATTTTTCTTCTTGCAAAATTCCATGATGAACTAGAAAAACAACTTAAGACTCTTCATGTATACTGCTCCAATATGGGTATGACATTTAATACCGACAAAATTGAAGTAATGATCATTAAATCCAAAAATGTCACCCATGACAGCTTTTCTTATAATAACCAGTGCTTAGAGCAAGTTTCTTCTTATAAATATTTGGGTATTGAATTTCCTCATCGACTCAACTAGAATTATAACATGAAGAAAATGATTATTGGAGGCTAGAAAGCTTATTATGAGCTTCGAAACAATTGTAAATCAACCAATATTTACATTTGGAGTAAAAATAGGTTCATATTTGAAACTCTCGTCATCCCTATTGTCTTACACGAATGTGAAGTTTGGGGTTGCAGTATATCGAAAGAGTCATGGAGGAAAATTGAGATGATTCAAAAGAAATTCATAACCTACAACCTAAAATTCAAGGGAAATACTCCCTATCCTATCCTGTTGGTCAACATTGGTCTGTCCCCCATGGAAATTATGACTATGTTTAGATATTTTATGTATAAGAATAAGCTTTAGAACCTGAAATAAAAAGTGCTCCCAAAAATTGCTTCTAACTTTAGCCAAAACCCCCACCTTCTCCTCAAGTGTGGGTTGCATGAGGATTCCAAGTCTTGGATCAACCATTAGGGAATCAAGGAGGAGATCAATATGGGAAGCAATGATAGTATCAAAAATACTATTACCTCCAAGTTTAAGGAGAAGCTGTGGGAGGATAAGGAGTTGGAGGGTAAAATGAAGCTAAGATACTATAAGGAGGTGAATAACCCCTCCCTTGATAACAAAAAGTATCTCTCTATGTTGACCAGCACTAAGAAAAAAATTAACATAGCTAGAATAAGAACTAACTCTCATGAGCTTCAAAGTGAGATGAAATGATGGTCTATTCCCAAGACTCCATGGAACGATATAATCTATGAGATTTGCGATAATAAGCAGGTGGAAGATGAAAAACACTTCCTTTTAGACTACCCAACTCTTACTCACATCCGCTCTCAATTTTCTAACATCTGCCACTCTTCCAATCTTGTTGAATTATTAAGCTAACCCATCTATAATGACCTTGAAGTGCTTATTTCCCTTCTCGTTCATCATAGAAACAAGAATTTGAAAAATCCCTCTTAGGTTCTTTTTATTTTTCTTGAGCTACATTGGTCTTGTTCAACGTTAAACATCATCATCATCTTTTTTTTACTTTTACATTTAAGAAAAAATGTTTTAAAAAAGAAAATTCTCTCCACACTCAATAAATTCCGAGTTAAAATAAATCTATACATATTATTTTTTGTTTCCAACAAAATGATATTTATATTTCCTCTTTCATATTACTATAGTCGTTATATTGACTTGTTTTAATATCAAATTTATACATATTTTTTTTGTTTCCAACAAAATGATATTTATATTTCCTTTTTCAAATTACTATAGTCGTTATATTGACTTGTTTTAATATCTAGTTTAAACACTAAAATAAAGATATTGCTTTTTAGCTTCGCAAATAAAATAGAGATTCATTGTTTCATAGTTACTATTATCTACATCATTTTTGTGATGTTGAGAAAGTATTTATATCTTAAAAAAACTTCAGACCACGGAAATGTGTTCCAAAATATTTATATTTTTAATTTTTAAATAATTACTATAGTTAATTTAGAGTTTCATTTGTGATTGAGTGTAGATATTTGAAGTCTTCATTAAAGATTTTTTTTTTTTTTTTCCACTGAATTAAGGGTTTTCTTGGGTTGACTCCGATCATTTTTCTATCAACTTAGATTCCTTTCTTGTTCCATGCATTCACACTCATTGGGGTTTTTCTTGTCGCGGGACTGTGATATGGTGGTGTTAATTTATGATATGGTGGTGTTTCTTTAGTACATGAGTTGTTCAGATTATTTACTATTTAATGGGGTTTTGAGGAATATTCATTCGGTGGCTTTAATTTAATTTACTCTATTGATTTGGGGTTTTCCTCTACAAATAAGTTCATGTGAATGTGACTACATTCAAGGAAAGAGTTTTCATTGATAAGTTCACTAGCCTTTGACCCAATTATAATTTTGTTTTTTTGTTTTAGAATGGAGGTGTATTAATTAGGTAAATCTTGAGTCCATTCCTATTTTCTATTGTGGATATATGTGGAACTTATTTTATGTGCATTAGATAGGTAAATATTGACCCCATTGATGTTTTCTATTGTGGATAGATGTGAAACTTATTTTATGTGCATTAGAGGATTGTTTCTCATCAATTATTCTTTGGATTTTAATCTCATAATGGAAATTTCTACACCATGTTAATTAGATTTCCACATATTCTCATTCTATTCTAGGGTGGAGGTATTTTGAAGGATATAAGATACAAACTTGGTTGATCTATTTCTAGTGATATTGAAAAGGAGAATGTATTCCCTTGTGCCGAAATTTTCATTAAAATCTTAAGTTCCCTTTAAATCTATTTTTTGTGACGAGTATAGGATTTTTGCTAGAAATTGTCCTAATACTCAAACTTCTCAGCCTTCTTTGAATCCTCTTCCATCTTCTTATAGTAATGATGAGCAAGTAGAAATCAAATTAGCTATGAATAAACACAAGAAGCATTTGAAAAAGATGTTGCATACTAGAAAGTTTGAATGTCATTAGCATCATGTCTCTATTAACAGGTATGATGTTTTGAAGTTCCCATAGGTATAAATTACAGATGATGAGGCCCAATTCAATCAATCATTCCCAGATGAAGTGTCCCCAAAGGATATGAATTCATCCATTTAGAAAAATATCCATTGATGGATACTATCAAATCCCTCTTACATAAAAGAAAAAGGAGGAAGACTACAAAAAGGATGAGGAGAAGATCAAACTTCACCGTTATTCTCCTTCCTCTTCAAATGTGCTAAAAATTAATATTTCTTCTTCCCCTACTTTAAGAATAAGTAGCAAATATTTATCCTAGAAATCCATCTCATGTTGAGGACTCTCTTGGCTCCTCTTAGTCTTGGGTTGATTTCTCTCAAAGCTTAGAAATTGTATGTTTTGGTATCATCATGTGCAAGCAATTTGAATAATCTATTCATATTCTCAAGAAACAGTGGGTGAAAATTTTAAAAGGCCTAGTATTGGATCTTGTGACCATTCTTTTCTTGGGAAAATAATGATTTTCAGCTCATTTCATTTTAAAAGGCCTAATATTGGATCTTGTCACCATTTTTTTCTTAGAAAATAGATGATTTTCAACTCATTTCTTGTTATATTCATAGAACAACTCTTCTTTATAATAGTCACCAGTATATATTTACTGCATATTTTAAATACATTTTTTTATTAATACAAATTCTTTATTATTAGAAAAGAAAACTTATTATTAAAAGAAAAAACAACCCAAAAATTAAAATTTTATCACTTTATGAATTCTCATTTTAAAAGTTAAATTTTAAATTATTTAAAACAAGGTTATGAGAGAAAAAATATAGGTTACTAATATGAATATTATTAGAAAAACGAAAACTTATAAAATTATGAAATATAAAAAACTTTCTCTTAACTATTTAAATATTATAAAGTTGTATTAAAATTGAAAATAATTTATAGTAAATATATAACTTTTTATTAGATTTCTGAAATATTAATATTTAAAAAACCTTTAATCATTAAAAATATGAAATTTTTATTAATTTGTAAAAAATATAATAATAATAAAATAAAATTATGTTGAGTAAAAAAATTAAATTAAACCCTAAATAAAATTTAAATTTCTTTTGCCAATAAAATAAAAAATAAAGGGCATTCTCCTAACATTCTCAAATTACAACCCTGATAAAACCGGTTTCAAAAATATCTAAAGTATAACGTGACCGTGCAACTCATTAATACATAGTAATTAAAAAAAAAGTTAATCATTAAAAAAGAGAAAATTAAAAAATAATTTAATATTATATAATTTTATTTTAATAACTTACGTAAAATATTTTATGGCCTACTTTGAGAAGACTGTTTCTCCATTTCTATCTTATCTTTAAATATCGGAGTATTCAGAAGAAGAATATTTCACGAAAATAAGTACAATTGATTCGACGAAAATAGTTTTCAATGTCCAACAGAACAGCACAGCATTGGACACCACAGTGTTAGGTAAATAATGAAAAGAAGTGAAATAAAAATAATGAAAAGAAAATAATAAAACTCATATTCATATTCATATTCATATGTGGAACGAGATAAAAGAGAAATTTATAAATTAAATTGTATACATCACAAATAAAATTTGAAATAAATGAATTTATCCTTCGTTACGTGAATCTTGAATTTATCCTTTATTACATCAACCTTTAAGTCGAGGAGATATTAAAAGGCAATTGAAATTAATTCCACACGGACTGAACAAGTATGGGAGAAATGAACAATAATTCGCTAACAACTCGGAAGATCTCGAGGGGGAGGGTCCAATCTTGCCCAAAGACTGCGATCGTTTTTCACCGAAAACGCCATGTTAGATTCCCATGGTAAATGGTTTTCTATATCGAAATGCACAAACCACATTCCTGAATCATAATAGTATTTTTAAAGACAAGGGGTAAATGTTTTTCTCTCAACACACAAATTGCATAAATTACTTTAATTAAGACAATACATTTACTATTGTTTACCCACAGTCGGGGAAATCATTTAGTCCATACCATCCAGTTAAGGAAATCAAATCAAATCATATGATTTTTCTTTTCAGTACAGAGTGGCATAGATTAAAATTGCAACTATAGAAGAGCTAATATCATCAACTAATTTTACTCACATTGAAACAGAGTAAAACATAGTGTTGCGGTAAAATACATACGTGAAAATTCGAGAACTATATAGCAACTAACCAAACTTTATATTAAAACTTCAACACATGAAATGCATCAACATATGGAGCTGCTACTCCTTCATTGGAGTAACACGCAGTGAAAATTGTTTTCAGCAATCACCAAAATTGGCTCCACTATTTTCTCCACTTGTGTTTCCAAATTTACATCCACCACATTACATAACACTCTCTATCTTGTTCACTCTAACTTGGTCACTCTAACCTTACATGTAAAATCTAAACATATATATATCTAAGACATTTAATTCATGATAGACCAAATTTAATACAAAGCATGGGTGGACATCATTTACTCGACATACACAACACCCTCTATCTTGCTCACTCTAACCTTGCATGTAAAATCTAAACACATATATATATAAGACATTTAATTCATGACAAACCAAATTTAATACAAAGCATGGGCATACATCATTTACTGGACATTACAGGACTTGTCTGAACTAAACGTAACTTGCAGATTAAATATTTTCCCATGCTCATTTAATAATCATGTATTAACTTCTATTTGACTTTGATTTATTTAATATGTTGTGGAATGGATAATTGTCCCTTGCTTAGAACTTGTCTTTCTCTGCACATGCAATCCACAACTTGCAAAACAGTGATTGAGGTATGGTTGCTGCCATTTCATTTAACGTGGTGGTTGAGATTAATTTCCAACACTCCCCCTTAATCACAATTGCCGCCATTCACCATTCTCAGACAATCTCTGAGATAAACAAAATTTTCACGTGCTAATGGCTTTATGAAGATATCTACAAATTGTTCTTCTGACCTGCAATGCTGCAACACTATGTCACTGTTATTAACCAATTCTCTTATGAAATGATATTTGGCATCATTATGCTTTGTCCTTTTGTGAAACACAAAATTCTTTAATAGTGCAATTGCAGAACTGTTATCACAAAAAATTGTGGTTGCTCCATCTTATTCATGACATAAATCTCGCAACATCCTTTTCATCCAAATTTCTTAACATGTTGTTGTTGTTACGACAACACACTCAGATTCTGCTATTGACAATAATACTATCGGCTACTTCTTTGAAGCCCATGAAATGGCTCCCGAACCCAAATGAAAAAAATATCCTGACATGCTTTTTCTGTCATCAACACTTTCTGCCCAATCACTTTTAGTGTAACCAATCATCGTAAAATCATCAGCTGCGAAGTACAAAATGCCATACTCCTTTGTCCCATTAACATACTTTAAAATTCTTTTCGCTCCTTGCCAATGTGTTTCCTTGGGTGTCTCTATGAATCTTGACACCAAACTCACTGCATACATTATATCAGGCCTAGTTACAGTTAAATACATTAGGTTGCCCACCATGCTCTTGTATAATGTCGGATTGACATTGCTGCTGCAATCTTCCTTGCTCAAATTCAACCCCATGACATTTGGAGTTTGTGATGGCTTGTTGTTTTGCATATTAAACCTCTCCAAAATTTCTACTACATACTTTTCCTGAGAAATAAAAATTCCATTTTCATTTTGCTTTACTTCTATGCCCAAGAATTATCTCAACAACCCTAAGTCAGTCATTTCAAACTCACTTTTCATGACTTCTTTGAAATTAGCAATGAAAAAATCATCACTGCCTGTAAAAATCAAATCATCTACATACAAAATGACAATAAGAATCTTACCGTCACTTTGTTTGATGTAGAGAGCAGGTTGATCGTCACATTTGTCAAACCAATTGTCCATCAAGTAAGCATATATCATGTTGTACCATGCACGCGGTGCTTGCTTCATCCCATAGAGAGCTTTTCGCAACCTACACACCTTCTGTTCTTGGCCTTCTGTTTCATAGCCAGGAAGTTGCACAACATACACCTCATCTTCCAGCACTCCATTCAAGAATGCTGACTTTACGTCCATCTCATCGACTTTCTATTTTTGTTGCGCTACAATTGAAAAAACTGTATGCATTGTCTACATCCTCATGACTAGCGCAAATGTTTCTGCATAGTCTCTTCCATGCTGCTGCTTGTAACCTTTCACAACACGTCTTGCTTTGTGCCCTTCAATCTTTCCTTCAGCATTGCTCTTGGTCTTATAGAACCATTTCACTCCAATGAATTATTTACCTTGTTGGAGGTCCACTAACTCCCATGTGTCATTCTTTTCTATTGCTTCTATCTCTTCAGTCACTGCTATAACCCATTTCTCTTCCATAACTGCATCTTCAAAATGGATTGGGTCATCTACATGGAAAATAATTTAAATAATGGATTTAGACCAGCAATTCTATCAGCTTCATCCTGCTGATATATTTCACTTATATTTTTGAATTTTTTTCTTCTTCGTGTGCTTGAATTTCCACTTGAACTGGAGGGAGCTTCTAATCCGTCTGGTGTGCTTGGAGAAGCACTTCCTTGATTTCTCAAGGCTGTTTTGTTTCCAGCTTGTGGTGTGCTCTATTGTGCTTTTGTAGTTGGAGGAGGAACCACCATGGACGAATTATTTGATGTTGTGCATTCCTCTTGCTCTTCATGACACACACGTCTTCACATTCACCATTTTCTCTAAGCTTCCATTCTGAGCTTCTTCTTCAATGAATTGCACATCTTTTCCGATTATAACTTTATTGGTGGATAGATTATAGAGTTTATATGCCTTGGAATCATCACTATATCCAACAAAGATACACTTCTCCCCCTTGTTGTCCAATTTATTCCTTAGTTGATCCAGGATGTGCATATGCCACACATCCAAATACTTTCATGTGAGTGACAAACTGTTTTGCTTCACTCCATGCGTCTTCCGAAACTCTGTTCATAAGATATTTGGTTGGGCATCTATTCAAAATATATGCTGCACAATTGACAGCTTCAACCCAATACTCATTTGGCAAATGTTTTGCCTTCAACATACTTCTGACCATATCCAAATGGTCCTATTCTTCCTTTATGCAACACCGTTTTGTTGCGGTGTGTACCTTGTGGTAAACTACTTATGTATGCCATTCTCCCTACAGAAACACAAGAAATATTTGGAGATATATTCTCCACCTCTATTAGTTCTCAACACTTTAATGTAGTGCCCACTCTGCTTCTCAACAGGAGCTTTGAAGTGGTAAAACTGTTCAAACACTTCACTCTTCTATTTCAAAAAATACGCCCATGTCTTTCTGGTGTAATCATCTATGAATATTAAAACATAATGGCTGCCAGCTAAAGATGGTGTCTGCATTAGTCCACACAAATCTGAATGGACAATCTCTAAGGGTGCCTTTTCCCTTATACTCTTCCCTGATGGGAATGCTTCTCTGTGTTGTTTGCCCAATAGGCATCCTTTACATAGGCTGTCATGTTTTTCTATGAGTGGTAATCCCTTTACCATGCATTTTATATGAAAGAGGTTCAAACCTCCAAAATTGAGATGTCCAAATCTCAAATGCCATAACCAGTTTTCGTCTTTCACTTCTTCTTGAAAGACCTCTTGTGTGACTACTACTACCACACGTCCCTCCTTCAAGTCTGTTCTAAGTTTGAGAGGAAACATATTATTCTTTGTCATGTTCACTTCTGCAATGACCATTTTTCTTGGAGGTATGTCCATGATAGTACACACATCATTCTTAAAAAAAAACATTGTATCTCTTTTTCAAGAGCTATCCAATTCTTATAAGGTTACATCTCAGACCAGATACATAATATACATGTAGCACAAATTTATTTTCTCCCTTCCTTGTCAATAGTGACACTCTTCCTTTTTCCATGATAGAAACTTTGCTATCACTCCTTGTTGTCACTTTAGACTTCACATTCTCATCAAGATTGGAAAACATTGATATGTTTCCATTCATGTGGTTACTACAACCTGAGTCTAGAAACCATACATCATCTTTATTTTGTTGTGTTACATTACATTTTAGAAGCAAATTACTCTGATTCTTATCTTCTTTTGCAAAATTTGAATTTTTCCTATTATTCATCTCATTTTGTTTCTTTCTACATTAATTTGTATAATGCCCATATTTTTTACAATAATAACATTGGACTTGGGATTTTCCATACCTTTGTCCATGCACTTGACTCTGGCTTGACCCTTCGCTTTGATTTTGGTTGCTGCCCCTTCCACTTGTGCTTGTAGGGCTGCTTCTTCCACCTCTATGTGGGATTCTTCCTCTTCCTTAGTAGTTTGATCTTCCTCGACCTCTACCTTTTCCAAAAAACATATTTTTATTGAATGAATGCTCCAATGAGGAGTCCATTGTTCCGTTCAGTCTATGTTCATGAGACATCAACGATGCACAAAGCTCATCCACTGAAAATTATGAGAGATCCTTTGTCTCTTCTATTGCCACAACTATGGCATCATATCTTGAGGGTAGACTTCTCAATATTTTCTCCACTATTCTTCTTTCCTCAAGTGTCTCTCCATGAGACCTTATCTGGGTAACCAACCCAATTACATGTGCAAAGAATGAGTCTATGTTATCAGACTCTTTCATACATATGGTTTCAAAGTCTCTCCTTAGCATTTGTAGCTTTGTTGTCTTCACCTTCTCTATGCCTTGATAGGCTGTCTTGAAAATATCCCATCCCTCCTTAGACCTTCTTGTTGCTACAATCCTTGGGAATATACTCTCATCAACTACTTGAAAGAGAGAGAAGAGGGCTTTTTTGTCCTTCTTCTTGTTATCTCTCAAAACATCTCTTTCTGTTGTTGTCAAAGCAGTCAATGCTTCTGCAACTATTGGTTCTTGGAAACCTTATTCCACTAGCTCGCATATATCTTGTGAAGCAAACAGGGCTCTCATCGTCATGGCCAATAATAATAATTCTTTCCATTAAGCTATGGTATTTGTGGATTAGTCAATCTTGCGCTTGTTGCTGCCATTTTTACTGTGTAAACAAATTTCTCACTATGTAAAACTTTTCTTACTGCGTGAAAACTTTCTCACTACTGGAGAATACATTCCACAAAAATTTTCAGAACTCCTTTTAGCTCTTTAGTAAAAACACTATCTTTTACTGAGATTTTTTAAACCCACTCTGATACCATGATAATAATTTTAAATATAGAGAGAGTAAATGTTTTTCCCTCAACATATGGATTTCACACACAGTAACCAAGATAGCACATTTACTGAAGTTTACACAGAGTTGCAGAAATCACTTAATCCATACCATACAGTTGCGGAAATCAAATAATATGATTCTTATTTTCAATAAAAAGTGGCGGAGATTAAAATAAAGACTATAGAGAGGAGCTAATATCATCAACTAATTTTACTGACGGTGAAACAGAGTAAAATATAGTGTTTCCCTAAAACACATATGTGAAAATTCGAGAACTATATCGCAACTAACCAAACTTTATATTAAAACTTCAACACATGAAATGCATTGCAGCTTATTGACAATTAAAGCAAGACTTCTTACTTGGATTTATATTTACTTCTATCTTGATTACTCTAACCTTAGATGTAAAATCTAAATGTATATATATCTAAGACATTTAATTCATGATAGACCAAATCTAATACAAAGCATAGGCGGACATCATTTACTAGGCATTACAGGACTTGCGTGAACTAAACATAACATAACTTGCTGATTAAATATTTTCCCATGCTCATTTAATAACCATGTATTAACTTCTATTTTACTTTGATTTATTTAATCTCTTGCAGAATGGGTAATTGTCCTTTTCTAGAACTTGTCTTTCTCTGCACACGCAATCCGCAACCTTCAAAACACTAACTGAGGTATGGCTGCTACCATTCATTTAACGCGTTGGTTGAGATTAATTTCTAGTAGATCAAATAAGAGAATAGAGTGATGATGAATTACAATAAGTAGTTCGAAATCCATCCGTTCTAAAATTTCTTATGTGATTTTCTAAAAGATTTATTTTAATATGTTATGGACCACATAAGCTTACACTCCTGGAATAAAGTGATTAGTACACTAATAGTTGTTATTACCCTACAACATGGCAAGTATATAAAGCTTTACTCTGTATTATTAATATTAATAGACCAATTAACCAAAAATTATAAAACCATTCTTAAAGTTTTTTTTTTTTGTAAATATGGTAGGCCCATTCTATTGAATATTTATCTTTAAAAAGCAGGTTACAAAATTAGATATTTCAGATCTGCCTCAACCTGCCCAGAGGAAACCAGGTCTGTTGGCCATCTGAATGCATGAAACGCATTCCAAAACTGAAAGAGTTTCATTGTTCTATATCCTGCATGAGATAACTTCTTGAAAATATTACTAGCTAACTGCTGACTTTGGTTCTTAATTATATACAGAAATCCTAAAAACATTCAACAACAGTAAAAGAGTATTTAACCATCTAAACTTGAAACAGGAGCAGGGTCTTTAATAGTAGACCCGGGCATATCCACTTGTTGCAGCTGTTGTAATTGTTTTTCCATGCGGGCTACTTTGTCATCCAATCTGTTCATTCTGTCTGCTATCTGGTATTGGGTTATTTTGATATGCGAGAGCTGGTCCTGCATATCCTCCAGCTTGTTCATAATTCTGGCTTCCATCTTTGATGCATCCATGCTTTGCTTACCCGGGGGAAAGCTTTGCATGGCTTTTGCTAACAGACATTTCATAGTCCAATATGTATGAATAGTTTGCTGAAACAGAGAGAGGCGACGTTGGGTATTGGCTGGATCATTGATAAAATCTAGAATATCTTCTTCTGCTGCATTATCTTCTGGTTCAACTTGAATCTCTCTTTCCCATCCCCGGATTTCCTGTCGGGTCTTGGAGGGATTCCCTTTAACATAACTATCAACTAGTGTTTCCACCATTTCCTGAGTAGATTTCCTGCCTCTTTTCTTTGGCATGGATTCTGCTTGCATTAACTGCTTCCCTTTCTCAGACTGAGAGGCTGCACGGCGTTTCCCCATCCTTTCCTGATTATGAAACTGTAACATAAATATATAACGGACTTTAGTTAAAGTCTGATTCCATTCAGTTTACCAAATTACAATACCTTCTGTCTGGATATGGTAACGCTTACCGCCACTGCCTGTGGCCACACTACTAACAGCATAAACATAGACACACTGCCTACCATTATTGTTTTTATGAACAGGTTCTGCATTAACCTCCCTGTTCTGATCCATGAGGGCGGAAGTCTTGGGAATTACTTTCAAAACTAAACTGAGGGTCCTAAGCGTAATAGGCAAAGTGATCACGGACGGGGCACTATTCACGACCGAGGCCAGTATATGAAAAACATTCCTGAGCCTATAATTTGGTTCTCTGAACAGAGGATGTATCCTTAAGAGAGCACTACAATACTTGACTCCTTCTCTACGACTCAGAACCATATCTATTGACCTTGACCTTAATAAATTTATAAAGACATCCCTAATCACGACCAGACTGGCGGTAGAAACCGGAATTATGGAAGGTGACAAGCTTGTTACCAAACTTGGGGAAGTGAGTTATGCCTTGCCAGGCGGCCGCCTGGTTGCATGGGTCGCGAAAACATGGTTTCACTATCTTTCGAGTAGGTAAACCAGAATCAGAAAATACATTACCAGTACATTCTATCCAAATATGCCACCAACAATTCTGGGCAAGAGCAAGATTATCCATATTCATAAGAAAGAAGAGGTTATGAACATACCACCACCCAGTCGAATTGCCGAACAGAGCCTCGTTGCGCATCTTCTCCTTCTGCCTTACTCCAGCGTTTGCATCCAATAAGCAGAGCAAGGCCGCATGGAGAGGGTTAAAGAGGAAACTTACCATGCAAGAATGAGGTTGTCCGCCGACTGACAGCACAGCCTGGCTGATCTTCGATCTCATTAAACTTCGCTCGTTCCTGTCCTGGCTTTGGTTGTAGTCCCAATGGCCCATTATTATCTTAACTCGCCTTCTACTAGATCCCGCCGCCATCATTGGTATGGTCGATGCTAGTTCGCCAAGTGTTCACCCCGATCGGGGGTCTGAAGATCCTTATTTACAATCACTTGGAGGGGGTATAATTCAACCTCCTAGATTGCATCTATGGGGTGAGCATCGATTGCTCTATCATTATTCTTGCATCCCCAATTCGCAAGGTAATCTGCAGCTGCATTTCCTTTCCTCTTGATATGTTTTGGCACCATGTATTGAATCCTCTTCAGCAAATGACTTATTTCTTGAATGAGACCTGTTGTCCTCCAACTTTGGGTTATTTTCTCCCAAGGTGTTCCTTGTTGCAATTTCTGGAGAATATTTGTTACAAGTGCGGAGTCTCCTTTGATTATAAGTTTATGATAGTTTTCACGGATTGCAATGATAATCCCTTGTTGAACTGCAGTTAATTCCGCTTCATTGTTCGTTGCATGGCCCAGGTCTAAAGCATAAAACCGGCATACAGTCCCCTGCGAATTGCGAAAGACTCCCCCTGCTCATGCCTGCGCCGGATTGCCTTTAGAAGCTCCGTCATAATTTAGCTTAATGAACCCTAATTGAGGGGGTGCCCAATGATCCTCGGTAGTTTCTCTTGGTGGTCTGAACTTCCATAAGTGCTTATATAACATTTGGGGTTTTAGATTTAAATATTCAAGAATTTTGACTTCAAAACCTACCCCTTTCCAATCTTCGTCTGTCCAGCTTTCACTGAGGATGGTTTCTCTAATATTCTCAATGGTTCTTTGCCAGATTTGTTGTATTGGAAGCTTTGTGTCTTTAAATATTCTATTGTTCCTTTCTTTCCATGTGTTCCATATAATGAATCTGAATGAGAGGTTCCATGCTCTGTTGACCACTTGGCATTGAAATTTACCTATTTGCCATTTCCTGATTGTCTCGATTATGCTGGTGTTATCTTTGTCCATTTGTCTGAACAGGTTTTCCAATTTTTGCCACTGTTGTTGCACAAAAGGACAGGAAATGAGGAGATGGTCTGTCGTTTCCTGCTCTTCTTGACATAGGAAGCATCGAGAGGGACCTATCATTCCTCGTTTTTGAAGGTTCTCCCAAGTAAAAATCCTGTTGTGGCTGACCAACCATATGAAGTACTCTATCTTTGGCCAGTGTTTTAATGCCCAGATTTTTTTCCACAGAGGTCTGCCTGCCTGAAGGCCTTGTTGCGATTGAATCATATAGCCTTATTTTATTGTGAATAGTCCTTTTGTCATATATCCCCATCTAAGTATATCTGGTCCTCCTTCTTTCCTAATTTTCCGTGTTTTAAGTTCCTTAGCTAAGTTGCCCCATTGTTGGGTTTCTGGAGCTGCCAACCAGGTAGTTTTGTCTTTCCATTTCCTCCACTGATCTGGATTGTTGTGGTGCCAATAATGCTGAAGAAGTCGTTGGTTGGGATTACTTGTAAACAAGAAAATTTCGCCCAAATCCAGTCTATTGAATAGTTTTTCCGTCTGTTGCCAGGAGTCTTCCCAGAAAAGCGCTGTGCCGCCATCCTTGATCTCCCAAAATCTGTGTGACCTTATTAAATATCTATTGAGTACTGCTAGATTCTAGATTGGGGATCCTTTGGGTGTAATGTCTGCCTTTAAGCAGCCTGATATGGTTTGAGGCATGTCATATTTGATTGTCCAAATAGTCTTCCAGAGATCTGTGCCTCCCTGCACCCATCTCCACCATAGCTTTGCTCCCATCACATTATTTAAGATAGATGGATCCCTTAGGCCCAATCCGCCTACTGCTTTTGATTTTAGCAGTTTTTCCCAAGAGAGGAGAGCCCATTTCCTATTAGCTTGAGCTCCCTGCCATAAGAATTTTTTGAATTGCCCTACTAATTTTGAACAAATTCCTTTTGGACATGCTCTTGCAGACAGTTGGTAGATCGGTAGAGCTTGCAACACTGTCTTTAAGAGGATGAGTCGTCCTGGTGCGTTTAATGACCTGAAAGCCCAATTCTAAATCCTATTGTTTACTTTGAGTAAGGTGTCCTACCAATCAACTATTCTGCTTGGTCCAGGATGCAGATTCATTCCTAGATATTTCATTGGGAATGATCCACGTTGGAATCCCAGTGTTATATCAAGAAAGGTTTGACTCTCTATTGGACAGTTAAAAAAATAGACATTCGACTTACCATTATTCACTTCTGTCCCTGAAGCTGCCATGAACATATTTAGAGTTTTTTGAATTGCTTTACATTCTTTCAGAGTTGCCTGGCCAAACAATAAAACATCATCTACAAACTGCTGGTGAGTCAATGAGAGGTTCGGTCCCCATAATTTCAATCCTTGTAACTTTCCTTCTGCTAAATGCGCTTTAAGGAGCCTGCCTAGGCCTTCAGCTGCTATTATAAATAAGAATGGGGAAAGAGGATCCCCTTGGCGAAGACCTCGGGAGCTCTGAAAAGGGGTTGTCGGACTGCCATTCACTAAAATTGAATAGTGGGCGGAAGTCATGAAAGATCTCAACCATTGAATCCATCGTTCTTCAAAACCGAAAGCGCTTAATACCTGCATCAAATATTGCCAACTTATGCGATCATATGCTTTCGATAGATCCAACTTAATAAGCAGACCTCTTCATTTATCAGTTTTAAGTGAGTGCATGGCTTCCTGAGCTGTGATTATACCATCAAGGATTTGTCGTCCTTTCACAAAACCTGTCTGTTCCGGGGAAATGAGAGTAGGAAATAAAGGTTTTAGTCTATTTACCATGATCGTTGAGATGATTTTATAAATCACATTGCATAGCGCTATTGGCCTAAACCCTTCTGCTGTATCTGCCTCTTTGTGCTTAGGGATAAGAGTGATAAAGGTTGCATTCATTGCTGGGTATACCGTTTTTAATCTGCGTGATTCCTCTACCACTTCCAAAATGTCTGGGACCATGAATGGCCAAGCTTATATGAAGAATTCACTTGTAAATCCGTCTGGTCCTGGAGCTTTGTTCTTGGGCAAGTTCAAAACAACCTCCTCCACCTCCTTGAGCGTTATTTCTCTTAACAAAACCAAATTTTGCTCTCTAGTGATAAGTGTTGGGATATGAGCTGTAATTTTCTCAATGGATGTCTGCCGATTAGGCTGGGGTTCTGTGAGTCGATATCTAAAGTGATTCACTAGCTCCTCTGCTATGTCCTCATGTTTTATTTTCCTTTCCCCATTGGCCATTTTCAAAGAGAAAATTCTGTTATGCTGGCATCGTTGCAACATGGCGTTATGGAAGAACTTTTTGTTGCGGTCTCCTTCCTTAAGCCATTGTATCCTCGACTTTTGTTTCCACAAGATCTCTTCTTGTTTGCGTCTCTCTTCCTGTTGACTGAGTGTGGTGCCTTCTTCCAGCACAAGTGCTGGCGTTCGGCCTTGTAGAATTATCTGTTGCTGTATTTCTTTCATTTTTGCTGTTAGTTGGATTTGTTCCTGGTGTATATTCCCAAATTCATCTCTGTTCCATTTCTTTATTTCCTCCTTTAATTGTTTTAGGCGAAGTTGAAAGGAATGCATTTTATTTCGCCCTCTTATTTGTATTGTGCTCCACGAGTTTTTAATTTTATCCATGAAGCCCGGGTCTCTCAGCCAGAACTGTTCAAAACGAAAAGGTTGGTTATGAGGGCTTGCCTTGACATCCACTTCTAGTCGGATTGGCCAATGATCCGATCCCAAGGTTGGAAGAATTGCTGCTTCAAAGTACTTGTCCTGACTTATAAAAGATTCGGAGGCGAGAAAACGATCCATTCGAGATGCTACCTGGAATCTTTTTCCTCTTCTGTTATTCCATGTAAACTTCCCATTGATAGTTGGGATATCAACTAGTCTTAGGTCTGTTATTAGATCTCTGAATAATATCATATCAGGGTCTTCCTTTCTTATACCTCCTTTTTTCTCTGATAAGTCCGAGATCATATTGAAGTCTCCACCTATCAGCCAGTACAGTGCATCATGTAATGTTTTTAGTGTGCGTATACTCTGTACAAAAGCCGCTCGCTCTCCTGGAATTGGGGGTCCGTATACTGCTGATATGAGAATTCTTTCTTCTGTGCCTATTTGTCTGAAGGTTGCTGTTAGAATCCTAGGTAGACTGATCCACCCATCTGCAGTAATTTCAGCTGTATTCCATAAGATTGCTAGGCCACCTGAGTTTCCTACTGAATCTATGGCCATTGCTTGGTATTGCAATTTTAAAGACTGGATTATTTCTTCTAGTTTGTGTCCTGTTACCTTTGTTTCTTGAATGAGCATGACCTGTGGTTTTTCCTCTTGCAATCTCTTCCTCAAGTTTCTCTACTTCCCCTTACTATTGAGACCCCTTATGTTCCAAGAGAGCACTTTCATTATTTGTGTTAAGGGATTTGTTGAAACACCATTGTTAACGGCATTATCCTTCCTGTATTTATCAGAGATTCGCCTACTATTTGTATAGATTCTTGCAGCGTTCTCCGTCCTCTTTTTCTTGCTGGCTTTGGAGGTACTGGCTTCTTACCTGATGTTTGTTCTTTTTCTTGACTTTCTTTCCGGGCCTGTACTGTGAGGTAATTCTCAAATGTCTCTTTATACAGTTTCTTTTGATCTTCTGGGATGAAACGGTCATCAAGACTCCTCCATTCAAACAGTAGGCGTTTCAGCAATTTTTCTTCTGCACTCAAGTCTTCCTTGTGCTGCTCCACCTCCATTGGGGTCTGTTCTGGCTTTTCCTTTTCTTCCTGGTTTTCTGCCTCTTGTCCAGCTTTCCGTTTGGATGACTGTGGTTTTTGGTTCTCTACTGCATTCCCTTCTGGTTTACCGTCTTCTTCATTTTCAAGCATTGTCGATTCATCTTCCTCTTGCACTGATGTTGCCTCTCCTTCCTTCTGTAGGACCTCAAACCTGTTCACTGTCGTCGTTTTTTGAAGGTTTTTCTTTGTTGATAGTCCTGGTCCATTATTCTTTGCTCTTGGAGGTCTTTTTCGGGAATTAATTGTTATGAACCCATCCTCTGTTTGACGATTTTGCTCATCTGATCCGTTTGCTTGGTGTGGTTGATATTGCGCCTCATTTAGGGGACAAGATTTGTACAGGTGGCCATATTCATGACAGGGTCTACAGCGAAACGGGATATGTTCATAATCTAAAAGCTGTAGCCACACTTTTCCTTCATATTCCAGTTCTATCATCTCAGGCAGGGGCTCAGATATATTCATGTACACACATATTATTGAAAACGATGTGTAACATCCACGGGTTGTGGACTCTTCTATTTTAACAAAATTACCTAGCGAATTGCCTATTCCCTCCAAAATTTTAGGGTCCCAAAAATCAATGGGCAGCCCGAACAACCGAACCCAAACAGGAGCTGCCAGAAACTGCTCTTGTTCTGGGTTGTAGCATTCCTCCCATTGGCGTAGGAAGAGCCCCGCATTGCTATAGAAATAGGGACCTCCTTCAAAAATTCGTTCTTTATCATGTAAATTTGAAAAAATAACTGTAAAGAATCCTTTGGCCCCAAACTTTAGATCAATGTGACCCTTGGGCTGCCATTTTATTTGAATCCATTTTAATAAATCTTTCTCCGAAGGCAAAATACCTATAAACTTACAGATCGGAGCATGATTCTTCATATAGTGTCTATATTCATCTAACTTTGATGTAGGAATCACAAACCTCAGCTTCTTGGTTGCCCTCGGCAGACATTGACCCTTCATTTTTTCTTGCCAAAATCTGCTCCTAAAACAGGGCCTGTTCTTTGTTGTGTCGTTGCCTGGTGGTCTGGACGCAGCACATGGTCACCGCTGGTGACATTCCTGTACGTGGGTGTCACCCCTCCTCCTGAGGAGGCCGCCATTGCTCAGAGCTTGGCCGCCGAGGCGGCTGCCTGTCGTGCCCTTCCTTGCTTGTGCCTGTCCGCGCTCTCTTCTCAAACCCTAGTTCCGTGCTCTCTTCTCAAATATACCATTCTTAAAGTTAACTTTGTAAATTAAATGAATCTTTTTTTCTTTAATATTTTAATTTTATTTTTTAACTTTCTATTGGATTGGTTTATGGCACAACATCGTACATTTATGAGTTTTAACTTTGTAAATCAAAGAATATCCGAGGCATTAAATTATCTTTCAATGTTCACATGCTTTATGTTTCATTCGTGATTACAATATTTTTCGCATATTTTATCTATAGGTTGTTATTAACTAATTAGATTACTTTGACAATTTTAGAAACGTTATTTCAAAAGTTTTCGAAACTTTAAGGAAATATTTCAATTTCCAAAAATTAAGAGTAGTGTTTCAATATTTATGTAATGTAATATTTATTCCCATAATTTTTGTTAAATTCTAAATGTTTACATGTACATATAATGAGTAGTTAAAATTATAGTAAATATTAAATATATTTGTTCTAATTATTTTTATTGAAGAATGTGAAACTTAGAAAGTAGTGAATTGAAAAAGTAAAGTTGAGAGATGAAAAGATAGTTCAAAAAGTCAACCAAATCTTAATGATGTGATTAATCTGAAAGACATTTCTCTAAATCAGTATAATGTTTATTACATCAAATCACTGTAAGCAATTTAATTTGTTTCTAATCACATCTTTTATTTAACATCGTATTTCATTATGTGATACATATTCTTAAATGTAACTTCAACTTAAAATCTTTATAATTTAGTCATTACCATTTTTTTTATTTATTGTTTTTAAAGTTTACTTTTAAAATAGAGATGTGTTATCTGATGATAGGAAGTTTTTGAATGCTAACCTCACCATTATAAATGATGACGAGTAAATCTCATCTGTACAGGGATGCTTTGTGTGTACTATAAATCTTCTTCACAAATAATGCAATCATGAATTATCTTGCTATTTTAATTGTAAATTTTATTAATATAAAGTTGGATGTCTTTGGGATTAATCATATTATTAAGATGTCTTTATAGTTTTTTTTTTCTCCATTTTAACTATATCTAAGTTAAGCTAAAGTAGCTACTATGTAGTCCTTATTTGAATATAGGAATTGATTCATGTATTTTAAAGTTTAGAAATTGGTTCATATATTTCAAAGTTTAGTAATCATAATAAGGCAGCACATAACAATATTTTGAAATTTGAACAACCAAAAAAAAATATTAAATAATTAAATTTCAAATTCTAAAATATTCCAAAACTAAATATATAATAAATATTTAAAAAAAAATCTACAACCCAACCATGAGAAAAAAATGCCAACTACATATATACTTAAAAAATCATTTAATAAAAGTGAATTCAGTTGTTATTTATGAGTTTAAATATACCTGGATTATCAGCTCTGAATCTTATGGCAACCCACCCGCTGATTGAAGCGATTACTATGTTGCGTTGAGGGGGTTCAACCAGATTAAAGCTGAGTGGATCAGTTACTGGGTTATAGTTTCCCAATCCTTCTCTCACCACATATAAAATGTAACCATGAAGATGCATTGGATCGTTTTGGGCCACGATAATGTTTTTTGCCTGAAGTACCAATTGCAATGTAGAATTGTATTCCAACACATTCACTTTTGTCGAGGGTACAGGAGTCCAAGGACTTAGGGGTATATCATCTCCCATGTAGTTAAATGTAAGGGGAGGATTTGAAGGAAAATCTTGGAAGCCTGGTGGAAATCGGTCACACTGATTGTAAAGACATTACTAGATATTCTTGTACTACACTTGCAAAGCATAAAAGAGGTCTCTAACTAATATCCTTGAAACTCTGGCTAATGGATCAGCCAATATGAAATCGAAGCTTTGTAATCGAATGCTCTACTGGTTTGTGTTTTTGCTAATGAGACCGAATATATAGAGAAAAAAAAGTGTGAAACTACAGTAGTGGTATCATCGGCCATTGCATACATGACAACTAGTTCAATGCACAATCCAGACCTAATGACAACTAGTTCAATTCTCAATCCAGACCTAATGACAACTGGCCCGAAGTGATTGCAACACATTTGACAACATGTACACTGTACTAAATACATTTATAAGTTTGACACTCATAAAAAAAAATATGGCGTTTACAAGTTTGACTCTCATAAAAAAGAAATATGGTTTTTGCCATAGATGCGGGATTTTTGTGTCAAATTTGGTAACGTGTTTTCAAATTTCATTAAGGTCAACTGCATTGCATATAATGATGCACAAACACTAAAAAATATATGAAATCTACTGAAATATTAAATCCAACAACGCATAAGAAGGACAGCAGGAGCTGAAGACTATTTGTTGTTTCATTTGCGATGGGATATTGCTGATATCACATATCGCAAAGCATTTAGTTTATCACCCAGACTGAATGCAAACCAAGTTATATGATTTGCAATGCGATATCACTGATATCGCATATCGCATATGGCGTGCGCAAAGGCTTTGTCAAATAACATTTGATTTTGTTTGGAATCTACGATACGATAAAGTATGAAACATTTTGAATAAAGTTTTGAAGTCCACCCACATCTGGAGTGCGATTACCATTGATATTAGAACAACGGTAACCTGCGAGCACAAGTTGCTCGTTGTTTAATCCGAAGGAGTGCCTCCGTAGTTGACTCGGCCATTGCGCATTAACCGAAGATCGATGGTGGAGATTTACTGCGGGAGCACAACCCGACTCTTTGAACTCACCGAGGGGTGTCGCCACAATGAACCTACCAAGCGATGCCGCCAATTAATGTAGGCAACATGCCAATCGACCACGTACAAGATTTGTTGAATTTTGTTGATGATCCATTGGATGGAATTGAATTAGATTAGGTTAAGGAATTTTATACATTCATACAATTGGTTAGTGCAGAAATGCAGTAGTGAATCGTGTAACATAATTACTGTAAGCCCGAAGGTAGAATAGAGAGATAGAGAGCAAAATTGTAAACGTTGTGTTTGTAGCATCTTGAAGAAGATTTGTTTTGTGAATCCAGAACTTCGTTCTGAAGACAAAATTATCATTCTGTAGTAGATTTTCATATTTAATGAAAAAATTTGTTTTTGATGCATCTCTGTACACATCTTTTGAGTTAAATATCTATGTTGAATAGAGGAATTTTATTTCCTCTGTGTTGTTCGGAATTGTTCAAAAATTCCAACATGGTATCAGAGCCAATCTAGGCACTAAGTGAATGAACCAGAGATCACTCTTCACTGCAAAAGCTATAAGAAGATTACTGAAGCAGATTTCTCTAGTAGAGAGAAAGCTTCTGTTTGTTTACACAGTCAAAAGAGTTTAATTATTTTTGTTGTGTTAGCATAGTTACGATGGCAGCAGAAGGCACCAGCCTGACGAATCCCCAACATCCACAGTTTAACGGGAAGAACCATGATTATTGGGAAATCACAATGAGAACCATGTTTGCTTCATAGGACATATGGGAGATAGTAGAGAATGGCTACCCAGATCCAGCAGATGTAGCAGCACTGGCTGCTTTGATAGTAGTAGAAAGTGACTTGTTAAAAGATCATAGGAAGAAGGACTCCAAAACCCTCTTCTATATTTTTCAATCAATGCATGAGAGTATTTTCTCAAGGATTGCAGTAGCAACAAAGTTTAAGGAGTCCCTAAATATTCTCAAAATAGCCTATCAAGGCATGGAGAAGGTGAAGACAACAAAGTTGAAAACGCTGAGGAGAGATTTTGAAACTCTCTATATGAAAGATTCTAGCACTATAGACTCATTATTCACTCATGTTATTGGGTTGGTTACCCAGATAAGGTCTCATGGAGAGACACTTGAAGAAATAAGAACAGTGGAGAAAATCTTGAGAAGTCTACTCTCAAGATTTGATGCTATAGTAGTGGCAATAGAAGAGACAAAGGACCTCTCATTATTTACAGTGTATGAGCTCAGTGCATCCCCGGTGTCTTATGAACACAGACTGAACAGAGGAATAGATTCCTCATTGGAACAAGCTTTTAAAACTCAACTGTCTTTTGGCTAAAGTAGAGGTCAAGGAAGAACAAACAACCAAGGTAGAGGAAGAAGTCAAAATAGAGGAAGAAACAGCCCTGCAACCAAGAATGGAAGAAGAAACGATCAGAACCAGAATGAAGGCTAAAGCCAACATCAAGCACATGAACAAAGGTATAATAAATCCCAAGTGCAATTTCATTACTATAAGAAGTATGGGCATTATGCAAATGAATGTAGGAAGAAAAAAAATGACATGAGTAATAGACAGAATGCTAATTTTACAAAAGAAGAAAAGAACCATAAGAATGTGATGTTAACATGTAATATAGCACAAGATAGACAAAATGATATATGGTTCTTAGATTCAGGTTGTAGTAACCACATGACTGGAAACATAGAAATGTTTTCCAATGTTGATGGAAATTTTAAATCTAAAGTAACAAAAGGAATTAATAGTAAGATCCCTGTCAAAGGAAAAGGCATAGTATGTATCCTGACAAGAAATGGAGAACAAAAGTTTGTGTCAGATGTATATTATGTACCTGGCCTGAAATGTAATCTTTTGAGCATTGAAAAACTTATAGAAAAGGGCTATAATGTATTCTTTAAAGATGATGTGTGCATAATAATGGACATACCTCCAAGCAAGAAAGTCATTGCAAAGGTGCAGATGATAGGAAATAGGATGTTTCCTCTCAAGCTCAGAGCAGTCTTGAAGGAAAGAAGGAATGTAGCAGCTGTAACACAAGAAGTCCTTCAAGGGGAAGTGAAAGCTGAAAAATTGTTATGGCACTTGAGATTTGGACATCTCAATTTCAGAGGCCTGACCTTGTTGAATAAAAAGGGAATGGTAAAGGGATTACCATTGATTGAGAAATCTAACAGCCTTTGTGAAGGCTACATCTTGGGAAAACAACATAGAGAAAGCTTTCCATCAGGAAAGAGTATAAGGAAAAAATGACCCTTATGCTCTTTCCTGATGGAAATATTTCTCTATGTTGTTTTCCCAAGAAGTAGCCTTCACAAAGGCTATCAGGTTTCTCAATCAATGGTAATCCCTTTACCATTCCCTTTTTGTGCAAAAATTTCAGGCCTCCGAAATTGAGATGTCCAAATCTCAAGTGCCATAACCAGTTTTCATCTTTCGCTTTCTCTTGAAAGACTTCTTGTGTTACAGCTGCTACATTCTTTCTTTCCTTCAAGTCTGCTTTGATCTTGAGAGGGAAAATCCTATTGCTTCTCATCTACACCTCTATAATAAATTTCTTTCTTGGATGTATGTCCATGATTGTGCACACATCATCTTTAAAGAATACATTGTAGCCCTTGTCTGTGAGTTTTCCAATGCTCAAAATATTACATTTCAGGCCAGGTAAATAATATACATCTGGCACAAACTTCTATTCTCCATTTCATGTCAGGATACTTACTTTGCCTTTTCCCTTGACATAGATCTTACTATCAGTTCCTGTTGTTACCTCAGATTTAACATTTTCATCAAGATTGGAAAACATTGCTATGTTTCCAGTCATGTGTTTACTACAACCTAAATCTAAGAACCATACATCATTTTGTCTATCTTGTGCTATATTACATGTTAATAGCACATTCTTCTAGTTCTTTTCTTCTTTTGTCAAATTAGCATTCTGCCTATTATTCTTGTCATTATGTTTCTTCCTACATTCATTTGCATAATGACCATACTTCTTACAGTAATGACATTGGACTTCGGATTTATCATACCTTTGTCCATGTGCTTGATGTTGGCTTAAGCCTTTGTTCTAGTTCTGATTGCTGCTCCTTCCATTCTTGGTTGCATGGTTGTTTCTTCCTCTGTTTTGACTTCTTCCTCTTCCTCAGTTGTTTTTTTTCCTCGGCCTCTACTTTGGCCAAGATACATTTAAGTCTTAAAAGCTTGTACCAATGAGGAATATGTTCCTCTTTTTAGTCTGTGTTCATGAGACATCAGGGATGCACTAAGCTCATTCACTGTAAATAATGAGAGGTCCTTTGTCTCTTCTATTGCCTCTATTATGGCATCAAATATTGAGGGTAGAATTCTCAAGATTTTCTCCACTATTCATATTTCTTCGAGTGTCTGTCCATGAGACCTTATCTGGGTAACCAACCCAATAAGATGAGTGAAGAATAAGTATATTATGTCATAATCTTTCATATATATATTTTCAAAATCTCTCCTCAGCATTTTAAACTTTCTTGTCTTCACCATCTCCATGACTTTATAGGCTGTTTTCAGAATATCCTAGGCCTCCCCTTAGAAATTGTTCATTTATATTTGTGTGGACCAACAAAAACACCATATTTAGCTGGAAACAAATATGTTTTGACATTCATAGATGATTACACCATAAATACATGTGTGTATTTCTTGAAACAGAAGAGTGAAGTGTTGAAAAAGTTCTGCCACTTCAAAGCTCTTGTTGAGAAGCAGAGTGGGCACTACATCAAAGTGCTAAGAGCTAATAGAGGTGGAAAATACATCTCAAAAGTGTTCCTACGTTTCTATAGGGAGAATGGCATACACAAGAATTTTACCACAAGGTACACATCACAAGAAAAGGGTGTTGCTGAAAGAAAGAATAGGACCATCATGGACATGGTTAGAAGTATTTTGAAGGAAAAACATTTTCCAAATGAGTATTGGGCTGAAGCTATAAATTGTGCAATGTATATCTTGAATATATGCCCAACCAAAGTCATCATGAATAGAGTTCTACAAGAAGCATGGAGTGGAAAAAAGTAGTTTGTCACTCACATGAAAGTTTTTGGATGTGTGGATTATGCACACGTCCCAGATAAATTGAGAAATAAGTTAGACATTAAGGGGGAGAAGTGTATCTTTTTTGGATACGGTGATGAGTCGAAGGCATACAAACTCTATAATCCATCCACCAAGAAAGTAATAATAAGTAGAGATGTGCAGTTTATTGAAGAAGAAGCTTGGGATGGAAGCTTAAAGAAAACAGTGAATGTGAAGACATGTGTGTCTCAAGAAGAACAAGAGGAAGGGACATCAGCAGAAAATCCCTCCTTGGTGGCTCCTCCTCCACCACCACAAGCACAACAAACCAAACCGCAAGCTGGAAATAGAACAACCTTGAGAAATCAAGGAAGTGCTTCTCCAAGCACACCACAGGGAACTGAAACTCCCTCGAGTTCAAATGGAACTCTAAGTACACCAAGAAGACCAAGTTTCATAAATTTGAGTGAGATTTATGAATAAGGAGAGGTAAATGATAATGCTGATTTGAACTCTTTATTTTCTTTGTATTGTCATGTTGATGACCTAATTCATTTTGAAGATGTTGTAAAAGAAGAAAAATGGATTGAAGCAAGGAATGAAGATATTGGTGCAATAGAGAAGAGTAATACATGGGAGTTAGTGGACTTCCCTAAAAGTAAATAAGTCATTGGAGAAAAATGGGTCTATAAGAATAAGAGTAATGATAAAGGCAAGATTGAAAGACACAAAGCAAAACTTGTTGTTAAAGGCGACAAGCAGCAATAAGGAAGAAATTATGAAGAAATCTTTGCACCAGTTTCAAGAATGGAAACAGTAAGAACAACATTGTCCATAACAGCACAACACAAATGAAAGATTTACCAAATGGATGTGAAATATGCATTCCTGAAAAGAGTGTTGAAAGAAGAGGTATATTGATCCAGATCTTTGGGGGGAGGCCCCCAAGATCTAAAAATTTGAAATAGATCTAACAAGATCTGCAAAAGTAGAAGGCCGAAAAAAAAAGAGAACACAAAGAAAATAAAACCACAAAGAAACTTGTTTTATTAAAACATAGAATAACTATAGAAGCTACATTGTGGTTGACAATTTGTCCTTTTACAAAGTGAGGCTTGTTATTTATGGCCTTCTTTTTTGAGATAGAATACCATAGGTGGATACCATGGGCCAATACCATGGATAGATATCACTTACAATACCATGGGTAAATCCCATATGTGGATGAATACCATGGGTGGATACATACCATGGGTCACTTACAATACCATGGGCGAATAAATATCATGGGTGGATGAATACCATGGGTCGATGCCATTTACAATACCATGGGTAAATTCCATGTGTGGATGGATAACATGGGTATATGAATACCATGGGTTGATGCCATTTTCCATTTGGATCATTCATCCCTCCTTAAGAAGCAATGGTCCCCATTGCATGAAGTTACCTCCTGAGAAGCCTTTGTTGAATATGAAGAGCCACTGAAGAGAAGGGTTTTGTGTAGTTAAACCATAACCGTGATGAACGAAGATCCAAGAATAGAGATACCCTGTAATGCTTGTGACCAACTGTGATATTGACAGTGTGCGGCCTAGAAAATGGACTCAGATGAAGTGTGGGTTTGTGGATGAACCAAAACCATGACAAACAAAGATCCGAGGATAGAGATACCTTGTAATTCTTGTGACCAACTGTGTGACTAACAGTGTCAGGCCTAGCAAATGGACTTCGATGAAAAAGATTTTGTGCGGTTGACCCATAACCAAGATGCTGATTGTTGATGAAGTAGCAGGTGCCTACATAGCTTGGGGTGGGAGGGTACGTCTCCAAATAACCCAAACCGAATGCTGCTATGATCAAACTGATGAATGTGAAGCAAGTGCCTACTAAAGCGGGGTGGAAGGCCACGTCTCCAAAGGGAACTCGCTCCGAATGCTGCTCTATATTTAAAATGAGCATAACTTGGTCAATATAACTCAGAATATTTATTATAACATGTTTTTGGAAATGGAATGATCATTTGGCATCTTCTCATGTGTTTGGAACCATTTTCTGGAGACTCTAAACCCGTAGATTCATGCTAGAATTGTTTCGTCGTCACAAAATTTCTAAAACAATAGTTCATTTTAATTCAACAATAACTCCCACATCCGGACTCTGATTCGACCGATTTTTTTTTTTAAATTGGGTGATTTTTCAAGAGGAGCTCAGATCTATATCCATTATTCTAAAATTTTGCACTAAAAATTGTAAAAATGACAGGAGAGCTGCCGTCCATGAATTGTCATCAGAAAAATTGCTTCAACATTGCTGATTTTGAATCAATGATATCTCCCTCATCCAAACTCCAATTTGGCCGATTTTTTTTTTGAATTTGAGTATTTTTTCGCAAGGAATCCAGATCTAGTAATTTTTTATAAAGTTTTTACCAAAAATTTCAGATCTGATCTAAAAACTCGCCTCCCAAGAAATTCATGGAGTTTGTTGAAGATTGTTGCCAAAAATTGACACTGAAATATGCTTCAAACCCTCATTCACATGGATTCGTAACTTGAATATGATACCACTGATCTGGATTTTGGGGGTAGGCCCCCAAGATCTAAAAATTTCAAATAGATCTAACAAGATCTACAAAATTAGAAGGCCGAAAAAAAAAAGAGAACACAGAAAATAAAACCACAAAGAAACTTGTTTTATTAAAACATAGAATAACTGTAGAAGCTACATTGTGGTTGACAATTTGTCCTTTTAAAAACTGAGGCTTGTTATTTATGGCCTTCTTTTCGAGATAGAATACCATAGGTGGATACCATGGGCCAATACCATGGATAGATACCACTTACAATACCATGGGTAAATCCCATGTGTGGATGAATACCATGGGTGGATACATACCATGGGTCACTTACAATACCATGGTCAAATAAATATCATGGATGAATCAATACCATGGGTCAATGCCATTTACAATACCATGGGTAAATTCCATGTGTGGATGGATAACATGGGTTGATGCCATTTTCCATTTGGATCATATATGTTGAACAACCTCCAGGCTATGAGCTTGAAGGCCAAGAGCACAAAGTATGCAAGTTGAGGAGAGCTCTTTATGGGCTGAAGCAAGCACCAAGAGCTGGTACAGTAGGATAGATGCTTACCTGACTGAAAATGGATTTGAGAAATGTGATGGAGAACCCACACTCTACATAAAAGAAAATAATGGTAAGATTCTTATTGTTGTTTTATATGTAGATGATTTAATCTTTACTGACAATGAAGTTTCTCTCATTGTTGATTTTAAAGCAGTCATGAAGAGGGAAATTGAAATGACTAATTTGGGTTTTTTGAGATATTTTCTTAGAATAGAAGTAAAGAAAAATGAAAATGGGATTTTTATTTCCCAACCAAAATATGTTGAAGAAGTGTTGAAAGGATTAAACATGTAGAACAACAAGGCAGTTGTAACTCCAACTGTCATGGGGATAAAATTAAGCAAGTAAGACAGCAGCAAATATTTCGATCCAAGTTTGTACAAGAGCATAGTTGGCAGCCTCATGTATTAGACTACAACTAGGCTTGATATTATGCATGCTATAATGTTAATCTCCTGATTTATGGAAAGACCAAAAGAGACTCATTGGAAGACAGCTAAGAGGATTCTTAAATATATAAATGGATCAAAGAGGTATGGTATTTCATACTCCTCATCTGAAAATTTTGAATTAATTGGATATACTGACACTAATTGGGCAGGAAGGGTAGATGACACGAAGAACACATCTTGATATGTGTTTCATATGGGTTTAGGAGCCATTTCATGGGTGTTTAAGAAACAACTAATTGTGGCTTTATCAACAACAGAGGCAGAGTATGTTGCAGCTACAACAACAACATGTCAAGCAGTTTGGATAAGAAGAATATTAAGGAGTTTGTGTCATGAACATATAAAAGGCACAACAATTTATTTTGATAATAACTTAGCAATAGAATTGTCAAAGAATTCGATGTTTCACAAGAGAACGAAACACATTGATGCGAAGCATCACTACATCAGAGAGCTAGTGAACAATGGTGAAAATGTTTTACAACATCGCAGAACTGAATGATAGTTTGTTGATACACTGAAAAAACCATTAGGGCAAAAGAGTTTTAATTATTTGAGAAAATGTCTGGGTATGCAAGAAAATCCAGTAGTTGAATTTAAGGGGGAGTGTTGACATATCAAATCCAAGCACAAAAGAAGGACAACAAAAGCAGAAGTCTATTTGTTGTTTCATTTGGGATGCGATATTTCCGATATCGCATATCGCATATCGCGAAACATTTAGTTTATCACCGAGACCCACTGACCAAGTTATATGATTTGTGATGCGATATCGCCGATATCGCATATCGCATATCGCATATCGCGTGCGCAAAGGCTTTCTCAAATAACATTTGATTTTCTTTGAAATATTTTATGCGATAAAGTATGAAACATTTTGAATAAATTTTTGAAGTCCACCCACATCTGGAGTTCAATTACCATTGATCTTAGAACAACGGTAACCCGTGGGCATAAGTTGCTCATTGTTTAAGCCAGAGGAGTGCCTCTACAGTTAACTCAGCCATCGCACGTTGACCGAAGAACAATGGTGGAGATTTACTGTGGGATCACAGCTTGACTCTTCGAACTCGCCGAGGGGTGCCGCCACAATGAACCTGCTAGGCGGTGCTTCCGATTAACGTGGCCAGCATGCCAATCGACCACGTACAGGAGTTGTTGAATTTTGTTGTTGATCCACTAAATGGCATTGAATTATATTAGGTTAAATAATTTTATACATTCATACAATCGGTTAGTGTAATAGTGAATCGTCTAATGTAATTACTGTAAGCCCAAAGGCAGAATAGAGAGACAGAGAGAAAAATTGTAAACGTTTTGTTTGTAGTCGCTTGAAGAAGATTTGTTTGTGAATCCAAAACTTCGTTATGAAGAAAGACTTATCATTCTATGATAGATTTTCATATTTAATGAAACAATTTGTTTTTTATGCATCTCTGTCCACATTTTTTGAGTTAAATCTCTCTATTGAATAAAGGAATTTTATTCCCTCTGTGTTGTTCGAAATTTTTCAGAAATTCCAACAAGATCGCACATTGCCAATTGAATGGAATCTCGAATAGAACATATCACTGATTAATCAACCATGAAAAATGTACATTAAACCTAAACGTAATTAAGAATCTACAAAAAATGTAGACGCAATATGACCGCAGTTTCTTATATCTTACGAATAGGAACTGAGTCAAGCAATTAATTTTAAAATTTCACTCTTATCTTAGATTTACATTCTTTTATCGGAAGTATAAGAACTAAGTGAAATAATTAATTTCCTCTTATTTTAGATTTTTAAAATATTATAGAATTTGGATGATTTATAAATTCTATCTAAAGAGGATGTATTTTATTTGGTAGCTTCCATACAATCGGCTCAACGCTTGAGTATTTAGTGGATCAAAACCAAAATATACTGAACCTTTGTCAACAATCAAGGATCAGTGCCAAACAATATATTCAGCATCAGACGATAGAGGAAGATTAGAAAACACACTTTGGGGAAAAGTTGGACAAGTTTGTCGGAATAAAAACTACATATGACCTAATCACCATCCTAGCCCCTAGGCAGAGAATATTTTCGAAGTGCAGAGCCTCTTCTCCGGCATAATCCTATATGTTTCTATTCGATGAATTGAAAATCAAAGCTTACAATAATGTCAGCCAAGCAATATATTAATACCCACAGCTGGAAAGGGACTCGAAGGGCCATTTGTATTAATATATTATGCAGTGCACGATTTGATTTGATGTAGGAGCACAATTATTTAATATATATGATTGCTTAAAAATAAGAATGAAGGTAAACTTAGAACTCTGAAAAGAACAGAACTCTTGACTTGTTAAACGAAATCTTTCTCTATTTAAAAAAAG
This sequence comes from Pinus albicaulis, assembly GCA_034641835.2. NCBI lineage: Eukaryota > Viridiplantae > Streptophyta > Pinopsida > Pinales > Pinaceae > Pinus > Pinus albicaulis. The sequence goes on along the minus strand of CM076574.1, from coordinate 1,038,652,370 downwards.
AATACCGTGAATCGCAAAGTTGTCATTTAAGCGATCAGTTGGTTGTCAACGAAAATGCTGTCTCCAGCAAGGAAACTTCGAAATTAAAAATAATCCTGAAAACATGGACTATTGTACACACAAATTTTCACGTGGGAAACTAAAAAGGATAAGATTCATGGACTATTGTACACAAAAATTTTCACGTGGGAAACTAAAAAGGATAAGATTTTTGTGCTCCAAGATAATTTCACATCAATGCACTTTGTGTATAGATTTTGGCTAATTTTCCAAACTTTTTCTATTTTCATTGGTAATTAAAATAAAACTGAATTGTTCTTCTAAAATATTTTTTGAACTAATTGTTTTTTTCTTAATATTGAATTCAGTTTTTCTAAGATTGTTTGGTTTTCATTGAAATACCTTTCTCATAAGACTACACTAAAGGTATTTTTAAGATATTTTTTAATGTAAAAGAAATCTTTTGCCTTAAAAAGTCACTTATTATTTTAGTTATTTTACATTAAAATTTAATATTAATTTAATTAACTTACATATAAAATTTACTAGAAAAACAGTTCTTGACAAAAAATTATATTTAAGATAAAAATAGTTTGATACAAAAATATTTTAAGACAATTTTATATTGGAGACAAAATTATTTTAAGAAAAGACTTTGTATTTGAGACAAACATTGTGAGACAAGTATTTTAAGACAAAGAAATATATTTAAAAATAAATAAAAAATTGAGACAAATTTTTTTAAAGACCAAACTTTATATTGAAGACAAAAACAATTTGAGACAAAATTATTCTAAGACAAAACTTTATATTTCAGACAAAAACAATTTGAGACAAATATTTTAAGACAAAAACTTTATATTTAAGACAATGCCAATTAAGGGGAAACTCATCTAAGGCAGTTAACAATTAAGAAAATACCATATCAATTTAAGACAATATTATATAACACATGACAAATTGACTTTGTGCCCTATGTCCACCAACTTGCATACTACTATTGTCTTGTGCACATATTGAGGCTTCTATTTCACTTACCATTCACCTTATCTTATATAGAGACAAGGATTTGTTGGGCTCTTTGTTTTGTCGGGGTAGCCAACTCTAAAGAATGCAACAACTTTTCCTCGCAAATATCTCCGAAAACAATTATTCTTTTGTACCTTCGATATTTGTTGATATGATTAGAGACAACTGGTCTATCATTGCATTATGGAAGTTTGCACATAGATTATGTTAGCACTAAGTTTATTCTCTCAAAAAAGGGTCATTTTTTTTTGAAAATGAGTTAAAAGTTTTATTACAAGCAAAGTGGGCTTAAGTGTAAGACTAGGTAAAATTTTGAAGTGAAAAGGTGGCATAAGAGCTAAAAGAGCATGTTAAGAAAGTTGTTTATGTCATGACAATTTTTTTTTACCCAAGTATTGCACCAATCATATACTAGAAGCAGGTGGCACTACGAAATATTTTCGTAGTGTGCTACCATATGTTTTTGTAGCGCGTACAAAATTTTGAAAAAAATAATGTTTCATAGCTATTCCTCGGGTCATTTTAAACGCTCTAATTTTTTTTGATGAAATATAACCTATGATATGACTTGATGTGATGATTAAGGCAGTTTCAAAACGTTAAAAAGGGTTTGGAGAGAAGCATGGTTAAAACCAGAATTGTGCATGAATCGACCATTTCCATGAAACCTAGGTGACTAGTAGGCAATAGAGAATGAATTGTTAGCATTTTTTGACAATGCTTGGCAGACCGCTCAATTTTTCTCATTTAAGCAATGGGGAAGTTGGGTCATGTGAGAATATTTGAACTAGATGGACTATGGTTTGAGATACGTGAAAAATTTGCACCGTTGTCCAAAAGTGGAGGATGGGAGATGATTTTCTAGCGGCTTGATGGTTACAATCTGAATTGTTGTTATGATTTTTCTCACTCTTTTGATGGAAACATAGCTCAGATAAGAGGAATGGTGTTTGCATTCACTAAATATTCAATAAAAAAAGCCACATGGTTGCCTACAAAGGGTGAGAAGTTGTTGAATAAGTGAATGTTGCAGAATGTGGATCTCAACTTCTTGCTAAAAGGAGAGCATCATAACCATAATTAGAGCATGGGAATCCCTGAGAAGATGTTGAAGCTTGAGTGGCCTAACATTATAAAGATTATGAAACTCTCTTTTACATGTGAAGGAAAGTAATCCGTAATATACCTTGACCACATGATGTTTTTATGTCCTTTAGCTCATTTTGGAAAGTCGAGCTTACCTTATTTATTTCATCAAAGTTTCTTTAAAACGTCCACAAGGCCAGAACCAAAATGAAACTGTTACCTCATGATATATGTCACCATGTCTTGATTAATATATTGTATATACATGAGTAGATAAGAAAATACATACCCTGAGGAAAAATACATGGAGAAACCCTACACCCAGAAGACTAAGAAAGGGAAAGGCTAAAACTCCTGTTAAAACCTTAGCCCTCGAAACAGAGGTTGAATCTAGTCATGTGCCTGTTGAGAAAAACCTTGTAAATGAAACCAAGATTAAAGAATATGAAAAGAGAACAAGAATACAACATACATAAAATTTAGAAGAAAAGGATGTAAAGAATCATGTAGAAAAAAAGTGAGAAAGGAAAGTAGAGTATGGAAATATCGGATGAAGAGATAGAAACAAAGCCTAGGGATTTTCGCAAGAAACCCCATACTGATCCTAAAAATAAATTAAGATTGAGTTTTAAGGGAAATTTGAATCCTGAGCTAAATGAACCATTGATAATTGATGAAGAAGAGAATATGAAGTCTTCAAAGGGAAAGAAAAAGGCTAAAGAACAGGGGAAAACATAGTATGTAGGTAGGAAAGGGAGATGATCTCTAAAAGCTAGTAGAATTATACAAAATGGAAATAGAAGGATGACAAGAAGCTATGACAAGTTAAGCCTCCTTGTTGAGGCAGCAGAAGTTATGGACAAATGATCAGGTTACCTCATTGACAAGGCAATATATGAAACCTTGATTTTGTTGAAAAAAACCTAATTTTGCCTCAACGTTTTGGCATGCTCCATTTTATCCTTTTTGAGAGTAAGTTTATTTTAGACATGTTATGGTAATATGTCATAAATGTTTTGTAGATAAAGGATAGTAGAAAATACAAGTCAACATAAGAAAGAAGGGCTTTAAAGAGTGTAATCAATTGCACAATATAGTTGCAAAGTTTCAGTAGATTTCACAAGTAAATGTATCAGTTTTGCTACAAAGTATAATTATGAACTGTGAGTTTATCTAAGATAAAGTCCAAGTCTGTTATGTGATGAAGCCTGAGCCCATTCTAAGGGTAAAGTTCAAGCATTGTTTTTGATAATATCTGAGCCCATTGATATTTGAAATCAATGTCTATTATGTGGTGAAGACTGAGATTTTGGGACAGTAAAGAAGGCCTAAATTTTCCCTAGTACAAATTTAATTCAACACTTTGATCAAGTCTTGATGGACCTATCGTGCTCCCAATTTTCCCCAAAAAGGTCATTTAGGGCCTGAAAAAGGCTCTCGAAGTTCAAAACCCAAAAAAATGCTAGAATAATATGTTGTGTCGAAAATAAAAATCTGAAAGAAGAGATGGTGGTGGTTCAAATGGAATAGGTGGGTGGCCATCAATATCCACCTGGATCATTAGGGCCTCCAAATGGATCCAAAATTTCAGTACCCGAAACCTGCTAAAAATAGCAAGTTGTGCTGAAAGTGAAAAACTGAAATAACTGATGGTGTGTGTCCAAGTGGAATAGGTGGGTGGCCACCAATATCCACCTGGATCATTCCTCCCTCCTTAGGAAGCAATGGTCCCCATTGCATAAAATTCCTCCATGAGAGGTAAAGTTTGTTGAACTTGGTATTGTATTTGTCTAGGATGTCATGAACCTGCTGGTGGACATGCCAGATACGCTCAATAAATTTGGTTTCCTCAGAAAATACATGTGTGGATTTTTTCGGTGTGATCACATGAGGTATGGAAATATGAGGAGGTGGTTCTCCGGGGGTCAGATTGATCGAGTGTTTTTCCTGAAAGTGTAGAGGAACCTTTGTGGGTGAGGAGAAAATTTCCTCATATTCCTCCATGACTTTGTCCATCTACTGTAGTGAAAGGGGGCCCTATTTCGAGGCTATGGCCGTAATCTTCTTCTTTCCATGTGAGCGAGTTGTAAGGAAAATAAATTTCCTAGTTTGGGAAACAATCTTACTGCATTGTTTTGTAGTAGTGATAGAGATATCAGGAGCCGGTACTACCTCTGGTATCTTGTAAAAGTTATTTCCCAATGTAATAATAACAACATGAGGCTTAGACTCATACACAACATGTCGCCTCCACAAGTATGGTTTTCCCTATAATACATTAGACACGTCAAGAGGAGCAACATCACAGAATACCTCATCCATGAATTGCTTGATGTTGTATGGAAGGTGACATTGCTGGTAGACGCGAAGTTATCTTCCTTCGTGAAGCCACCCAATGGTATACAACTACATGTGTGCTATGGTTTTTTGTTAGAGTCGCTTCACAACCTCTGCTGAAATAAGGTTCTTTTGGCTTCTGTTATCGATAAGGAATTGCAGTGGGGAACCCTTTAACCAGAAGAGGTGCTCCCCCTCCTCTGGATCCTCGAGATCCTCCCCCTGGAGCTTGGCAGTGGCAACAATGGCACTAGGATATGCATTAATGACCTGCTTCCCTTTCTCATTTCCCTTCTCTTGTTCTGACTCAGGATCAAAACATGCATCTAATTCAGGTGTCTTTAGTTCAACCACCAATGACTGTATGGCTCGACACTCATTTGTGCTGTGACTTGGGCTATTATGAAATTCACATCACTTCCCCCGTGGCCTTATTTGGATTTGTGCTATTGTTCTGAGTGGCCCTGATTTTTCTTTTCCCCTTCTTCTATGGTTCAGGGGTGCCTTTACCTGGCTTCAGATTCATAGAACCAAATTTTCGCTTCTTCTGCTTAAATTTCTGCTTGATCTTGGTGGAATAGCGATATGCTATGCCAAGCAAGGTAATTTCGAGGAGCTCCAATTACTCCTTAATGTATCAGTGTAAATAATTGCAGTACTTGAGAACCAAATGTCTCTTTGAATCTTTAATACCCAAATTTTTGTGCAGCGTATGGAACAGATTCAATAGTTCATGCACATCTTGATCCCTTTGTTTCCGTAGTGTGGTCCATTGGATTTACTTGTCCTCATATCTCCCCATGGGGTAATATTGTTCCTTGATGGTATCTCAGAATAAATTCCACTTGGGTGCGACCAAGAAAAGGGAGGGTTCCCTCTTGTCCTTTCTCTTACAGTAGGTTTCCCACCAGTCCTTGACATGGGGGGAAGATTTGAGGAGTAAAAAAATAATATTTTCTCGGTTGGATAAATCATGGATTGATAAATACCCTTCCAGAAAATTCAACCATCTATCTACATCGCCTACATATATCTGGCCTTCAAATATAAGATGTCAAAGTTGACTTGTACCTTGAAAGGAGAGGCACCTCCAGAGTGGTTGCTAGATGTAGATGCGTCACTGGTGGGTAACTGTTGAAGGATATGGGCAAAGTTATCCATCATCGCTTTCCTCTATTTCTCAAGGGCCTCCTTGAGCAATATTTTGATAGGATCTCCTGCTCCCTCATCTTTCTTTTCTTCCGCCATGGGAGGTAATTGGGGTTTGCGAGGCTAATCTAGAAAGGGTTCAACCAGATCGAGTCCTAACTCCTTATACCCTGACCTCGTTGGGGACATGCAAAGAAGAACAGAGAAAGAGTAGACCGTTATGATACCACTAATCTTGATTTATGCAGTAATGCAATAATACATAGAAATGAACGTAAACAAAGAGACACAGTGGAAATAATCTTTCATTTCATTAATATCAAATAACATAAATATGTTGATAAACATAATGGAAATAAACTATCTAGGGCGCTAGTAGCATATCTCTAAGAAGATATGTGGCGGCTACAAGCTTCTAAACTGAATTAGGATGAGGCTCAAGGGGCTATTTATTATTGAGAAATAATGGAAAACCATAAACATCAAAAAACCTAACCCTAGGAGATGAAGCGCCAAAACTATGGGCCTCGTTTGGGTAAATTGGTGTTTCAACTTCCTAGGGATGTAAATTTACCGTACGATCTTCATTTGACATGCACCATACCTTCTTAGAAATATTTTTCTGTGGCCTACAAATTTTAATGTGAAAAACATCAGTTCATGGATCCATGTTGCTCCCGGTTTTCCCAAAAAATATCGTTTAGGGCCTTAAAGCGGCTTCAGAAGTTCAGGACCCGGAAAAATGGTAAAAGTAATAAGTTGTACCGAAACTGAAAAACTAAAAGAAACAATGGTGGTTGTTCAAATATAATAGGTGGTTGGGCACTAATATCCACCTGGATCATTAGGGCCTCCAAATGGCTCCGGAAGTTTAGGACCGGGAAACTTGCCAAAAATAGTATGTTGTGTGGAAAGTGAAAAACTGAAGGAACTGATGGTGTGGATCCAAATGGAATAGGTGGGTGGCCACCAATATCCACCAGGATCAATATGTTTGGTATGTGTTATATTATTTCCATGACTAAGCACGCGTTGTGGGGTAAGAGGGGGGCGATAGACCCCCCTTTACGCTGGGCACAACAGGGGGGGTAGGAGCCCGCCCTGGTGAAAATTTTTTGGTCCTTAATTTCAGGTGGGTAGTCTGCATCCATGGTTTTGTGCATGGTTGTGCACATGGCATTAGGGCACGATGGTTTTCGGCCCCTGGTATTTTTGTATATATGGTCAAGGGAACTACGGTTATGTTCTAATCCAGGGTTTATGGGTTAGGGTTTATGTATGCTTCGGCATGTATATATATGTGTTGTAACACTAAAAGGAAAATAATGAAAAATCAAGCTGGTCATCCCGATTTGGGATCCAGGGGAAAATCTCTGTGTTTATCTGTTTTATGTTTTATGCTCTCACTATTGTTTATCTTCTGTTATAAGATTCATGAGTAGATAATTTTTGTTCAGGGTTAAAACCTAAATTTGGTATCAGAGCAGTTTTGGCTTCAAGGGGACGCCTTTGCTGCTGAGGTTTTTTTGCTCTGGCCTATGTTAGACCCTGTTCAGTGGCATATCTGCAGGATCGATTCTTGCGGTGAAAGAAGATGGCGAGCAGCGGGAAGATAGGGATCGAGAAATTTAATGGTGAGAGTTTTGAGTTATGGAAGCTCAATATGGAGGATCTGCTGGTGGATAAAGATCAATGGATTGGGGTAGATCCAGGTACTAAACCAACGGCAATGTCAAATGAAGACTGGAAGAAACTGGATCGGAAGGCTAAGAGCACAATACGGTTGTGTGTCTCAGATTCAATATTGTTGAATATATCTGGGGAAGCTACAAAGAAGACCTTATGGGACAATCTAGGGACTTTGTACCAATCAAAGTCCCTGGTGAATAAGTTGTTCCTGCGGGAAAAGCTGTATAACCTGAGGATGAAGGATGGAGACTCGGTGACAGAGCATCTGAACGCCTTCAATACTGTGGTAAGTCAGTTGTCATTTATTGATATTAAAATCTCAGATGAAGATAAGTGCATTAGTTTGTTGTGTTCTCTACCATATTCGTGGGACCGTATGGTTATTGCAATAGGTAGCAATACAACTACCTTGAATTTTGATGACATTGTCTCAGCCTTGCTATCGGAGGAAATGAGACGGAGAAATATGGACGGACTGAATGGATATGCCTTATCTGTACGAGGAAGGTCCCAGAACAAAAACAAGAATAAGGTTTCGAGTGGGAGATCTAAATCTAGAGGGAGATATAAATCTCCTAGAAATTTTGTAAAGGTGTGCTGGAAATGAAGAAAGGAAGGGCACTACAAAAAGGACTGCAGATCTAAAGCTCCCGAGAAAGGAAAGGGATTTGATGATGCTCCTTTTGCAGAGGCGAAAACCACCTCGGATGAAGGTGGGGATGTGTATTTGGCTTCTTCTTCAAATACACATGTAGATCATGAGTCATGGTTGATTGACTCAGGTGCATCCTTTCACTTCACTCCCCATAGGGAGTGGTTCTTCAAGTATGAGAAATATGATGGTGATGTATTCCTAGGGGATGATAGGAAGGCCAAAATCCTCGGACGTGGAATGGTCAAGCTAAAGCTACAAGGTGGAAGGATTAGAACACTTCCTGGTGTTCTGCATATTCCTGCATTGGCCAGAAATCTGATTTCTATAAGGAAGATGGATGATGCAGGTGTAAAAACAGTGTTCGAGAAAGATGCCTGCAAGATGGTTCGGGGAGCACTGGTATTAATGCGGGGAGTTCGGACTGGAACTCTGTACAAGCTACAAGGTAGCACTATTATTGATGGGTGTAACAGTTCTGTGGCTCCTGAAAGTGTGACGGAAAGCCTAGCTGTATCTAGAGAAAAGACCATGCTATGGCATCAAAGGCTCGGAAATATTGGAGAGAAGGGCCTTCAGATACTGCATAGAAATGGTATGGTAGAAGGTATGTCTAATTTTTATCTGGATTTCAATTTTTGTGAACATTGTGTATATGGGAAGCAGAATCGGGTGAGTTTTCCTTCTAGTACTAAGAGGGAAAACAAGATATTAGAACTTGTGCACAATGATGTGTTTGGGCCTGTGTCAGTTCCATCACTGGGAAAGTATGTGTACTATGTTTAATTCATAGATGACTTCTCAAGGAATACATGGATATATTTCTTGAGGAAGAAATCTGAAGTCTTTGACAAATTTAAAGAATTTAAGGCTCTGGTGGAAAACGAGACAGAGAAGAAGATAAAGGCATTGAGGACAGATAATGGTGGGGAGTTCTGCAAGAAGGAATTTGAAGAGTTCTGTAAGAAGTGTGGTATAGCATGACAGAAGACTACTCCATACACACCTCAGCAAAATGGAGTTGTAGAAAGAATGAATAGAACACTGATGGAAAAGGCAAGAAGCATGCTCAGTGGTACCGGGTTAGGACAAGAATTCTGGGCAGAGGCAGTGGAGACTGCATGTTACTTAGTTAACAGATCACCTTCATCAGCGTTGGAGGATAAGACCCCACATGAGGTATGGAATGGTAAGAAACCCTCTATTTCACATCTAAGGGTATTTGGATGTGATGTATATGTACATGTTCCAAAGGAGAAAAGGACCAAGTTGGATAATAAATCTGAAAGGTGCATCTTTATTGGGTATAAGGATGGTTTAAAGGGTTACAAGCTTTAGAACCCAGAAACAAGGAAGGTTGTGTACAACCGAGATGTGGTGTTTAGAGAAGTGAAAGATGTTGTTAAACATGAAGTCCTACCAAAGGAACCCGAGAAGATAGAGTTTGAGCTAAAGGAGGATGAATCAGACTCTACAACAGAAGAAGACTCAGAAGATGAAGAGCCACAAACTCCAAATTTGAGAAGATCAGTTCGGGAAAGAAGGAAACCAGAAAGGTATAGTCCATCTACTTTCTGTTCAGGTTTTGCCTTAACTATAACTGATGATGAACCCAGAACTGTCAGGGAGGCAGTAGATTCAGAGGATGGAAAACTCTGGAAGGAGGCCATGGCTGATGAAATGGCATCCTTGCACAAAAACGATGCATGGGATCTGGTGGAGTTGCCGGCTGCAAGGAAGCCCATTGGGAGCAAATGGGTGTTTAAGAAGAAGATGAATGTAGAAGGCAAGGTGGAGAAATACAAAGCTCGGTTGGTAGCAAAAGGTTATTCCCAAGTGTCGAGAATTGATTTTGGTGATATTTTTTCTCCTGTTGCCAAAGTTACTTCTATTAGATTACTTTTATCTGTTGCTGCTGCATTTGATTTTGAGATAGAACAGATGGATGTGAAGACAACATTTCTTCACGGGGATCTAGAAGAGGAGATCTACATGAAGCAACCCGAAGGCTTTATGGTGAAGGGTAAGAAAGAACTAGTATGCAGGTTGAAGAAGTCTCTGTATGGGTTAAAACAGTCACCAAGGATGTGGTATCAGAAATTTGATACCTATATACGGGGACTTGGCTTCACCAGAAGCAAGGAGGATCACCGTGTTTATTTTAAATTAATTGGTGACCGTGTTATTTATTTGGTCTTGTATGTGGATTATATGTTGTTGATTGGAAATGACAAAGAAATTATCCAAGATTTGAAGACCCAACTGTTCTCCAAATTCGACATGAAGGATCTGGGTGCTGCAAACTATATTTTGGGTATGGAAATTAAGAGAGATCGGGCAAAGAGGAAGCTCTGGTTAAACCAGAGGAAGTATGTCGAGACTATATTGCAGAGGTTCAATATGCAGGATAGTAAACCGGTGAATGTTCCTATTCCTGTAGGTGTAAATTTGTCTGCTGAACAGTGTCCCAAGACACAAGAAGAAGAGGAGTATATGTCTTGTGTTCCATATGCAAGTGCAGTGGGTAGCCTGATGTATGCAATGGTCTGTACTAGACCAGACATTGCACATGCAGTGGGAGTATTGAGCAGGTTTATGTCAAACCCAGTGAAGGAGCATTGGACAGCAGTGAAGCGGGTTTTCAGATATTTACGTGGCACTAGTGATTATGGCTTGTGCTACCAGGGAAGACCAGGATTGGAAAGAATGTTAGACATTCGTGGTTTTGTTGATGCAGACTGGGCTGGAGATCTGGACCAAAGAAGATCTACAAGTGGGTATGTGTTTAGCCTATTTGGAGGCGCAGTCAGTTGGATGAGTAAAAGACAGTCTGTAGGGGCTCTTTCAACTACAGAGGCAGAATACATAGCAGCCACTCATGCAAGCAAGGAAGCAGTTTGGTTGCAGAGATTGTGTTCAAGTATGGGGTTGGTACAGCAAGCTATAAGGATAGACTGTGATAGCCAAAGTGCAATTTTCTTTGCTAAGAACCCTGCTTATCATTCAAAGACAAAGCACATTGATGTTCAATATCACTTTGTTAGAGATATGGTTGAGGCTAAAAGGGTGTTGTTGGTAAAGGTGGACACTTTGAAGAATGTTGCAGATGCATTGACAAAGTCTGTGAGCACTCAGAAGTTCTCTAGGTGTAGAGAAACAATGGGTGTTGAAGAATTGGGCTGATGACTAAGCTCTCCTTAATTTCCGGTGGGTAGTCCTCATTTTGCACATGGTATTTGGGCACGATGGTTTCGGCCCCTAGTATTTTTGTAGATCTGGTCAAGGGAACTACGGTTATGTTCTAATCCATGGTTTATGGATTGGGGTTTATGTATGCTTGGGCATGTATATATATGTGTTGTAACACTAAAAAAAATTAATGAAAAATCAAGCTAGTCGTCCCGATTTGGGATCCAGGGGAAAATCTCTATGTTTATCTGTTTTATGTTTTATGCTCTTGCTATTGTTTATCTTCTTTTATAAGATTCGTGAGTAGATAATTTATGTTCGGGGTTAAAACCTACAGAATATATGTGGTAAATTCAACGGAAATGAGTGCAAGTTGTCGAAGATTGCCAAGAATCTCGCACAAGGTGAACAAAAGATCATTTCCATGATTTTAAGTGGTAAATGGGATGAATTGAAGCCTAATTCTTGAAATGTAGTTAAGGTTGGGGGACATGACACCTGTGTTTCCATATGGATAATACTGAATCTAGCTGCCATGTATGGAAATGGAACAACCATGTGATGCTTTACAATGAGGAAAAGGATTTTCGCCTTGAGTACATATATGGCACTGATTCCAGCACCTTGGGGAAAATGAAAATGTGAGGCTAAGAAGGATGCCCAAAATTCCATTTTGCGGTAATCGATGGAGAAATATGATGAGTTCAAAGCTGGGATTTTGTGCAAAAAAATCCATTTGGCCTCTAAGAATTGAATTGAAATTTTCATTATGGCCATGGAATGTCTAGTAAGGGTTTATATATCATGGGGTTTTCTACTGAAATTTATTTGAAGTTTTTCTACTATGGTTTTCATTTGGAAGATTCTTTAGATGGAAATGCTCCATGGAAATTGCTAAATAAAAGAAAACCTACTACTTAAACCCTATGCTTTAAGTATTTTCCTATGCTTGCAAGCTCCATTATCTTCATTGATCCTAAGGAGGAGGATATGGAGAGTGAGAATGTATTAGAGGCGATGTATGAAGACGTTGCATGAGCTCGAATAAGATTTCTTCAAAAGTATATGTGATGGATCCCAAGGCTAAGGATGAGATGGATGATTTGGACGATATACCACTAAATAATACAAATGTGATAGCTCTAGACTTGAAACCCCCAATTACAATCTGAGGATGTCATATCTTCTCCAGATGCAAGTATGTATGGTTGTGTATCAATTTTTAGATTGTTTGGTTTTAAAATTAATGACATGTTTGATAACTCGGTTCCACATCCAGTTTGGTTCAAGTGGAGCGGTGTTCAATAAAACTTTGTTGTGGAGAAAACTCTCTAGTTAAAACTATTGACATTCACGATTTTTAACCCAGTTTCAACAAAAAATTCCTACCCTTTCTACAACCCTAGAAAATAAATGTACGATTTTTATCCCTGAACTCCCAGTTTTAATGGCCCACCTTAACTGGAATTCTTGTGTTTTTTAGGACCTACTGAGACGCGGGATTGATTAATTATAATTTAAAGTAGCATGTGTTCTTCTATCCAGATAATTTCCTCTTTTTAAAATAAAATGTTAACATTGCCACCTTGTTTAAAATGCTTGCACCCTTGCCTACACCTGCTCCTACACTAACATCCAATTGCACTCCTACAACAATTCCCTATCAAGAAATTGACCCATTTTAACCTACCACTCTATTCAACCTGAAGTAACTGAAAATGAATAAATGGGTTCAATTTTCAAAACAATTGTTTTAACAAAAAATACCTTTAATGATTTGAGAAGCATTCACACGTAAATACATGTGGGAGTTTTTGAAAATAGATCATGGTCCTCCAATGTATGACATTGTTGATGCCACCTTTGGGAAAATAATTCTAATGTTACTGACATTTTTTATTTTTCCTTTGGGCAGATCATTGTAATGTTACTGACATAGGAGAAACAACCTTGCTCTTTGATTTAATTACTAACGTCTAAGGAGGTGTACATGTTGTACCTTCCTCTTGTACCTGTATCATCTTATGAGGAATAAAAATTTGTTAACCATAGGCCCACTTAAATTGTTTAAGACTGCTTCTACAAAAAAATGTGAAGATGCCATCAAATAGGAAAAAATAAGTATGCATAAAACCTTGTTCAAGAGTTAAAACAATGCACAAACCTACAAAATTTGTTTCAACATGAAAGACTCGCAAAAATCCTCTGCAGGTTTGGGAGTGTTTGGTCCACAAAATTGCAATAACAACCTGCATTTCACAAGCTACTCACAAAATGAAACCGTGTGAACAAATATTGTAAAATCCCCTTTTTTAAATCATGTTTTCAGTTTTTTCCCATTTTTAATCATGAATGTGTTGTTTTCAATATTTTGGATGGTTCTTAAGATGGTTCTCTTGTTGGTTTTTGCGATATTTGGCCATATTCCAATGTTGTCCATTATAGCCTCTATTTAGCAGCATAAACCTTTTTCTCCCCAATATTCCACATTTCCTAGCTAAGGTATAATGGGCAACATTGGAGTATGGCCAAATATTAAAAAAAACAATAATAGAACCAACCACTAAACTCACTGAGCAAGATGAAGAGAACCGAAGAAAAAAAAACTTGCATAATCTTAAAATGTTGTACAATATTAAATTATTAATGGAATTTTTTGGTGATGCAATAGGTACATTAGAAAGTGAGGTGTCCAACATCCCACTTTTCATCCTTTATGTTATGATACATTTCACTAATAATGGTAAATGAGTTAGGTATATGAGACATGTCATAGCCTATCTCTTCCCTTTTCTCCATACCACTTTTCATATCATAGCCCCCCCATTCCAATGGCATCCATTCTATTTATTTTATTAGCTCACCTTTTGAGCTTACATCATATGTACATAGTGGCTTCATGGCTTGGGGAAAGAAAATTAGGGTAAGTTAGCTAATTATGTTTCACTACAAACTTTACTATATCCTACAATTGAATCCATATGTACAAACATATAATATATGGTGCCTTTCATAAATTACTCATGAGTTGGCATCTATGAAAATGTTTACTTGATATGTGAGTAGATCTGTACTCTGGCTTGGGCGCTATTATAGCCTGTCATAGTCTGCTACGTTTATAGGTATGGCTTCATAAATACACAAGCGGTCTATTTCACAGAGCGGAGACACCGGTCGCAGTTCGGGTAAATTCGGTATAGTCCTAGGTTGGAGTTCGAGCAGATTCACCAGCAAAGGAAAGAGCCGAGAAAGTAGCACCGGCAGCAAAGCTAGCTAGAGAGCGAGTAGCCCAGGTTCTGCGGCTGACCCCATTTACCCTGAACCACCAGTGAGGCGATTGAGGTTGACCTTGACTCAGTACCTGAACCAGTTGATCTTTATGCAGTTTCGGAGCCTGTTGATTGAGAGTCCCATAATGTATATATATAATATCTAAACCTCGGTGAATGAGCTAAGGTTCCTTACTTCGTTCGTGGCTTCGCTCGCGGGTCGCATGAACTGCTCATGATTAGCCGGACGCACCTTTTCTTGTGAGCTTTGATTAGCCTATGGTCACCACGGATTCACTTACGACGGCTGCTGCAGCAGTGTAAGAATATCCTATAGCGTACGATTGAGCCATGGCTTTCAGTGAGCAGCTTAGATGAATGGCTTCGACTTGGCACAGAGGGGGGGGAGGGGCGACTTCCCCGTTTCCCCTTTCCTTGGTCGAACTACCTACATGATCGCATGGGATAGGGTCTCTCTCATGGCATTTATTTGGGCTCTGGCCATGTCTCTAGATCGAGATCGCTCCGTTTCACATCCTTCAGTTGATCTCTTCCCACCCAGCGGTTCCTGATCCTCCTGTTGCAAAGGCAGGTGACCTCACAGCAGATTCTCTAGGCAGGGATTCAGTGTCAGGTGTAGAGCCAATTGAATTGATCGAGTTTTTGATCGATCGTGATAGAGATTTCGAGAGATTCTGGCCATATAGAAAATAGAATCTTCTGAGACATACACATCATCTTTTGTATAGGAATAGATGTACCAATTCGTAATATATAGATCATATATGATATTCTATCACCATTTCAAAAAATGAAAATGATCAATACGAGTTGATTATATGATACGATGTCAGTAGCTGATGAAGTAGCTGATGAAATAGCTGCTTCGGCGGCTGCAATAGCCTATAACAAAGATCGATAAGATGTCCCCCTTTACTCGCCGACTTGCTACTGGATCTAAACTGACCTCATGCAGTATTGGCGATGCATAAGTGTTCTAACCATGTTCCAACTCGTGACCAGATCAATAGCAATAGATAATGAAGAAAGCATCTCGAATTCGAATAAGTGTATGCTCGAGCATAATAGATCAACTCCTTATATCTGTATCTTCTCAAATACAAAAGTTCTATAAAGTTTTTTATTTTCCATTATCTAATGATCCTTCCATTCTAAGATAAGATATAGAATTATACTTCTCATCATACTTACTAAACTGGAGGACGATAAATGTATCTAGGTGGATTGTTTAAGTTCCGATGATAATCTGACTTAACAGAATAACGTTTCATGACTAGGCCTTTTTCCCCAAGATAAAAATTCAGTTTACTTCTGACCTTTCTTGAACAACTCTTTTTGGCCGTGGCCGTGGCCATGATTAGATCTGTGTCCGTATCATCAGGGTTACCTATCATCAAAGCAGATAATCATCGAGGCACATGTTTCCGAATCTCTCTAATGCAGGGTCGATAGAAACCTACTCAACACGTAATAACCCCCTTCCCTCCATCTATCCCATAATCCCATTCCATCCCATCCCAACTCTGCTCTGCTCTCTAATGTCCCAACAAGAATCCAATCCATGCTACCCAGCCAAGCCATCCCTGGCAGGCAGTTATGAAATAAGAAAATCCTAAAGAGCATGACCCCACTTATTCTATTCTATCCTATGTGGGCTACTCACCCATCGCATAAAGCCATCCCACCCAATGGGCACTCTGATGTACCAACCATAATCCCATCCAGCCAAGCCAAGCCAAGCCATCAATCCATATACCCAGCTTCATCGTCGCTATGTCATCCCTTATATAAAGGCAGGCAACTAAGAGTCTTCATGGAATTTTCAATCCATAAAAAGGTAACTAAGTGTAAGTTGGTGGATGAATAAAGGCAAAGTCCATGTAAAAAACATGAGGGTACCAAATGGGTATTACAATAATATTCACCCCTATTTTGTAACCTAAGCAAGATATTATAATTAAAATTACATTTTTTTGATGGTGGGTTGGTTTTTGTTAACTCCAATGAATTTTTTTATATCTTGCAGGAAAAAGTCATCAATATAGCTCATGTGGTTCTTTTGAATGGAAATATAGGTAAAACTAATTACAGTATGGCCAAATTAGGATTTATTAGGTTGAAAAAGACTATTTCAAGGTAATATGCTAGAAGAAATATCAGAGTGAATTTATTAACATTGTGAATTTCTATGTGCATTAGAATTGTAAATGAAGAGTTTACATTTGAGTTATGAGGTATTATTGTAATTACTGGTCCTTTTTTGGGAAACAGAAAGGGATGTTTTTAAACCATAAAAAATCAAATTCCATAGCTCCTGTATTTATTGCTTTAAACATGACTACAAAATTTTTAAACTAAGGACAAGCCAATGTCGTAGCTCCTGGATTTATTGCTTTATACATGACTGCAAAGCTTGGTGGAGAAATAGGGAAGAAAATTCTCAATACCATATCTCGAGGTAGGTTTTTCAAGCATGTTTTTATTATATTACTTCGATTAATAAATAAGTTAAGGATTCTTAGTATTTTGGACATGTCATATATTGGTGTTTTGTTTGATATTGCATGCAAGGCAAACTTGCCATGTTCTGTTTGTTACTGTAGAAAAAATGGGTTGAGTAATTTTAGATTGGAATATTATTATCGAATTAAACCAATATTGAATGGATAAAATAATATACTCATGAGATGAGAACAATCAATTTATATTTTCATTCAAAATCGTATCTTCTCACATATATATGAATGAAGAGGAGAAGGATGTATGTAAATTCTTCCGGTTTATTTATTGTGAACACTAAAGTATTTAATATACTATGTATTCATGTAAAGTAAATTCTAATTAATAATAAATGACAATTATTAATAATCACTATAACATCCTCTCTTAATGGTATTTCTGGAAAATACA
The DNA here is from genome assembly GCA_034641835.2 of Pinus albicaulis. NCBI lineage: Eukaryota > Viridiplantae > Streptophyta > Pinopsida > Pinales > Pinaceae > Pinus > Pinus albicaulis. The sequence goes on along the minus strand of CM076574.1, from coordinate 1,038,635,039 downwards.
CCAAACTTGTCTCAAAATTTGACAAATTTATCTGGACCAAGTGGCTTGGTGAAAATGTCTGCAGTCTATTGTTTTGTGGTGCAATATCGAAGTTGAACCTGTTCATTTTATACAAGATGTCTGATGAAGTGAAAATGGACATAAATGTGTTTGGTGCAGTCACAAAACACTGGATTCTTTGCTAATTTTACAACACTTTAATTGTAACATAAAAGAATTGTGAGCTTGGTTTGTTTAAGCATAAAGTCTTCAACTATTCTTTTAAGCCAAATTGTTTCAGATGTATCTTTTATTGTTTCCTTATGTTATTCCTCTATAAAATAAACTGAAACCATATGTTTCTCACTAGCCCTTAACATTTTTCTTGTTCAAATACTAAACTCATATCCACTTATTCGTTTTCAGTTATTTATTGATCCCACACAATTAGAATTTGTATTACTAGTTACATGAAATTCATCACTTTCACCATATAGTAATCCAAAACATGTACTTTTATCATATTTCAAATCACCTTTTATTTCTATCCTATTTTATACTTCAGGGTCTATGAGAAATTTGGATATGTAGTTGATTGCAAAATTTAGACCTATCCCAATGATTGTAAGATAAATCAAACTTCCCATAGGTTTCCTATAAATTATATTTTTTTATTTATTTTGGGTTTACTTTAACTAAAAGTTTCACCTTCTCCATAAATCTATGTATTTTTACAATAAAAAATATTGAAATTGTCTAGTATACCTTTTGCATGCTTAGTATGTAAAGTGAAAACACATTTTGTACTATTCCAAAATTCAACATCTAAGCAATGTTATAAAGTTGAATGTGATTCAGCTTTATCTTGGTAATTGGTCTTAACTCACTACTTATGATGACAATGTCATCTACATATATCACTAATATATCTATATACTATCGAATTTTTAATCAAAAAACCTTATTCTCAATCTATTATCCTACAAGTGTTTGTCAAATTTGATCTACCAAGCTCTTGGTGCTTATTTGGGATGATAAAGAGCCTTGACCAATCTAGATAATATATGTTTCTTTCTAGGAACCTAGAAACCTATAGGTTAACACATATAAACCTCTCCCTTCAAAATATCATTGAGGAAGGTGTTAGAATATAATTATTACTTATGTAATAATTCACATTAGTGACTTAGGCTAAAAAATAAGCCTTTTGGTTATTATTAGATTTTAAATTTTTGGGAAAATATCACCTCCCAAACTCTATGTAATAAAGGTGACTCTTGTTGTAACTATTTGAATTATTTTTCTAATAAAATATTATGTTTTGCATGTGCATGTACTCTATCTAGGGTTTCATTAGTAAGTGTGGTCCAATTAATTTTATAATATGGTATAAGAGTAGATGAGTATCTTACCGTAGCTTCTGTTTGAAGGTAGATGTCGTTATAGTAGAGTTAGTTTTCTTGAGCACTTCTCCAACTACATGTTGAAAGGCTTAATCAAGTTGTCCACAAGTGAATTTTAATTATTCTTCTACGATCCATAGAAAATTTATCAGTCAATGCCCATATTTCCAAAGAGGTTTCTATTAAAGGGGGCATTAGCATTTTCCTAGCCCTTGCTAGGTCCCCTAATAGATAGGTTGTTGAGGAGGCTGTGGGGGAACTGTCAAACCCATCTGTAGAAGAAGAGGAGAAGGTGTTGACTATATTCTATGTTTTTATTTTTTAATCTAAAATATAAAAATTAAAAAGTGAATGCTTATTTTCCCTTTTATCAAGCACCATGCCTTCATTGTGCATGTTGGTGTTGATGTCTGCTCATTTTTTGCATTGGAAGTGCAATGTAAATTATAGTTGCCATTATTGATTGGAAAAACTGGGATGTTTAACTAAATACTGCTTCATTTTTCTATAATCCAAATAATAACAAGTTTTCTTCATCCTTTCCAAATAACACGTGAAGTTAATGTTTTTTTTCTTTCGTTCAAGGTGCTATTGCAAAGGAAGGTGGCATAAGGAAATTGGTGGATGTTAGGATATTCCGACACATAGGAAATAGTTAAGAATAACTTAGTCTAGTGTAGAGTTAGGTAAAGTGTGTTTCTTTACCATGTAAATTTGTAGCTTATAATCCGATGGTCATGATTTGTTGTAATTCGACGATTATCTCTCACCTCGGTATTAACAACACTTGATCTGTGGCTTAACACCCAATTGGTCCATGATATCTATTTAAAGAGCATGGAGGGTCATTTGTTCACTAACCACTTATGAGAGAAACATATGTAACTTTTATTTTTATATTAATAAATTTCCTGAAGTGGCCACATTGGCTCAGGTCATTGACTGTTTCCCTCTTTGAGGGTTTTAACCATGTGATTATACTAGTGTACTAATCTGTTATCTATTTGTGAGCAGTGACCTTTGGTTCTTGGTCTAGGGAACTTACCCTATAAATTCCTACATCGTATCAGAGCTATTTTGATGGCCGCGTCCATTGTTTATCAAAATTCGAAGCCAGTTTAACTGCATGCGAATGTCGTTTTATAGATCTACTATTTCTGAACATTTTTGGGCTTGGAGAACTGGTCGGTTGTGTCTGGAGCGTCTTTTTCAATGAGGAATGCCTTTTGTTTCATGCGAAAAGGTTTCTGGCTGCCCAAGTTATGACAGCTTAGATCTAGAGGTATAAAGCATATGTTTTGCAGTTATATTTGTTAATAGTTCTGCTTATTTCGGTTCCATTTTTTTATTTTAAATTTTATGTTTCAATTATTTGCCGGATCTAGACCCTCTTTTCTGTGTATGCTCTTTGTTGTGCGCTACGTGCGATCTCAGAAAATTAGAAATAGGGAAAAGGGATTTTTTTTCGCTACGTATGCTCTTTCCCCGCGTCTTTGTACAATCTCGGGAAATCAGAAATAGTGAAAAAATTGATAGTTGCCGGTAAGGCTAATAAAAAATCTAAAACTCTACTGTAAGGCTTTTCATTTAAATTTTTTTTTTTTAGCCTGGTTTTTTTGTTTTTTTTTTGTGCTGGTAAAGACACGCACACCGAAGAGGGGGAAAAAATAAATAAATAAAAAATAAAAAAACCTCCTTCCCCCTTTCAAACAATAACATGATCCTTTTACTATATCACTTGGTGAGGGGTTAGTTTATGAGAATAGAGGTCTTGGGTTCAAGTATCCTTCTCAAGCTTCGTTTGTAAAAAAAATTTGTTAAAAGGGGCGGATTTTTTTTTTTAAAACCACACTTCATCCCGTTCCCATAACTATTCGGCATCTACAAGTCAGATTTTTCAAAAGGCATAACTTCTTCATCTGGAAGCCTTTTTTCGAGCATTTTTTTTTAAACGGCCTAATTTTTCGAGATATTTCCATTGGAGTAGTTATTTTCAGCTTTTCTTAGCTTTATTCGTTTTTTAAAATGGAAAGTGGATGCCTGATTATTCTTAACAACACTAATTATTTCCAATGGCTACCTCACATGGTAGATATACTTAGAAGTAAAGGGCTTTATAGAATAGCCACGGGAGTAGAAAATAAACCTTTTAATGATGATAAAGTTGCTAAATGGGAAAATAAACAAGATCAAGCACGAGGGTTGATAGGAATGTTCATTTCTCAAGATCTTCAATTTTATATCCTTGACATTGACACCCCTCATGAATCTCTGGACAAGATAAATACTGTCTTTGGCATTAAAAATCAAATCAGGGCCCATCAACTTAAAAATGAGTTGCTTACTTTCGATCCCAATAATTTCTCCTCTATTGAAGATTTTTTGTCCAAATTCAAGACCCTCAGAATTCTTTTAGAAGGTTGTAAGGTTAAAAAGGAAGGAAGCATTAGAGCCTATGCCCCCTTATTGACAAATTTCGTGAACTCCAAGCATGGATCGAAGTTTGGTAAACCTAAATTCTGTGAGAGCCTTCGTAAAGATATCGACTACTTGATCATTGGTTGGATAGTACTACACTTCAAGGACACGATCATGAATGAGCTTTCTAATGAAGTGTATGTGGATTTCAATGTGTTTCATACGCTAATGATAAAATGGATCTTTACATAACTGAATGGAACTTTGATTATCACACCAAAGTATAGTTGGATGCTGTTGATGAAGAACAAATTCAAACAGGATCTGACGAAGCCACATGGCTTCCTTGCTAGCTTCAACTACACCACGATACTCTAAATCTATTGAAGAAAGACATATGGAACTTTGTTTCTTACAAGACCAAGTAATAGGTCCTAAAACAAGAGTGAATACATAGCCTGCAGTAGACTTTCGATCATCAGGGTCACCAACCCAATCAGAATCAGTGAAACCAATCAACAATGGAAATGATCCCACACTGTAATGAATCCCAAAATAAATTGTACCTCGAATATATCGAAGTATTATTTTAGCTACTTTCCAGTGACTTTCATGAGGTTGGTGCTTAAACCGAGTGACAAGACCAATGGCAAAGGAAGGTCAGGATGAGTATGGGTTAGATACATAAGTTTACCAACAAGTTGACGATATAAGGTAGGATCAACTTTAGGGGTAGTACAGTTGAATGAAAGCTTAACTCCAGACTAAAAGGGAGAAAGGGCTGGCTTATAGTATTCTATGTGAAAATGGTGTAGAAGATAATAAGCATACTTGGACTGAGAGAGGGTAATGCCTTCCTTGGATTGCAAGACTTGAAGACCAAGGAAATAATGCAAGTGTCCTAAATATGTCATTTCAAAATTATTTTTGAGGCTATACTTCACATGGTTTATATGGTTTGGATCACTACTAGTAAGGATAAGATCATCAACATAAAGAACAAGGATGGTAGAGCACTTACCCACTTTCTAGGTGTCATTCTGACAATGTTGTCTACATCAAGAAAGTGGGTAAGTCCTTCACCATCCTTTTTATTTATGTTGATGATCTTATCCTTACTGGTAGTGATCCAAACCATATAAACCATGTGAATTTTAGCCTCAAAAATAAGTTTGAAATGAAAAAATTAGGACAATTGCATTATTTCCTTGGTATTCAAGTCTTGCAATCCAAAGAAGGCATTACGCTTTCTCAGTCCAAGTATGCCTGTGATCTTCTACACCACTTTCACATGGAATACTGTAAGCCAACCCCTTCTCCCTTTCAGTATGGAGTCAATCTTTCAGTCAACTGTACTACCCCTGAAGTTGATGCAACCTTATATCGTCAACTTCTTCTTGTATTCAAATGAGGACTTCTAGTAGGAAAGGGGTTGTGGTATGCTAGAAACTTTGATTTTTAGAACTTAACACATAAAGCTATGAAACTAAAAATTCTTTGTATATTTAAGGGTTCTCTTTTCTGGTAATAGAGAAATGGGAAATCATTCTAATGGATACATAGGATTTTCTTTTGCCTCTGCTTCGCACAAACAATGTACAAATAAACCTCATAGACTCGAATGATGTCTTGTTGGAAGATGAATTTTCTCTATTTTTGTTTGAGAAACAAATATTTATTAACTTTTATAAGATTCAATATCTAAATATAATTTTAAGAGAAATTCAAAGTAAGCCAGATTATTTCATTTCATTTTCAGGACACTCTTTCCAGAATGTGCCTATCATTACTTCTTTCAAGCTTTGAATAATCAGGAATTGGAGCCCCTATAAACTGGAGCAAATCAAGATGGTTGAATCCTAGGTTTTCTTGTTTTTATAGCATGCTTGACTTAAGGTGACAAAGCTACATGTGGTGCATTTTTTTAATGGTGTGAGTCCAAAATTTTGAACTTGTTTTTGTGCATTGATGATTGCTACCATTGATCAATGGACATGTTTTTTATTTCCCCACTTCTTTTGTTTTCTTACCATAATTTGTTTAACCTATATCTTCTTCTCATTTTTTCACTTTAGGAACACTCTTTGCAGAACATGCCTATCATTACTCCTTTCAATCTTTGAATCATCAAGGATTGGTGCCCATGTAAACTCGAGCAGGTCAAGATGGTTGAAAGATAAGTTTTCTTGTTTTTGTAGCATCTTTACTTTAAGGTGAAAAATATACAAGTGGTGTATTTTTTGAATGCCACAAGTCCAAAAGTTTGAACTTTTTTTGTTCATTGATGATTTCTACCATTGATCAGTGGACGTGTTTTTTAATTTCCCCTCTGCTTGTTTTTTCTTAGCAAAATTGGTTTAGCTTATATCTTCTTCTTATTTGTTTCTTTTTTCCTCTTTTGAGATTATTTATGTTTTCCCATTTTCCTTTTATCGCTCCAACACATTTTTTATCAATACCTACATTTGTCTCCTTTTTCTTTCCATTACTTCACTTATTTCTTCTTTCTATTCCCCTTTTCTTTGATGTTGTTTTTTCTCCCCATTGTTTTATTTTTATTTTCTAGTTCTTTTTTTGTTTCCTTTATATTTTTATTTTTTTCCCTTTTATTGGTATTTGTTTCGTATCTGAAAATGCTACATGTAGTAAGGGTTTTGAACAAGTGGAATTAAGGTTGATTGTGTGAACTTGTGATTGTAAGTAATGCTCACTTCTAACACAATTTGAATTTCGTATAATATTTTTACAGTTGTCAAGCATCTCATTTCACTTATGAGTGCCAAGAAGGCCATTTCTACTTTTCCTATGTGAATTGACACTTCTATCCCATTTTATTCTTAAATTTTGAATCCCATGCTTCAAAAATGTTGACTACGTAGTACAAAATGCTAACATGTATCTTGATATTTACCCATAACTGAGATGACATTGCAATTAGATGAAAATATTTCGGGTGTACTTTCTATTGAATATCAAAGTGAAAAACTTTAAGAGATGATTATATCTTAGTTAGTTGCATATCTCAAACACATAACTTTTAGTTTTGGAATAGGTATGGAACACATTCTAAGATATTTAATAGTTCATTTTATCATATTTCGAATTGAAAGGCTTGGTTATAATTTTTCTCAAATATTTCACCAGTACCATATTTTTTATTTTCTAGTTAGTTCTTTAGCTATCCAAGCATTAGATTAACTAGCCAATGAATCATTTTACAAGTGCATAGCTGATGGAGTGGTTTGTTTCAAATTTCACTATAGTAAAATTTTCCAAGTTGGGTTGCACATGTAAGAATTCAAGGTAAATTGATTGTTTTATTTGATCAGGAATTAGTTTCAAAAACCCTTATTGATTTTTTAAGTTTATAGGAATATTGGGGTAGATGAATCATAAGTAAATTCAATTCCTCATTATTTCTTATCATTAAAAATTTGTAAAATTGAAAAAATAAATGCAAAACTACCCATTTCGAATACGAAATTTGAAGCATCATCTTTATCAATATAATAAGCAACCATAACATACATGGTACAAGGTAATTCATTTGTGGGAATATATGGTATAAATAAAACCTTACATTGATATAACTTAGCCAAATAAATTTAGATAGAAGTGGAACATGCTTGGAGCGGAATCATCAATTATTTTCTTCCATTAGAATTCATTTTCATATAAAAAGTGGATGTTTCTAAATGAAACCATGGGATCAGTTACATGTTCCCAGAAAATAATACAATATACGAATCCATGATCTTGAATTTGAATTTGAATGATAAGTTCTATTATGATTTTGTGCAGAAACATCCACCTGGCCTCCAAGAATTCAATTGAAATTTTTATTATGGCCATGGAATATCTAGTAAGGGTTTATATATCATTGGTTTCTCTACTGGGATTTATTTCAAGTTTGTCAGCTACGGTTTTTAATTGGAATATTATTTATATGGAAATGCTCCATGGAAATTGTTAAATAAAAGAAAACCTGCTACTTAAACCCCTGCAGTTTAAGTATTTTCCTATGCTTGCAATCTCCATTATCTTCACTGATCCTAAGGAAGTGGATATGGAGAGCGAGAATGTATTAGAGTTGATGTATGAAGATGTTGTGTGAACCATAATAAGCTTTATTACAAATCATATATGTTGGATGCCGAGGATAAAGACAAGGTGGATGACTTCAAGGATATACCACTAAGTAATCAATGTGCTATTTCTTGAGTGGAAACCCCCCAATTTCAATCTCAGGATGCCACATCTTCTTTAAATGCAAGTATGCTTGATTGTGTATCAATATTTATATTGTTGCATTTTAAAATTAATGACATGTTTGATAAATAGGTTCCACATCCAGGTTGGCTGAAGTGGAGGGTTGTTCTACAAAACTTTGTTGTGAAGAAAACCCTCTGGCAAAAACTATTGACATTCACGATTTTTAACCCTGTTTCAACAAAAAGGTCCTGCCATTTCTACAGCCCTAGCAAATAAGTCTATGATTTTTATCCCTAAACTCATTGTTTTAATGGCCAACCTTAACAATAATTCTTGTGTTTTTTAGGACCTACTGAGATTCGGTATTGGTTAATTCTAATTTAAAGTAGCATGTGTTCTTCAATCATGAAAATTGCATTTTTTTTAATCAAAATTTTAGCAGTTCCACACAATTTAAAACACTTGCGCCCTTTCCTACACTTGCTCCTACACTAGCATCCAATTGCACTCCTGCAACAATCCCCTATCAATAACTTGACCCATCTAACCCTACTGCTCTATTCAACCTTAAGTCATTGAAAATGAAGAAATGGGTTTAATTTTCAGAAGAACAATTTTAACAAAAACTACCCTTAATTATTTGAGAAGCATGCACACATAAATACATGTGGGAGTTGTTAAAAATAGATCATTTTCCTCCCATGTATGACATTTTTGATGTCGCCTTTGGGTAGAGCATTCTAATGCTAATGAAATTGTTGATGTTTCCTTTGGGAAGATCATTATAATGTTACTAACTTAGGATAATAAACCTTGTTATTTTATTTGATTACTAAAGTCTACGGATGTGTACGTGCTCTACCTTCCTCTTCAACCTGTAACATCTTATTAGGAAGAAAAATTTGTTAACCATAGGCCCACTTAAATTGTTTGATATTGCTTCTATGAACAAATGTGAAGATACCATCGAATATGAAAAAAGAAGTATGCAAAAAATATACAATATCCCTTCTTCAAGATTTAAAACAATGCAAAACCCTACAAAATTTGTTTCAACATGTAATACTTGCGCAAATCCTCCACAGGTTTGGGATTGTTTGGTCCGAAAACTTGCAATAACAACCTACATTACCCAAGCTAGACACAAAATGAAACTGTGGGAAAAAATATTGCAAAACCCCCTTTTTTAAATCATGTTTTCATTTTTTCCCATTGTTAATCATGAATGTGTTGTTTTCAATATTTTGGTTGGTTCTTAAGATGGTTCTATTGTTGGTTTTTGGGATATTTTTCCATAATCCAATGTTTTCCATTATAGCCTCTATTCAGTAACATAAACCTTTTGATCCCAAAGATTTCACATTTCCTAGCTAAGGTTTAATGGTCAACATTGGAGTATGACCAAATATCCAAAAAACCAACAATATAACCAACCACTAAACTGACTAAGCAAGATTAACAGAAAAAAAGAGAAAGAACCTTGCATAATCTCAAAATGTGGTAGAATATTAAATTATTAATGGAATTTGTTGGTGGTGCAATAGGTACACTAGAGAGTGTGGTGTCCAACATCCCAATTTTCATCCTTTATGTTATGCCACATTTCACTAATAGTGGTGAATGAGTTAAGTATATGCGACATGTCCTAGCCTATCTCTTCCCTTTTCTCCATACCAGTTTTCATATCATAGCCCCCCCATTCCAATGGAATCCATTCTCTTTCTTTTATTAGCTCACCTTTTGAGCTTACATCATATGTACATAGTGGATTCATGGCTTGGAGAAACAAAATTAAGGCAAGAAAGGTAATTGTCTCTCACTATAAACTTTACTATATCCTACAATTAAATCCATATGTACAAACACATAATATGTTGTGCCTTTCATAAAGTCCTCAAGACTTGGCATATAGGAAACTTTTTACTTTACATGTGATAGTGTGTTCCATGAACAAAATAGTATCATACCAAACGGGTATTACAATAATATTCACCCCTATTTTGTAACCTATGCAAGATAGTACAATTAAAATTACAAGTTTTTGATGGTATGTTGGTTTTTGTTAACTCCAATGTATTTTTTGATATCTTGTAGGAAAAAGTCATCAATATAGCTCATGTGGTTCGTTTGAATGGAAATATAGGTAAACCTAATTACAGCGTGGCCAAATCAGGATTTATTAGGTTGACCAAGACTATGACGTGGGAATATGCTAGTATGAATATCACAATGAATTTCTCAACTTTGTGAATTTCTATGTGCATTATAATTTTAAATGAAGAGTTTAGGTTGGAGTTATGAATTATTATTGTAATTACTAATCCTTTTGTTTGAAACAAAAAGGGATGCTTTTAAACCATAAAAAAACAAATTCCATAGCTACTATATTTATTTCTCTAAACATGACTACAAAATTTTTAAAGTATAGACAAGCCAATGCCATAGCTCCTGGATTTATTGCTTTAGACATGATTGCAAAACTTGATGGCGAAATTGGGAAGAAAATTATCTAGACCATACCTATAGATAGGTATTTCAGGCATGTTTTTATTTTATTACTCCTATTAATAAATGAGCTAATAATTCTTAATATTTTGGACATGTCATGTATTGGTATTTTGTTTCAGAATGCATAGAAGCCAAAATTTCCATGTTCTCTTTACTAGTGTAGAAAATATGGGTTGAGTAATTTTAGATTGGAATAATTTTATCGGATTAAACTGAGATTGAATTGATAAAATACTATACTCACAAGACAAGAACAATCAAGTTATATTTTCATTCAAAACTATGTCTTCTTACATATATATGACTGAAGAGAAGGATGTATGCATGTTCTTCTTGTTTATTTATTGTAAACACTAAAGTAATTAATATACTATGTATTTATGTAAAGATAATTATAATTAATAATAAATGACCATTATTAATAGTCACTATAAAATCCTCCCTTAATGGTATTTTTGGAAAATACACCAAACTTGTCTCAAAATTTAACAAATCTATCTGGACCAAGTGGCTTTGTGAAACTGTTTGCAGTTTATTGTTTTGTGGTGCAATATCAAAGTTGAACCTCTTCATTTTTTACAAAATGTATGATGAAATGAAAATGGACATCAATGTGTTTGGTGAACTTACAGAACATTGGATTTTTTTCTAGCTTTAGAACACTTTAATTGTGACATAAAAGAATTGTGAGCTTGGTTTGTTTAAGCATCAAGTCTTCAACTATTATTTTAAGCCAAATTCTTTCACATGTGCCTTTTATTGTTTCCATATGTTCTTCCTCCATAGAAGAAACTAAAACCACATGTTTCTCTCTAACCCTTAAAATTGTGTCTGTTCCAAGACTAAACTCATATCCAGTTTTTGATTTTCGGTTATTTATTGATCCCACACAATTAGAATTTTTATAACTAGTTAAATGAAATTAATCACTTTCACTGTATAGTAATCCAAAATATGTAATTTTATGATATTTAAAATCACTTTTTATCACCATCCAATGCTATACTTCAGGGTCTATGAGAAATTTGGATACGTAGTATATTGCAAAAGTGAGACTTGTCCCCACAAGTTTCCTATAAATTGAATCACTTTTTAATTTTGAGTTTACTTGAGACAAAAGTTTCACCTTCTCCATAAATATATGTTTTTTTACATTCAAAAATATTTCATTTTTCTAGTAGACCTTTTGCATGATTAGTATGTAAAGTAGAAACACATTTTCTACCATGCCAAAATTCAACATCTAAGAAATGTTATAGGTTTCATGATTAGTGTGTAAAGTAAAAACACATTTTTTACTATGCCAAAATTCAACATCTAAGAAATTTTATAGGAGGCCTAAATCTTTGATATCAAAAGTTGAATTAGATTTAGTTTTATCTTGGTAATTGATGTGAACTCACTACTTATGATGACAATGGAATCTACATATATCACTAATATATCTATGTACTATTGAGATTTTAATAAAAGCAACTTATTCTTAATCTATTATCCTACAAGTGCTTGTAAATTTTGATGTACCAAGCTCTTGGTGCTTATTTGGGACCATAAAGAGCCCTGACCAATATAGATACCATATTTTCATTACCAGGAACCTAGAAACCTTGAGGTTGACACATATAAACCTCTTCCTTACAAATTATATTGAGGAAGGTGTTAGAATACAGTGCTTACATGTGTAACAAGTCACATTAGTGACTTAGGCTAAAAAATAGGCCTTTTCTTTAGTATTACATTTGATATTTTTGGGAGAATATCACCTCCCAAACTCTATATAATAGAGGTGAATACTTTTGTGACTATCTGAATTATTTTGATAATAAAATATTATGTTTGTCACGTGCATGTACTCTATCTAGAGTTTCATCAGCAAGTGTGGTCCAATTCATTTTATAAGATGGTATAATAGTAGATGAGTATCCTATTGTAGCTTCCATTCGAAGGTACATGTCATTAGAGTAGATTCGATTTGCTTGAGAACTTCTCCAATTATATGTTGAGAGGCTTAATCAGGTTGTCCATAAGTAAATTTTATTTGTTCTTCTACTGGCCATATCAAATTTATCAGTTAATGCAGATATTGCCAAAGGGGTTTTTATTGAAGGGGGCATTAGCATTTTCATAGCCCTTTCTAGGTCCCCTAATAGATGGCCTTTTGAGGAGATTGCGGGGGCACTGTCGAACCCGTATGTAAGAGAAGAGAATAAGGTGTTGACTATCTTATATTTGTTTATTTTTTAATCTAAAATCTAAAAATGAAAAAGTGAATGCGTATTTTCCCCTTTATCAAGCACTCTAGATTCATTGTGCATGTTCGTATTGTTGTCTTGTCATTGTATCCATTGGAAGTGAAATGTAAATTATAGTTTTCATTATTGAATTGAAAAGCTAGGATGTTTGACTAAACACTGCTTCATTTTGCTATCATCCAAATAATAACAAGTTTTCTTCCTCCATTCCAAATAACACATCAAGCTTATGTTTGTTTTATTTTGTTCAGGGTGCGATTGAAAAGGTATGTGGCATAAGGGAATTGGTGGATCTTGTATTCAATTGTGGCCTTCTGGAAGGAAAGGGGTTTTGGTAAGCCAGAAACTTTGATTTCCAGAAATTGACATATAAAACTATGCAACTAACAATTCTTTGTATATTTAAGAGTTCTCTTTTTTGATAATAGAGCCATGGGAAGTAATTATAATAGGTAGATAGGTCGTTCTTTTTTTTCCTTTTCTTCACAAAAAAATTGTACAAATAAACCTCGTAGTCTCGAATTATGTCTTGATGGCAGATGAATTTGCTCTATCTTTGTTTGAGAAACAAATATTACTTACTTTGTATAAGATTCAATCTCTAAATATATTTTGAAGAGAAATGCAAAGTAATTATACTATTTAAGTTCTTTTGGGACATTATTTGTAGTCAAAGAATGTGTGTATCATTACTCGTTTCAAGCTTTGTATCATCAAGGATTTGAGCCCTTGTAAACTGGAGCAGGTCAAGATGGTTGAAACTTAGGTTTTCTTATTTTTTGTAGCATGCTTGATTGAAGGTGACAAATGTACATGTGGGGCTTTTTTTGAATGGTGTGAGTCCAAAATTTTTAACTCGTTTTTGTGCATTGATGGTTTCTACCATTGATCAATCGAAATGTTTTTTATTTCCCCACTACTTGTGTTTTCTTAGCATAATGTGTTTAGCCTATATTTTCTTCTCATTTGTTCACTTTAGGAACACTCTTTGTAGAATATGTCTGTAATTAATCCTTTAAAGCTTTGAATCATTAATGATTGGAGGCCCTATAAACTGGAGAAGGTTAAGATGGTTGAAACCTAGGTTTTATTATTTTTGTAGCATGTTTTATTTAAGGTGATAAAGCTACAAGTGGTGCATTTTTCACTGGCGTGAGTCCAAAAGTATGAGATAATTTTTGTTAATTTATGATTGCTACCAGTCATCAGTGGATGTGTTTTTTATTTCTCCGTTGCTTGTGTTTTCTTAGAAAAAATTGTTTATCTTATATATTCTTCTTATTTGTTTATTTGTTCCTCTTTCCAGATTACTTATGTTTTCCCATTTCTTTTTTTATCGTTCCAACATATGCTTTATCAATACCCATATTTTTCTCCTTTGTCTTTCCATTGGTTCACTTATTTCTTCTTTCTATTCCCCTTTCCTTTGATGTTGTTTTCTCTCTCCAAGGTATTTTTTTTCTTTTTTTTTTGTTTCCTTTTTATTTTTCTTCTTCTCCCTTTTACTGGTATTTGTTTCCTAACTGCAGATGATACATTTCTTAAGGGGTTTGAATAACTGGAAGTAAGGTTTATTTTGTGAAATTATGACTGTAAGTATTTCTCACTTCTAACACAATATGAATTTCATTTAGAAAGTTGCCAAGCACTTCATTCACTTATGAGTGCTAGGAAGTCCATTTATCCTTTTTCCTATGTGAATTGACACTTCGATCTCACTGTATTATTAAATTTTGAATCCCATGCTTCAAAAATGTTGCCTACAGAGTAAAAAATACTAACATTTATCTTTAAATTTACCCATAACTCAGATGACATTGCAGTTAGATAAAAATCTTGTGGGTGTACTTTCTATTTCATTAGAAAGTGAAAAACTTTAAGAGATGATTGTATCTTAGTTAGTTTCATATCTCAAACACCTAACTTTAGTTTGGGAATAGGTATGGAAAACATTCTAATATATTGAATAGTTAATTCTATCATATTTTGAATTGAAGTCTTGGTTATAAGTTTTCTAAAATATTTCATCAGTACCATATATTTTTTATTTTCTGTTCATTTCTTTAGTTATCCAAGGATTAGATTAACTAGCCAATGAATCATTTTACCAGTGAAAAGCTAATGGAGTGGTTTGTTTCAAATTTCACTATAATACAAATATCCAAGATGGGTTGCACATGTAAGAGTTCAAGGTAAATTGAGTGTTTTATTTGATCAAGAATTAGTTGCAAAAACCCTTATTGATTTTTAACTTTACAAGAATATTGGGAAGGATGAATCATAAGTAGATTGAAGTCCTTATTATTTTTTATCATTAAAAAATTATAAAATTGAAAAAGTAAATGAAAAACTACCCATTTCAAATACAAAATGAAAAACATCATGTTTATCAAGCTTATAAACAACCATAACATCAAGGGTACAAGGTAATTCATTTGTGGGCATACATGGTATAAATAAAACTTTGCATTAATAGAACTTAGCCTAATCAATTTAGATAGAAGTGGAACATGCTTGGAGCTGAATGATCGATTATTTTCTTCCATTAGAATGCATTTTCATATAACAAGTGGATGTTTCTAAATTAAACCATGGGATCCATTACATGTTCCCAAACAATAATCCAATCAATGAATCCATGATCTTCAATTTGAATTTGAATAACAGTTTCTGCAAATTATTGAATTAACGTAGAGAAATTTGGAGTTTATAACACTTCTTTGGAAGTGGTATCATTTGAGTGGTTGAAAAACTATATAGGGAATTGAAATACGTAGAAGATGCTACAATGATGCCAATTTTAAACATCAAGAAAGGAATTTGTACCTGCAAATGGAGGTTTCCCTCTTTTCTTAATGACAAAGTATGAAGGTTTGGAACGTATATCAATTTACCAAAGAAATAGATACTTTTACAAGAAAATTGATGGTAACAACAACTCCATCAAAAGGATGTAAACGTTGAGAAGGAAAATTTTTTATATTTTACAAAAGGAGAGTTTAGTTTCAATTCCACTATTTGGATTTCAGCTAAGAATGAAAACACATATTCATCAGAAATAGTAGAAGATTCACAAGTTGAAGATAACATTTAAACCAATGGTTGTCAAGAAGTTCTTGGATATGAGAAACATTGCATTTAAATACTATTTTTCTCGTCTAAATAATTAATATGAATATGTATAAGCACCTATTGGTTACTTACATAATAAATCTACTATTATGTCTATAAATAAATTACAATAAGTATATCTCAAGATAATTTAACCTAAATCATGGCTAGATACACTTTTTGGCGGCCCTAAAAAGGCACTATTTCAAATAATAGAGCTTGTGTAATGACCATGGATGACCAAAGGTGGGTAATGGGATTTTAAGTAATGTGAAGTGTAATATATCAAGGGGGTGCACTATGAATATATAGGCTATGTGCATGATGTGATGGAAAGAAACATATACAAAAATGTTATATGTATGTAATCTAAAAAAAATATGAGGAATTAAGGAATTTTCACACTCTTGTAGATTATTATAATGTATCCCAATAGTTGTTGAAAAAAATCATTCGAAGAACCCTCTAACTGAACTGGCCTTCACCACTTAGTGTTTGTAAATTTCTATTTTTGTAAGGCTTTGGGAAGACGTTGATTATTTCCCTTTTAAATTATCAGTGGTTGTTTTGGAGTCTATTGTGATTGATAAAATCCCATATACATGTGTAAATGAAAGTATTACTTAATTAGAGTCCCGCTTCAACATTTTGTTTTAGATATGGTGGTTCTTAGTGTCTGACTATATTATCATTTTTGTGTTACTGTAGATAATTATTTAGAACCAGATGTAAAAGGAGGTAAGGGTGTTGTTCACATGAAAATAGAACTATTTGTAATGCTATGCAAAGTATCCATTTCCATTTAATTAAGTGTGCAAAGTATTCTCCATGTCTTGCAATTTAAACAAAGTGTTTTTGGTAACTGTTTCTGAGTTTATGTGAGAGGGAATGTTAATTAAAATTACTATTTAACACCTTAAATCAGAAATACACAACAAATTAAATTCACCATAACATAACACATCAACATGATGAGGCAGTTCACCCCTCGTGGGCTACATCTATCGGGTCCAAGGCTCCCAATGGGCATGTCCTTGCTTTATTAAGTTGCTCAAATTGGTTATACAGTGATAAAAATGCCTAAACAGGCAAAACCAGATGTGAAATTGACTTCAAAAGATAGAAATAAGCTAAAAATGGCTTTTGTTTCACCTCAAATAGTGATGTAAAACCAAATAAAACTCCATTTCCTTGATGGCCCTAGTGGCTCTTCAAGCTTCCCTGAAGAAACAATGGCTGAAGAACACCTCTATTTGCTTTGAAACCTGTCCCAAACCCTCCAGAAGCTTAGAATACCCAAAATTAACCAAATTTTTTTCCAAACTGGTTCAATATTGAAGATGTTATGACCAAAACAAATTTCTACCCAATGTCACTTGAAAACCCCACTAAATATGGGCTAACGACAGTTAGGAGGGCCAAATATGGCATAACTCTAGGAAAGGCGGACTGGCGCTAAATTGGGTGGAATTGTTTAAGGTTGGCATTTAATGTCGCATAGGGGTGGTCACCTATAAACCCCTCTCTATTCGCCGGTTGTTCTGCTAACATTGAATAGTGGCATTTATTGTAACATAAAAGGTGGCCACATTTTATGGTTGGTTGAACCATAATCCACCAATCTTGCAAGCCCTCAAGTCGTAGCAGTTGGATCTTATGGAATCATTTGATGTGGGGATGGCCCTAAGGGGCTAGCCCCTTTTGCTGCCAAAATGAATTAATATGAAATTCAAATAGTGGCGAAGACCATTCATGGTAAGATCTACCACATAGCCCAAGTGGTCGGGCATGGCGCTTGCAGGAGATAGGTACATGGTTCAAATCCTTCCAAGTCTAAAAAAAAATATGATATGCCCAAAACTTCTCGCCCTGGGGCCATGTGGAAGCCTCCGGGCTTGCCATGTGGCACCCTTTGATTGGCCGAAATCCCAAAATGTCAAACCTTAAATGAATGAGAAGATGCCACTTTTCCTCCAATAGTTCATCCAGTTGGAATATTCCATGGAATATTCTAGGAAATATTCCAAAGAATATTCTCAAAATATTCTTTGGAATATTATTTTTTAATATTTCCAAAGTCAAAAGTCAACTTTGGTCAACTGGATTTTTGAAGGATATTGAAAGCTTCAAACCTGCATAACTTTCACATATGATGTCGGATTTGAGTGCTGTTCATGGCACCAGAATCTAAGCAATGAGGCCTTTCTGGTCATTCAGGTTGCCACCCATTCTAATTAATTTCATTTTTGAGCATTTTTTCAATTTTGACATTATCACCTTATCACACCTCCCAAATGGGAAACTTTTGGACCCCAAAAGCTCTTTGAATTACAAAAATTGAAGATGATAAGACTGATTCTCCACTCTTCCAACCTTGAACCACTGAAATCTTCTTGACTTCATCAAATTGATCTTTTCATAAAAAGATAAATTCTTCCCTGAATCAGTTGACTGACTATTGCTAACCTTGACTCAATCATAATGCAAATTTTTGAAATTTGCAAACTAGCAACTATAATTTCCAAAAAACATACTGCCTCTACAATGGTCTACCTTCAAAGGAAACTGAAATTGAGATTCACCCTGCCAACTTTCCTTATGGTGAATTTTTTCTTGAATGAGCCATGTAGTTGTGTCAATTCCCAACCAAGTTTTCTCGCCATATCAATCTACCATTCTAAAACCAGCAATGACCCATGCTAAACTTTGTGCCCTCTTTGCTTGCATGCTTTAACCTCTCTTGGATTTTTGCACCACCTTGCACCGACACTTTGTTCTCTGCACCGATCGGCACCAAAGGCACTTTCTGCAGCATCTTGTCATCTTCTTCCAAAGACGACCTGCTTTCAGGCTGAAACATATCATCATTTACATCAGTAATAACATGAAAATTATTATGTACAAAATATTTTTTCTTAACCATCAACAAAGTCAAATTTTGACTTGCATTGACAAGCCTTTTCAATTTCCCTACATTCACTAAAGAAGATTCTAGCTTATTCCGATGTGCTCTCACAATAAAATCCTTGCCATCCTTAAACAGATGATACTTGTTCTCATGGCAATGGAATATCACTTTTCTATCATATAAATATGGACTACCCAACACCACACCTGTAATGTGAAGCGGTACCGCATCTATTTCAACTAAGTCAACATAATGAGTTGTTATCGTGAAGCGCAACATGCACTTCCTTGAAACTTGTAAATTAGCATCCCTGCAAATCGATCCAAGTGGATATGGCTTTGGATGTGGAATGGTTTCAAGTTTCAGCTTCTTGACTAAGTCTTCTGAGATGAGATTCGCTTGTGACCCACTATCGAATAGTGTGTCTATCTATGTGTGTTTGGTTATTATCCTCTCATGAAACAGCTCTATCCTTCTCTCTTCATTTGGAGCTCCTATATGATAGTTTAAAATGCTAGAACTGGGATTTTTTTCCTTTGCAATATCTTTCCCCTTGATGTTCTTTAGTACCATGGATATTATTTTAGTTTCATCACCTGATTCAAATCCTAAGTCTTGTTCAGTAGTTGCAACTATTTTTCCCTTTTCTTTGGCCTTATCTTTGGTTTTAATTTTTTTCTGATTTCAACTTCAAATGAATTTTCTAGCAATGGTCTGCATCGTGGCTTGTTTTGGAACAGTTTTTACAAAATAACTTTCCTTTTTCTTTCCTAGAGGTTTCATTTCTTTTTCTACCTTTTCCTGTAAATTCACTACCCTCATTCCCATCAAAATATTGTTTACCTCTAGCCTCTAAATGCATGGCTTGTACACAAACCTCATCTAGACTAGTAGGATTGAGCATAAGGATAGTATGAATAAGATAGTTGTGTAAACCAGCTATATATTTCAGCAAAGTATCTTGACTATGCAAGTCAATTCCAAGTAATAAAGCCCTTCGTCTAAACTCTTTAGTGTAATCTTCAACACTTTGTCCCTTAAGTTATCTAAAACTTTGCCAATTCATGATAGCCTTTTGTAAATGAGCTAATGGATAAAATTGTTGCTTCATTGTGGAAATAATTTTAGCCCATGATAACGTAATCTTACCATGTTTTTTAATCTCATCCTTGGTCTTGGCTTCCCACCATACCAATGCTGCTCCTTCCATTCTTAAAGAGGCTAACTGAATCTTAGTGTAGTCTTCATGAAGGTTTTGTATCCTCAAGTAAACTTCCAACTGTCTTATCCAATTGTCAAGTTTATATAAATTGACCTCACCATTAAACATACGCAACTCAAATTTAACATCAAGCTTTAAAAATGGACACTTACCAGTGGTTTAGACTTGTGAGATTGATTCACCGAAGTTGAGGATGGCGATGTAGTGGAAGAGGATGAAGATGGGGATGGTGGATCACCATTTCCTTCATGTCCTTTCTTTGACTTATCATCACTTTTTCTTCCTCTTGAAGAACCCTTTTCTACTTTCTAATATCTAGACCGTTCTTCAATAAGCCTATCATTCCTTTCTTGGTAGAGTATCCTTACCATCTCTGTCATGTCTAGGAAAGATTTTGGGAATACCCGTTATTCTTCTTTCGGATCAATGCCTTCAAGAGCTTCTCCTTCTCTTGAAGAGATGCTTGAGGCTTCTTGAATGACTCTTGGAGGTGGCTCTCCAGCCCTTCTTGGTTGTGGATTACTTCGTGCACTAACCAAGTGTCCTTCACCTCTCTTGAGTTTAAGCCTAGTAAGCATCAAAACTTGAAAACAATCAACTATATATTTGTACAAAACAAATGCAGAGTAAATATCTAGCTCCTACGGCTCAAATCTTAAGCTATGATACCATCTGATCTAAAAATGGAACTACTTTTAATGCTATGCAAAGTATCAATTTCCATTTAATTAAGTGTGCAAAGTATTCTCCATGTCTTACAACTTAAAAAAAGTGTTTTTGGTAACTGTTTCCGAGTTTATGTGTGAGGCAATGTTAATTAAAATTATTGTTTAACACCTTAAATCAGAAATACACAGCAAATAAACTTCACCATAACACAACACAACAACATTATGAGGTACTTCACCCGTCTTGTGCAACATCTTTCGTGTCCAAGGCTCCCAATGGACATGTCCTTGCTCTATTAAGTTGCTCAAATTTGTTATACAGTGAGAAAAATGGCCAAAAAGGAAAAAAAAGCTATGAAATTGACTTCAGAAGATAGAAATAAGCTAAAAATGGCTTTTTTTTCACCTCAAACATTGAAGTACAACCCAATACAACTCCATTTCCCTGATGGCCCTAGTGGCTCTTCAAGTTTCCTTGAAGAAAAATTTGCTGAAGAACACCTCTGTTCAATCTACAACCTATCCCAAACTCTCCATAATGCTCAAAATACCCAAAAATGACCAAAATTTTGTCCAAATTGGTTCAATATTGAAGAAGTTATGACCAAAACAAATTTATGCCCAATGTCACTTGAAATCCCCACTAAATGCAGGCTAATTGCAATTAGGAGTGCCAAATATGGCATAACTCCAGAAAATGCGGACTAGCGCTAAATTTGGTGGGACCTTTTAAGGTTGGAATTTAATGTCACATAGGGGCAGTCACATGTAAACCCCGCTCTATTCGCCGGTTGTTCCGCTAACATTGAATAGTGGCATTTATTGTAATATAAAGGTGGCCACATGTTACGGTTGGTTGAATTGTAAACCGCCAATATTGTAAGCCCTCAAGTCATGGTGGCTCGGTCTTATGGAATCATTTTATGTGGGGCTTGGCCCCCTTTTCCACCTGAATGAATTAATATGAAATTTAAATAGTGGCGGAGACCATTCGTGGTAAGATCTACGATGTAGCCCAAGTGGTCGGGAGCGGTGCTTGTGGGAGATAGGTCCGCAGTTCAAACCCTGCCAAGTCCAAAAAAAAATTTGATATGCTCAAAACTTCTCGGCCTAGAGCCACGTGGCGGCCTTCGAGCTTGCCACATGGCACCCTTTGATTGGCTGAAATTCCAAAAAGTCAAACATTAAACGAATGAGAAGATGCCACTTGTCCTCCAATAATTCGTCCAGTTGGAATATTCCATGGAATATTTTGGGGAATATTCCAAGGAATATTCTCGAAATATTCTTTGGAATATTATTATTTTAATATTTCCAAAATGAAAATTCAACTTTGGTGAACTCCAATTTTGAAGGATACTGAAAACTTCAAACCTGCATAACTTTCACATATGATGTCAGATTTGAGTGTCATTCATGGCATGAGAATCGCAGCAACGAGGCCTTTCATGTCATTCAGGTTCCAATCCATTCCGAGTAATTAAATTTTTGAGCATTTTTACAACTTTTACATGATCACCTAATCAGTTGCAAAAGTTCCTCCTTGTATTTTTGAATTTTATTTTGTAATCCAAATTAGTCCATAGTATTTAAAGCCTATAGGCTAAAAAAGTTAGAAATGCACACTAATTATCGCAAAAGATTATTGGAACCTCACTTCAAAATTTGATATACTGAGTTATTTAGGATTGTTTGTTGAATGGTCATGTAGTTGATATCATGAAGCAATAAACTACAATTATATTGTTTAATGCAAAAATTGATATGGCTAATGGAAAGATTATTATGTTTACGGGTTCAATGAGAATTTTTTTTTATAACTGGCGAATAATTGAGGCAACTTCACCTTTAGATTTCATTGTGAAGGAAGACAATACTTATCCTTTCATCGATAAGGAAATAGATAATCTCATCTGATCGATAGTCAAACCATGCCTTTAAGATCGAGATCCATCCCCTCCCATAAGTTGTTGTTCTAAGCTTGTTTGGCGGACAAGCTAAGGGTTTTTCTAGCCTCTACCTTCCTTGATTGTTGGAACAATAATTATTTGTTATCTATGGACCCAAACAGTTTGGGGTATGAAAGTACTCAACAAATTTTTATTTTGGAAGTAAGAACTACCTAAAGGCTTGCCTTTGACTGTTAGACATTTATTTTCCCCATTGGGGTCCTCTCAGCTCTACTTAGAACATATTCTAGGAAACGTTATGTATGTATCCTGAGAGAGATCATCCTTTTGAAAGATATAGAAAGCCTTTTATTCTCGCTTCATCTTCTATGGACTCCATAGGGCCTTGTCCACCACCAAAATCCATAGGAAAATTATCCAAATTGCAATTCCTTCTTCTTAGTGGAAATGAGTTAACTGACAATGTTCATCAACATATTGGTTTTTTTAAGCCATCGTCCAAGATGGATTTCAGTAGCAAAGAAATATCTAGTGTGATATGTCAAGATATAAGTTATTGTAAGCTTGTGGCCCTCATAGATTTAAGTAGGAGTGAGTATAGTGGACCCATATCCCCACAGATAAACAATATAAGGATTCTCAATATCTCTAGAAACCATTTGGTTAGAGCATTCCTTTAGGGATTGAAGGCATGTTAAGCCTCACATTTGTGGCCTTCTTAGATTTTAGTAGGAATGAGCACAGTGGACCCATACCCCATAGTTAAGAGTTAGGGGAGAAAACCAAACTTATTGGGTTAGGTGACTAATTGGATGAGAACTACTTGCTTCGTTATTTTTAGTAGAATCAGTAAAGGTAGGCAGGCTAATGATGACATGCAAGTAGAGTTAGCTTTGGTTTTGAGAGTATATGTTTCGGTAGGCGATAAATAGTTCTTTTGTCCCCATTATTAGCTCTTGGTTCAGTTCGAAAAGGTTGTTCCTATGAATATTGATCGATGTGATAATGGTTTTTCTAATAGCAATTGGTTAGCCTTGCCACTAGCCCAAGAAGTCACCAAAATTGTCATTTCTCTTTAGTATCAATAGTAGGAAGGCTTGTAACATCCTTCAATGGGCATGTTGATATACGATGCCTGTTTCGGAGAAAGTTTTGCTACCTTAGCTTCCAACTCGAGAAAATTTAGAGAAACTACCTTCTCATCGATATGCCTCTGGAGCACATAGACATTCTTCTTGTACTTCCTACACTTCTTTTCATTTTTGAGCTCCAAATTAGAAATAACCTTATTTGTAAAGGAACAAGGCATGGAAAACTTTGGGTAGCTAGTAGCACAACCCAAGTTCATTACGCGTCCCTCTTCAAGGATGTTGATTCCACTATTGGTATCGAGGAACACCCACCTATATTTTGAAGGATTGATGGTAATATTCTTAACATCAAGGAAATTTTCAAGATTTTGTGTGTCAATCGTGTTGTCAAAATAACTGATTTTTCCAAAAATGGCATTATTATTCATTTTCCTCATGTGATCCACCATGATGATATCCTTGTTGCTGGTGACGGTAACAAAAATATTAGCAGTTTAGATTACATCCTCTAGGGTAAGGATGATAAAGCCTTCTATAAGAGATTTCAAGGCACATATTGGATCAATTTATGTAACAATGACCCTAGCTCCAACAGAGCTACAAAAAAACCATCTCCAACATCTCTATATCCACAAGTAAAAACAAAATAAAAAAAAATCATGACATTTGTGGCTCTCATCAGATCATCTGGGAAAGAATGTCTATATCCATATAAATTATCAAACTTTCTCTTGGTAGTAGGGAATAACGAAGTCCCACTAGATTACATCTGATAAATCCTCCTAACACTAGTAGTTGTCCTCTAAAAAAAACCAACCAACATCTCCTTCATCCTATGGTACCTTAAGGGATCCAACTTGAATCTCTCCTTGATGAAATTCAAAACCATCTAAAATTCCAGATTCGTGGTAGAATCCAAATCTGGAAACTTCCTCGCCTTGGAAAATTTATTCTCAGTCTTGACCCCCTCATGGATCAATAGAGTTTCATCACCACTCTCATCAAAAATTAGATCAGGGCTGCTACCTGGATGCTAGTCAAGATCCCTTTCAGTACATCACCGGTATTCCTACAATATATCCCCCTTCTAAGAGAACAGTCTAGTGATATCATGGGAAATAGGCATGGAAGTGTTGTCGTACATGGAGAAGATGATGTAGGAGCACTATATCACCTCGACACCAAGAGACATGGGGGTCTCAATGAGCAATGTTGTTTGGATGGTCACGTGGAGGGACCTTGTGATCCAGGAACACTTAAAGGGTTATTTTGGGTTGAACTTAGCTCTACAAGTAATCAATCCAATCATCTCAAATTATTTCAATTCAGTCAAAAACCTCAAAAAATCCTCCTAAGATATATATTTCACCTTGTATTCCCATCTGAACATATTTTTCTTGATCATAAGTGCCATTGTTGTGGAGAAAAAAAATGCAAAATTGTTAGAACCACAAATTACGAAAATGAAGCTTAGGTTGATTTTCTCCAACAGAGAATGCTAAAAATATAACCATTTATAAAATATAGTTTTCATTTATAGATTTTAGATTTCTCTGGTGTGATTTTTTAGTTGTTGAGTTCGGAATCTCCACAGTGACCATTTTTGCGTCTACGTTTTGTGTCTAGAACAAGACCCATCATCAGGACAAATCATCTTGAAAGGAGAGGAGGATAGATATCATATATATACATAAGAGTGTAGGATGAAGGCCGACCAACCATAAAATAATCAGTATTTTATTTTAATAAATTAAATTAATTTAAAGTTTTATGTTTTTAATTAATTTAAATTAATTTAATTTATTAAAATAAAATACTGATTATTTTGTGGTTGTTCGGCCTTCATCCTGCACTATTATGTATATATATGATATCTATCCTCCTCTCTTTTCAACAGGATTTGTCATGATGATGGGTATATTTTTCATGTTTGTATTGATAAAGGTTGTATTTTTAAGAAAATAATCAAGCCAAATATAACTTTGTTAAAATTACAAATCCCCATTGTTATGCGATGTAAATGGATTTTCAGAACATAATGACCCAAGATGTCATTTACTCATGGAAAATTTACCAAACCAAGATTCATATTCATATTCAGCCAATGTTAATTTGGAAACTCTTTAATGTTATGAGTCTCTATGATTGTGTATGTATGCTTTCAGTAGGGTATTTTCTCAGAGTCACTACTATTATATATTGTGTCAGTGACAACATGCATCCAAGTTCCCCAAGAAATATCATTAGTTAAGGAAAAAAAATACGGTTATGACATGGTAATGAGAAAGGTGTATGTATCCTAGATGGTTATGATATGGTAATGTGTAAGGTGTATTTATTATTTACCATACGAGGATTGGTTCAGGCTAATTGAAATTGTTAGATTGGGACTAGATTTTCCTACAATAAGTAATTTTCTCCCTTCTCTGTGTGATTAGCATTTATTTTTCCAAAACATGAAACCTAAAACCCCACTAAATACCCTCCATCATGAATTTTGTGAACAAACAAAAAAAATTTCCACGTAGTTGGAGTTATTGTTGAAGATGGTCTGGGAACTGCTGGATAGGTTGACTATGGGAAATAGGATTTTAATTGTTATTTTCCACTATTTTGTCTGGTTGAGTTGAAATTACTTTTTCCCACTTTTTTATGTATATCGAATGTAGGAGATTAAGAATAAAATAGTTTGGTTAGTTGAGCCATGTTACACCATGTATTACCTTGGATTATTTTATCCAAATTGATGTCAAAAAATAGAGATAGTAATGTTGTAATGAAAGGAATCACTTATGGAGCTTGTTTTTACTTCATCAACCCTATAATGATAGGGGAGATGAGAATTATTTGGCAAAATATAGTGTGCAAATAGGGCCAAGAATTCTCAAGGATGACTTCAGAATGTGAGGATTGCAAAATAAGTGATTCAACAAACACCTATTCCAAAAAGAGGAAGGATACTAGTAGTGGGGAATTTTATTATGAGGTTATAAATGACATTAGCAATCTCAATAGGTCAAGATTTCACTAGACTGTGTAAGAATTTTTTGTTGTAGTGAATCAGTTGGGAATAGATAGTAAGTTTGAAATTCGTTAACATGCCTCTACCTAGCAATGAGAGGTTGTACTTCTGCCATTTTGTTATTTTGATGACTTAAAATTATGTTCCTGGCCACTCATCTCCTCCCACATTATATTAATCCAAGAAAATCCATACTTGAGATCCTTTTTCAATCTATTGTTGTGCTCCACTAGCTGCATGAATTGCACTTCAACTTTCTTTAACTACTATTCAAGCAAATTATAATCTATTTCCCCATATTTGTCATCCTTCAGTTTTTTATTCTTCTACTTCAAAAATTCTAGTTTGTTTTGCAACTCTTGAACTCATTTTTGGATGTTTTGTGTCTATTTTGTAGCAAAGCTAAGTTGGTTCCAATAGTTTCTATTTTCTTGCTGCAATATATCAATCTTTCGCCGAACAACTTCATTACTTGTTGGGCCTTTAGCTGCATCAATCACAACCTATTTCTCTTGTAATTAAAGTGATTCCTTTATAAACACATCTCCTTTAATGTGAAAAAACTCTTTGAATTTTTGTTATATTTTAGAAGTGCACCACCTTTGAGTTGAGTATTTTTTTATTTCAGGTTTCTACCTCGAGCCTAAAGAGCATGAATTTTCTTTTGAAGTCACCTTGTATCTACTATTGTTGGTTGCAAGTTTTTACCCATTTAAAGAATTCTCATTTTTTTCGTTGAATTTTTTTAGATGATATCCTAGTAGACTTTCCATTTTTCATTATATTTAGGTAATATTTAACTTAATAATAATTAGACATTAAAAGGAAAAAAGCATAACATTCAATCTCAGGATGAAAAATTGTTCGATGCTGTTGAGAAAAATAAATTGTACTCCTAAAATAAGTCGGATACTTAATCTATATTATCACCCTATAGATAAATAGTCATGGCATTACTAAAGAACCTTTAGAAAAATAGGCTTTATGATACTGGCTTATCAATCCCTACAGTCCTTGATCTTCTCACTGAATTATTAGAGACTTAAATAAAGGTTATCAAAACTTAAAAGTAGAGTAGAAGATGTATCTGAGCTTCATGATGGTCCCTAAAGAGAAATATCTTACATGTTGCCAGTGCTTCATGCACAGGGTAATTCGATATCATTCAACTGCCCATATAGGAGTTACCGAGAAAAATAAACTGTATTGTCCCTAAAATAAACTGGATATATAATCTGTATTGTCATTGTATATATAAATAACCATGGAATTACTATAGAACCTTTAAACAAACAGGTTGTATGATATTGCCTTATCAATCTTCATAGTTATTTATCTTGGCATTTAATTATTAGATATTTTTTTAAGAGGCTATCAAAAGCATATTGGTAGAGATGTATTTGAACTTCATAATGGTCCAAAAAGTGTAGATTGAGAGAAAAGTTATGGCAGGAACTGCCATGGCTCCACAAAAAAAAATCCCTTTCATATTATGCTCACACATCTCCATCACAACTTCTTGGACTTGAATAACCTATCATACATAGATAAGTTGGAACCCCTCCAACTGCATTTCCAAATTA
This sequence comes from Pinus albicaulis, assembly GCA_034641835.2. Lineage (NCBI taxonomy): Eukaryota > Viridiplantae > Streptophyta > Pinopsida > Pinales > Pinaceae > Pinus > Pinus albicaulis. The sequence continues at coordinate 1,038,606,752 of CM076574.1, read as the reverse complement.
TGTGCTTCTTGGGACTTTGTATCAAAAACTTTAACTTTTTGACTCACTTTCTGCACTTGAATCTCTAAAATTAAATCTCATCGCTTGAGAAAGCCCTTGTCAAATGGGGATCCTGTTTTACATATTTTCTGAGTTCCGAGATCCAATTGCAACCTATTCAATGAGGGATGCATTTTCTAATTGCAAAATATGCATATCCATATTTAAATGTTTTGTATATGTACTAGCTGCCAATTCCGCAATGGAAAGGCATTTTTGACTTCTTCAACATGTAAAAGTTTTTTTCCAAGGTCTCCTAATTTCTCAAAAATAATATTGAGCAGCCATATGCTTTCAGCGTCTGTTATTTCTGATTCCCCCTTGATTTATCAGGTAGAACAAGTATGTTTCGAAGCTTCTCCATTTCTATTTTTAGTTCCTTTTTAAATATCATTTCAGAGGAAACATTATTCAACAATGAAATTTTTTTTGTTCTTTGTATGTGAATAAATTAATTGTCCTTTATAGTTCTGGCACCTTCTCTTCCACGGCTTTATACTCTTTGATACGTTTATCACATTCAACTCAGAATGTAGTGTTTTCATTTTCTATTTGACATAGTATGAATAATTCCACGTAACTCTCCTATCTCATGTTGAATGTTTTTCCATTTTTTTGTCTATTTTGGTAGTTTACTCTTCAGATCATTTCCTTCCACTTGTAACAAGAAAACCTCCTTTCCTAAATTTATTATTTGCGTACTACATGTTTTAAAGTTCATGTTCATTTTTTTTTCTTTCACACATTGTCAAAAACATAGTTCTTCATTGAAGTGTTCCACATGTCCATATGAATTTTTCAACTCACTACTAAGGTTCATATTTTCTCTTTCAAGTTGAGAAACCATTTTCTGGAAATTGTTCAAATTTTCTTCAATAATGTTTATCTACTTCGTGCACTATTTATTGTTAGGTATTAGGGCATGCTTCTCTTCCTGCAGATCCTGGGCAAGTAATTTTTTCTTAATCAATTCATTGCCAAGCCCCCATACCTCTATTGTATGAGATGACAATACATTTTCTACAAATGTATTTTTGTCTCTAAGATCCTCTACTTTTTCAACAATTTTTGACATTGCTAAATTTTCCTCCTCATAGGTTTTAAATGTTTCCCTCAATTTTGTATTTTCATCTTGCAAAATAACAATAAACAACTAAATATTCTCTAGGTTTAGTCATAATATTTTGATTTTCCTTGTGATTATATGAAATATTCCGTCTAGGTAATTCCTTTCCTCTTTTGAGTAATAAAGTTTTTGCAGCAAAGAATTTCTCTAGTCCATACAGAGTGTCACTTCATCTAACAAATTGACCTTGTCTTGCTTCAATTTAGATACTTTCTCTTCTATAGTTTTAAAAGACATTGATCAGAAGGTATTTTCTCCACTAGAGCATCATTCTTTTTTCTAAATTGGAAAATCACTTCCTCAAACCTCTAGAAGCTTTTTTTTTCTATCCACATCCTTTAGCCTCTCAGTTCCCACTTCTATCTCTCCTTCCAAGGCCATCTCTTATTCCTATGGCTGACTCAATGCTAGTAGAAATCCTATCAGAGTTGCATGAATATTCTTGTTTTGGGAAGTCTCTTTTCGAATTCTTATTTTAATATTTTATTCCTCGTTACACGTAGAAGTTAGTTCTTCCACTAGCTAGATCATCTCCTTCACCAAATGCTTCATCTGTTATTCAAGGGTATTCTCGTCCCTTTATAAGTCACATTATTTATCTTTTATAACTTTCAAGCATAGAGTTTCAATTGATAACTCATATTTAAGATTATTATTTTCTTTTTCTGCATCCTTCAGCCTCTGAGTTCCCACTTGTATCTAAAATGTTAGAAATTTCTATTGTTCTTATGATTGATTCAATGCCTATTGAATGCATTTTAGATATGCTTCAAAATTTTGTCAACATCCTTTAGCCTCTCATTTCCTACTTCTATCTATGCTATCATAACTTTTTTTTTATTCCCATGATTGATTTATGGCTTGTTAGAAGCTTCACAAAGATGCATCAATCCTCCTATTATGGGTTGTCTCTTCTTGCAGTATTATTCTAAGACTTTGTTCCTAATTATGTGTAGATGCTAGTTCTTCCATTAACAAGCTCATATTATTGATTAAATGTTCCCTCTTTGGTTCAAGGAAATTATTTTCCCTTTCTAAGTGGCATGCTTCTCTTCTACAACTTTAAAATGTAGAACTCTAGATGATAACTCATCTCTAAGCTTGATATTTTCCTCTTGTGCAAGCACCAATCGTACTCAAAAATCCCTCGCCATACCTTTAGAAGTCTGATAAATATTGGGGACATCTTTATACTGAATAGTTATTGTCTCGTGTTCTGCATGTGACTTTGAAAGAGCATTATGAGTTTCTTTTTCTCCTTTTCACAAGTGGCGAGTGCCCTTCCTAACTTGTCCATATTGCATACTTATTTTTTTATCATCTTTAGGTTTATATTTTGGGCTCACATATTCATACTAGATTTCTTTTCCATGACTTCCCTCCAAATTATGAAATTTTGCTTGCAAGTTTTGAATTTACGTTTCAATGTTTTGATGCTCCTCTAGTTCAACTTGTAATTTTAGTCTCAGTACATTTCCTTCATGACAAATTTATTCATTCTTCTTCTTCAAGGAGGAAAATTGGTCCTTAAACCATCTAATTTGTTCAGTTTTAGATGATGACTATTCTTTCATCTTTTGGCTTTCTTCTTGCACACAATTCATCTCCCCTTGCAACTGTGATGCCTTTTTCTCAATGGTTATGTATTATGTAATTTTTTCATTCACTTGCTTTGAAACCTATAATTTTGTAACTTTCCCTATATCATATGTCTCTTCAAAAGATAATCTAGCCCTATTATGCATATGGCTTTGTGATTTCTTTGTTTGGTCATCAGTTTTTTTTATAATCTCATCAGCTTCAAGATGAATCAATATGTTCTATTGTTGAATTTGGTTTGGAAATTTCTCTGCCATGGTATAAGGAATTTGGAACATTTCCCCAGAGATGTGGTCACATCATTCTACTAAAGCTCTATATTCTCAATAAAAATATTCAACCAAATGTACAAGCTCTCATCGCTTTTTGTAGAGCATCTCTACATGTTTGGAAAATGAACATGCATCCTCTTCAATCAGCTTAAACATGGCTTGGATCTTGATATCCATATCTATCAGGTTTTCTTGAGCTATTTTTAATTTATATGGCTTACATGGTTATCCCACCACCAAAAGTAAGGACGGTGAGATTATGATTGCAACTTAGATGGTTTTGTTAGGCCACAATATACAATATGTTGAGGTTGTAAAATTTCTTCTCGATTTGGCCACTTCAGTTGAATGTTTTTTGGGATACAAAACACATTAGGCCTTGATGCTACATGACTGATAATACTTGTACCTAGTATATCTCCAAGAAGTTGTTGCAATATTCCACTTGTGTAGAAAACAAAAGGAACCTTAAGGAGACATATCTAAATCCATTGATGCTTTATCCACCATCATGAATTTACAAGTAAATCACAGTCATGCTCACTTGTAATAAAGTTGAATGAATGTTTCCAAAAGCTCCATTGATCTGGATCTTGGGGAAGCCCCCCCCAAGATATAAAAAGTTGAAATAGATCTGACAAGATATGCAAAATTAGAATGCCAGAGAAAAAAGAGAACACAAAGAAAATAAAACCACAAAGAAACTTGTTTTATTAAAACAGATAATAACTATAGAAGCTACATTGTGGCGGACAATTTTTCCTTTTACGAACTGGGACTTGTTATTTATAGCCTTTTCTGAGTTACAATACCATGTGTAGATACCATAGGTGGATACCATGGGTCAAAAACATGGGTAGATATCACTTACAATACCATGGGTAAATTCCATGTGTGGGTGAATACCATGTGTGGATACATACCATGGGTGGATGAATATCATGGATAGATGTCACTTACAATACCATGGGAAAATAAATACAATGGGTGGATGAATACCATGGATCAATGACATTTACAATATCATGGGTAAATTCCATGGGTGGATGGATAACATGGGTAGATGAATACCATGGGTGGATGCCATTTTCCATTTGGATCATTCCTCCATCCTTAAGAAGCAATGGTCCCCATTGCGTGAAGCTCCCTCCTGAGAAGCCTTTGTTGAATATGAAGAGCCACTGGAGAGAATGGTTTTGTGTAGTTAACCCATAACCATGATGAACGAAGATCCGAGGATAGAGATACCCTATAGTGCTTGTGACCAATTGTGATATTGACAGTGTGCGACCTAGAAAATGCACTTCGATGAAGTGTGGGTTTGTGGATGAACCAAAACCATGAAAAATGAAGATCCGAGGATAGAGATACCCTGTAATGCTTGTAACCAACTATGTTACTAGCAGTGTGCGGCCTAGCAAATGGAATTCGATGAAATGGATTTTGTGTAGTTGATCCATAACCGTGATGTTGATTGTTGATGAAGTAGCAGGTGCCTACATAGCTTGGGGTGGGAGGGCACATCTCCAAATAACCCAAGCCAAACTCTTCTATGTTGAAACTGATAAATGTGAAGCAGGTGCCTACTAAAGCGGGGTGGGAGGGCATGTCTCCAAAGGGAACCCGCTTTAAATGCTACTCCAGATTTAAAATTATCATAACTCAGTCAATATAACTCAAAATATTTATTATAGCCTATTTTTGGAAATGGAATGATCATTATGCATCTTCTCATGTGTTTGAAACTGCTATCTGGAGACTCTAGACTCTCATATTTGCACTGAAACTGTCTCACCGTCACCAAATTTCTGAAAAAAATTGCTGATTTTAAATCAACAATAACTCCCACATTTGGAATCCGATTTGATCGATTTTTTTTTTTTGAAATTGGGTGATTTTTCAAGGGGAGCTCAGATCTATAGCCATTTCTTTGAAATTTTGCAATGAAAACTGTGAAAAATGACAGGAGAGCCGCCATCCACTATATCGTCAAAACATTTTCTGCAATATTGCTAATTTAGAATTAGTGATATCTCCCTCATCCAAACTCCAATTCGGCCAATTTTTGTTTTTTGAATTTGGGTGTTTTTTTGCAAGGAATACAGATCTAGTATTTTATTTTGCAAAATTTTCACCAAAATTTTTAGATCCGATCTTTAAACTCGTCGCCCAAGAAATTCATGTAGTTTGTTGAAGATTGCTGCCAAAAATTGAAACTAAAATATGCTTCAAACCCTCATTCCCATGGTTTTGTAACCTGCTCTGATACCACTGATCTAGATCTTGGGGGAAGACCTCCAAGATCTAAAAATTTTAAATGGATCTGACAAGATCTACAAAACTAGAAAGCCAAAAAAAAAGAGAGAACACAAATAAAATAAAACCACAAAGAAACTTGTTTTATTAAAACAGAGAATAACTGTAGAAGCTACATTGTGGTGGACAATTTGTCCTCTTAAAAAGCGAGGCTTGTTATTTATAGCCTTTTCTGAGTTACAATACCATGTGTAGATACCATAGGTGGATACCATGGGTCAATACCATGGGTAAATACCACTTACAATACCATGGGTAAATTCCATGTGTGGGTGAATACCATGTGTGGATACATACCATGGGTGGATGAATATCATGGATAGATGTCACTTACAATACCATGGGTGAATAAATACAATGGGTGGATGAATACCATGGATCAATGACATTTACAATATCATGTGTAAATTCCATGGGTGGATGGATAACATGGGTAGATGAATATGATGGGTGGATGCCATTTTCCATTTGGATCATCCATGTATTCTCTTTCATATTAAACTTGCTCAATTGCTCCACACACACATTCCATATTCATTGAATCTCTTCTCAGATGCACGATTCGCCATTTTCATAAGACATATTCATTATAAAATTCCATTGATTCTCATACACACACACAAATTGGAACTTATCAATTACATATTCCTAGAGAAAAGACCAAATAACACGAAATTCTACAAATACACATTCTGTTGAATACATGTTTGAATTTATGAACATGCCTAAATTCATGTGTTTGAAACATGATGTTTGAAGTTGACTTGAGAAATACATATAGTTATTATGTTTAATTGTTGACGTATTATTGTTGTTTATTTGAAATATTTTTTGAGATTCCAAAGAAGGCAGTAGCTAAAAATTCCATGTAGGTGGATATGCTAGAACTCTCAGTGATAGAGATATAATGAATTTCTAGTTTTGTCAGCCCTACCATAGGAAGAGTGGGTTATAATTATCTTTTCTTTCCAAACATGGGAATGGTGTTGATTTGTGACCTTCTCAACTACTGATGTATTATTATATTGATGCTCCTAGTATCTAGTCATTGGAGATTAACCAAGTTACTGATTGTTACCCCTAGTGGTAGCGAATATATAAAATAGATCTTTGTGACTAACATATTGAGGGTGTCGACTTATGAGAAGTTAGATAGAGGCACTTTCCTGAATTAATTCTTGATCAAGTGATTGAACTCCTACCCCTAATGATGATATATAAATTTCTTTTCTTAGACACTTTCATGCAATCAATCTTGATTATTGAATGTTGCATACATGGGTAGTTGGTGGACACCAATTCCCATCCCAATTTGAGGCAAATTGGAAGGCTAGCATTTGTTTATTAGTCATATTTTTACTGAAGTTATTTATGACTGAATTATATATCTTTTCATTAGTGGAAATTTTATTTTGTAGGAATTTCCAAAATTTCTGAAGGAAATAACTTTAGTTGAAGTATCAAATGACTTATTAGGAACTCTAGTTCAATGTTATGGACCTATTTTCGATATTTGTTTAGACGCAATTGCAATATTTTTCAAATTAATTTTTTGTGATTTATGGATTTGTTTCATCATGAATTACACTATCTCCTTTCACTACGTACCTATTGGGGTTTTCAGGTTCTTCAAGGTAATTTGGGCCAATTATCATCACGATATAATGTGGAGGAAATGAAATGATTACAATATGCAACATCCCATGTCAATCTCTGCTTATTCAATGTTGGTGCTTCAAAATAGTGATCATTTGAGTTTTTCCCTGTTAATATCAAGGAAAAGGTAATCTCTTATTTTCAACAGAAATATATTGGAAATTTTACAATTGATGATATGATGCAAAATCTTGCACATTTGAAGTATTCATCTAACAAGAGGTATCTTTATTTATAACCAGTAAGTTAAGATAATAATGTTGTTAGTTATAAAATCACTTGTTAAATAATTTCTCTCTATACATTGGAGGTTTTATAGTATGAGATATTTCTATTTTATCTCTTTCCAAGAGTGACTGCCACATCCTTGGAAATTCAATAAACAAGAAGGTTGTACTTTAGGTATATTTTTAATCAGTTATTGATACCTAGAAAAACAAGGTCTCAGAAAAATATTAGTGGAGTTAAATAGTATTAGCTTAGTTTATTATCATCTCCAATTTTAACTTCTTGAAAACAAGTCCATTTTGGGTTTGATTAGTTCTCTGGTTATTAACATTGTTTCCCTATTCATTTTCTATTTGCAATTATTGCCTCCTACAATTGTCTTGTATCTGGTTGATTTATAGCCTATTTGAACTTCTATATCTACTTGAATATTAATATTGTGGATGGCTTGGTTAATTTTACACGAAAAAATAAATCTTTTCTTGCATGATACAAAAATCATATTTGATGAATATAGTTTTTTCCCAAGGTATCCAGAGAGCGAATTGGATATTACTGGAGTTCTCTTTGGAAATTTTTATTTGTTAAGAATTTTCATACCTTAATTTCTATCTTTTCAACCTATTTTTTATATAAATATTGTGCATAGATATTAGTTATTTTATTTCTTTATTTTTGTAATAAAATTATTTAGTTTATATTAATATTTACAATAAACATTACATGCATTTTATACCAAAAATGTTCATATAAACATCCATTGCATGCATAGAGATGATAACGAGTGTGATCATGATTTCACCAATGAAGCCACTCACTACTACGAAGTAAATATGTCTAAAGATGCACAAGATCACATGTCAAAGAACATAAATGTAATCGTCACATTATTTGAATATAAATGATTTATGAAAATATATCTCTGCACTTCCCAGCTATATAGAAAGTATATTTTATTACGCATGTCTATAACAATTGGTCTTTGAACATTTTGTGAGTCTTGTTACTCAACATTTTTTAGATGAAGGAATAATGCAAAGAACTCAACTCTATTATTTATACATCTCCAACAACATATTTCAAAAGGATATTAGGCCCTGCCCCCACACATACCTGGGGTTCCTTGACAGGCCCCATCAATGAATCCTCAATCCTTCTCATAATGAATGATTAGATATTTCTTCCTTTTCTTGCGGTGGCCTTGAAATTCCTTCAAATAGTCTATTTTTCATTCATAGGTAAAATTATTTTTGAAGCCAACTTCTTGAAAACATTTTATACTTGTGTGCAATCCAATTATCGTAAAATTATGGTTGAATGAGAATTTTTTGAAAGTACAGTATTTTAAACATAATTCTGACATCCAAAAACCTTAATACTGTAACAAATACGAAATTTATTAGAAGTTTGTGACCTTGAAAAAATTACTCTACCCTGGTGTCACGAGGAGTACATGTACATTACAAGTATAATTGTTTTTTTCCGATAATTATATTTTTGTGTTGGTAGAAATGCTTGAGAATAATTTTAGTACAAATAGTGATGAAAGTATTCACAAAAGTGTTCACTGGCATGTGATTTAGTTCCTTTGACCCAAGCCCACATGGATTTCACACTAGTTTCTTTTTTCTGGATTCTAGAGTTCACACTCTCACTTTGTGCATACAATTCCTCCTCACGGAGAGCCGATGTCCAAAAATATTTATTTTATTTGGTACAACTCAATTTCAAGATCTGGAACTTTCACTCACTAAATCCATATGAAGATAATATAGGGAATATACTTCAATGTTATATCTTAACACCCCTACTAATCTACCAATATATGGTGGCTAGATGCAAGGTGACGTCATGGATGCTTGGATTCATCAATTTCATGCCTATTTCGAGAATTGTACAAATATGTATGAAGGACATAGGCTACAAATCCATGAGTATAAATTAGATGGTGTAGCATTAGTCTAGTGGAAATTATACATTGAATCTATAAATACTTACATTAAATTCAACACATCAGAGGCAAAAACTCCACTTTTCTCTAAATTTCCATCTAGGATGTATTTTTCTGGGCCCTGTGTAGGTGTTTCTACCCCCAAGAATACCTAGAGAATATTTTGGGACATTGACTACAACTCCAACATGATACTTCTTAGACCGTCCAAGAATTTATTGAAGTCTTCACCTTGCTCTAGATTAACGCTAAAATTCATGATCTTTAAAAGGCATCATCAAATTTGTTTCTGCATTATTACTGTTTTTTAGAAATGCGATGGATTTGTTTGAGAATGCAACTATTGGACACGCATTTATTTATTCCATATAATTTTAAATAAAAATGGATATAAGCTATCATTCCCTACAATATCATAGGTCTCAACTGCATCCCACATCAACCCCACCCTATCCATCCTCAACCCTATCACCTAGTGGATTGTCCTCTCCCTCTCATCGTTGTTGTTTGGCTTCCTATTATAGGACCCACACCCATTCTACTATTGAGTGTATATCTCTCCAATGCCAATACATTTCTACAATAATATTTACTGATAAGTAACCTAGTCCTACTGTAGAAATCATTGTCTCTCCTCCACACCATACTGTGATAGAGGGAATTTTTCCAGTCAACTCGACTTCTGTAGATCCATCACTACTTCTCATGGATATGGATCTAATATAGCTCATTGATGACCTATTTTTGCATAATTTTTAGGTAAATATAGATTGGATACACTCCTTCTTGATAAGAGAAGAAAAAATAACCTCATATTCCCATGAGTTCGTCAAATTCCTGTAGATACCCACTACCCCACAACCATTTTCTTATCATCTGGATTGGATCCAGAAGGATGCCCTCATTCCAGTTCATGAGTGATAGGTTGTTACTTTTCCATTGGTGCTTTTTGTGACATGAACCATTGTGATTTCTCTCCGGAGTTTTTTCAAATTATTATTGGACATTCCATAACAGCATGAACTCCAAACCTTGTATGGTGTTGGGTGTAATACTGAAGTCACCTGCCCTTTTTTTTATTCCTCTTATATTTGGCAATGATGTTTCCTTTATGGAAAATTAGAAAAATGTTTTTCCTTATGCACTATATTCCCTATTAAATATGAAAATAATACACAGTCCTCGCCAAAACACCCCACATTAGGGTCTTGTTGTCTCACACTTCCCTCTGCCTCCCCTCTCCATTGCCACTTTCATAAATTTACCCCCTCATCAACTTATGTAGCTGGCCTATTCCCCTGATGAACTCTCCAATCGTCACCCTGCATCGATTCCTGGGTCTCCTCTCTTTTCACTTCATTTTAACCTTATTATTCCACCTGTTCCAATGTTGGCATCCATGTGTTCAATACATTGCCAAAAATTAACAAAATACATCCCAATGAACCTCAACATCAGTTATCTAGCCAAAATTATTTCATTTATATTTGTTTTAGACTTTAGTACACCTCTAAGTCCGTTGCGGAGGGTAGAAATGTAAAATGTCAAATCATACAGTAGGTACAGAGCTTGCTAGATGTTTCAAGGGGATTTCATTTGTTCCATTCAATTCAGCCAACACCCAAACCGTTACACAAGTGGTTTCATTATACAACACTCCACACCATATCTATAGAATTAGCTTCAATAAGATTCCATCCATTGCACTATTCCACTATCTCTTCACCACATGTCCAACAATTCTACAATGAATATGCTAAACTGGAAATTTTGTTGCCCTTGAAGTGTTATGCTTGCCCACATTTTCTTATACAATTCTCCTTTTTCTCAACCCCACTCAATTTTTATGGATGCAGAGGCCTATGCACAGGTATTTAGGGTACACCATAGTATTATTGTTTTTCGTTCTCCTTTTGTGAATATTTTTGTTCCAAAATAGGGAGGAAAAAATAGGGGTACTTTCGAGTTAAAATGGGAGGATCTGATGTGTTGAATATGCTCATATCAATAGGCACACTCATCCATAATAACTTCCCTTCATGACACCATGATCATTGGTTCCTAGGATTATTATATATATAACATCAATAAATAAATGCACCTCAATTAAGTTGTGTGAATATTTTTTTTGGTTAAGTTTGACCTTGTCGAGATGGATGTTTTTATAAATATTATATAAGGAACTTGTGTAAGGCATGAAAGTACGCTATCTATTCCATTTTCTATTATTTATGGGGTTGTCTCTTGTTTTGTTACATTTTCTACATGAGGTTTCATTATTCCAAATTAGCAATATATTAGTGAAACATCATCTTTCAAAATTGGAGTGTGTTTAATGAATATTAGAAAATATCAAATGGGTTTTATCTATGATGTTTTCCTTGTAATTTTCATTAAATTTTTAAGGCACATTTTGGGGTTTGAAAGTGATTTCCTATAAATCTCTCTGAAGGTCTCGTTGTTGATCGAGGATTTTTTATTTTTTGTTGTTTTATTATTGTATTGTCAATTCCAAAAAAACTATAAATATGTGCCCTTTCGATAGATATTAGCAAATACTTGTCTTGGTGTTAATCCAGTGACTTCTTAAACTGGTGTATCTTCTTTTAGGCCAAGCCAACACAACTGAACACTTTTCCATATATGTTGTTGGGAAAAAAAATTGATGTGGATGGGGGAAATTATAGTGGTAGTTATTGGAAATTAACATATCCTATCATCTTAATTTGGAACTATTGCAAATAATTACTTCTTACAATGCATTTTAGGAGTTTTTTTATCAATCTGAAGTTTAGTTATGAAATACCACTATAATTTTGGTACAAGTTTATGACTTGAAATTAATAACCTGGTCTAAATTAGAAGGTGCCACATATTTTGAAACATCATCTAAATAAGATTATTGCATTGATAAAACATTCTTATCCATAGCCAGATCTGCACTTAAGAATAAACATGAATAGGAACTATAAGCTATCATTACAATTTGCTTCTATCACTTGAATCAATGTCTTATTTCCATTTTATATCTATAATATATAGTGATAATTTTCTTCTATAACTTGAATCAATGTCTTCTTTCATTTCTCTATCTTTGAGATGTTCTACTCGATGAGTTTAGCTCCATGCCTAAATGCAATTTTCATTGGGTTTTGTTCTTGGTTGGAATTATTTTTTCTTTGCAGCTATTTTTTAGGCCTTCATGAGGCTCTTCACAAATCAGAGCCATCACACAAATTTTGTGGATTCTAATGTCAGTGCGGGAGTATTTTATTTCATATTGATGAGCAATTATGTAGGGATATTCTTCTCATTCCCAAAAGGGAATTTCTGGGGTTTAACATGTTGGTACATTGTGTCTCAGTGAATAACACCACAAAAATCATGAGAATTAATCCACAATATCTATGGATTTCCTTAAGAGCTTAGGTTCTCATTCTATCCCAGTTTTTGTTCTTGACCATTAAGTTTTGCATGGTAAATAAAAAATACTAACATTAACACAAAGAGATAATATTTCTCTCTGGATCTTCATTTTTAAAAACTAAAATTTACAGTTGTAGTGATTCATGCCATATTTTTAAGGCCTTCCTGCACCATTAAAAAGAAAATTTGTGTTTCTAACTCCAAGCACCCCTAGATATTGTAGCACAGGGTTCAATTGTGTAAATGAATTTCACACTATAACCTTGGCCAAAGCTTTCCAACTGATGTATTGGGCACCCTCAGTTAGAGTTTCAAATGAGTTTCAACCTTGCCATAGTGTGCACTCCCATTAAAGTTCCAAATGAGTTTGAGGTTGAACTTCTCGGTAAAACATCTTACTTTTGTCAAGTTCATGGTTGACGATTTATGCAATGCTATATGTTTCATTGTTGTAGATTTTTTTGTAGTCACCTATTTTTAGTAGTACGACTTAGTTTAAATGTTTAAGTATACAATACTTAGATTCCTTTTATAAGATTCAAATCTGAAACTAGATCATGATTAAATTTCACACACCAATCAACTTATTTACGGCTGTGTAGGTTTCACATATCCTTTATAAGTTTTTTTAGTGTTATATATTGTTTATATACATCGTTGGCTATATACATATGTAAATTTAAAACCAATTTTAGATGATTTTTCCATAGACAAATTTCCCATGCATCTTTTAAATTATACATTATTAGAAAAGTGATTTTATCAATTATGCCATTATGTGTTGAATGTTATTTTTAAATCAATGCCTATATATGAAATTTTAGGGATTGTCGTAACATAGACAATTATTTAAAGGGTGCTAGCTCGATGGAAGATAACTTTCCTTATAAGTAGGAGATTGCTGGTTCGATTCCACTGTGCCCTAACATTAACTAATCAATGATGTTGCAGTTTATTTTTAATTAAATACTTTTTATATTGATTTATTTCAATGGTGAGATTTTTCTAGGTTCATTGTTTAATACTCTAAAGAGAAAAAATTGATATTGTATTTTCTTTAATATATATTTTTATTGTCTCTGGAGAGAGAATAGCTAGGATTAAAGACACATTGTCTCTATAAATAAAATATGTATTTAATCCCAATTGTTGTCTTTCAAGAGATAAATGAAATATAGGGGGATTTTAAGACAATATTTGAGACAATTTTGGGTAAATTGTCTTAAATTGAGACCAAAAAAATTGTGTATTGTCTTTAAGTGGGTGTCTCAAATTATTGTCTTAAAAAATTGTCTCTGTAAAAACATCATATAATACAAGAATTACAAGACAATAATTCTTGTGTTATATTGATCCGGATTTATTCAGGAACGCAAAAAAATACACATATAACCATTAATATAAAAATGCAGTAGAAATAACACTTCATTTCCTTAATATCAAAGAACTAAAATCTGTTTACAGACAGAATGGAAATAAGCTAGCTAGGGCACTGGTAATTTATCTTTAAGAAGAGATGTGGTGGCTACGGGCATCTGAACTTTGTGTTAAAATGAGATTTGAAGGCCTATATATTATTGAGAAATAATGGAAAACCGTAAACATCCAAAAACCTAACCCTAGGAGATGAAATGCTAGAATATGGGCCCCGTCAGGGTAAATTGGTACATCAATTTCCCGGGGTCGTAACTTTGGCATATTATCTTTGTTTGATGCACATAATACATCGTTAAAAATATATATGTGAGGATTAAAACTCTTTACTGCGAATATTGATTCCAGAACAGAATAATATTCACTAGATAAGCGATGCCTGATAAATGTCATTTAGGGTCTCAAAACAGCTCCGGAAGTTCAAGACCCGAAAAACTACTAAAAATAGTAAACTGTGCTATTGTTAAGGAAACTGAAAAGCTGAAAGAAACAATGGTGGGGCCCCAAGTGGAATATGCGGGTGACCAAAAATATCCACCTAGATCATTCCTCCCCCCTTAGGAAGAAATGGTCACCATTGTGTTGATTTCCTCCATGAGATGAGGATACTTCTGGTGAACTTGGTCCCTAGTGAACCACTTGCATTGGTGCAGAAGTTGGCCAGATTTGACCACCCGATACAGTTGCATCTTCTGCTGGTGAGGGTTATTGATTTGAATTTCCATGATACAATATCTGGTGGCATGTTCCATGCAGTGTTGGTTTAACTCTATTTGTGCGAGTTTTTTTGCAATGTCAGAGGTGTCCAGTAGAGGTGGGAAATAGGGCCAAAGGTGGTCCACATTGAATAGTAGGTGCAGACCAAGGAATGGTGGAATATTGAGGTCGAAGGAATTTTTCCCTATAGCCTTGGTGATGGTGTATGGCCCATATCGGAGCCGACGAAGCTTGCAGTGGGATCAAGTGAGGCACTCCTTCTGGAAATGTAGCAACACTTTATCGCCCACCTGGAAGTGGTCTGGCACTCGATTTTGATCATATCATTGCTTGTAATTTGCATTGGATCTGTTCAATATGTCATGAGCCTACTGGTGGATGTGCTGAATTTGCTCAATGAAGTTTTTCGCTTTGTCGGCTTTAGACTGGACATGAGCGAAATCGGCTTGAGCAGCCACAAATGACATGGCTACATCAATGCGACATAGTGGCTAGAACCCCAGGTCCACCTGAAAGGGGTTATGGTTGGTTGATCTGTGGAGAGCCCAGTTATAACTTTGTTGTACATAGGGAAGGCCCTCATCCCATGTGCATGGATGCTTTGAATTTTACATGTGAAAAATGGTACAATCATCTTGTTGAAAACCTCTGTCTATCCATCAGTTTGGGGATGGAAAGTTGTGGAATTAGTGAGCTTGGTGTCCATAATTGACCAGTGGCTGGACCAAAATGTGTTGAGGAACCTGTTGTCCTGATCTTAGATGATAGACTGTGGTATCACAAAGTGCACCCACACTCATTCAAAGAAGAGTTTAGAAGTGGCTTCTGCCGTGACATTCTTCTTGCAGGCCAACATAATGGCCATATTCGAGAATCTATTGACGACCATGAAAACATAGTCATTTCCATGCTTAGTATAAGGAAAACCCAACATGTAATTCATGGATATGGATTCCCAAGGTAGACTAGGGGTAGGTAGCAGATTATAGAGGCCTTGCTTCTTAATGGTCAGTTTGGGAATGGAGCAAGAAGTGTAGGATCCGATGTACTACCCAACATCTTGTCGAAGGTTCAACCAATAGAAATACTTCTTCAATACTACCACTGTTTTCTCACCCCCGAAATGCCCAACGACTCGACTGTAGTGTGCTTCCCAAATCATATTGGCACGCTCGTTTGAAGGAACACAAAGATGTCCTGAGTGACATAGTAGTGCTTCCTAAAGGTCAAAATTTGGAACTTGTGTACCCTCCAAGAATGTATTGGATGTGTGGCTAAATTCTAGATTGCTCTTATAGAGAAGCAACCAATCAGAGGTCTCATGCCCACAAGAGTTGAGAATGATAGTTAGCACCATGATCGGTGGTCGGCTGAGGAAGTCCACAACATTATTGGTGTTGCCCTTCTTACACTCGATGTTCAAATGAAATTGTTGCATATACATGGAGCACTTATGATGGTGATAATTCTGCAACTTCCCTTGTGTTTGTATGAACTGCAGGGGTTGGTGGTCTGTGTGGATGACTGTTTCCTTCCCCAAAATGTAATGCTTGAATTGGTGGCATGCCTGCACATTGGAATACATTTCCTTTTCATAAGTGGGATACTTTCAGATTGTGTCGGATAGTGTCTCACTGCGATATGCCGCTGGATGCCCCTGTTGAGTAAGAACTGCCCCAATATCATAGTCAAAGGCATCTGTCTCCATCTCAAATGGTTTCTGCAAGTCTAGTAATGTGAGCACTGGGGTAGAGTAGAGGAGATGTTTCAATTCTACGAACGTCATTTGTTGAGATTCCGACCAAAACAATTTTTCTTTCGCTCCTCCCTTGGTGACTTGACTCAAGGGCCAACTGATATGAGAGAGTCCCAACACGAAATTGCGGTAGAAATTAGCAATACCCTAAAAGTTGTGAAGCTCTATTAGGGTGGTTTCGGCCAACCAATCCCGACTCACTTGGATCTTGGTTGGATCCACATGCACCCCCCATTCACCAATAATGTATCTCAAATACTGAACCTAGTTATGCCAAAAGCGTAATTCTCCAAATTGGCACACAACTTGTGTTGTCACAGTGTTTGGAGGACCTATCGGATGTGGTGGATGTTCTCTTCCCAAGTTTGGCTGAAAATCAAGACGAAATCCAAGTACACTACTATAAATTAGTTGGTGAATGGCCGCAAGATGTCATTCATCAGCCTCATGAAGGTTACGAGAGCATTCATTAACCCAAAAGGAATGATTAGCCATTCAAAAATTCCCTCCTTGGCTTTGAAGGTAGTCTTCCACACATCAGATGGTTCTATTGGTACCTGGTGATAGCCAAACTTCAAGTCAAACTTGCTGAAATATTTCGCCCCTTTGAGTCAATCCAGAAGGTCATCAATCTATGGGATCGGGTACCTATTTTAGACAGTGATCTTGTTCAGTGCATGATAGTCAATATAGAGTCTCCAAGTCCTAACCTTCTTCTACACTAACATGATCAGGCTCCCAAAGGGTGATGAAATTGGTCGAATGTGACCTTTCTGCAGTGGCTCCTAAATCTGCCTCTTGATTTTGACATTCTCTAGAATAGAGTGTCGATAGGTTGGCCCATTGGGAAGTGGCTCACCTGGGGTCATATCAATGGGGTTCCTGACCTGATAGCGTAGAGGCACCCCTGTGGGTGAGGTGAATATGTCCCCATACTCCTCCATGACCTTTTCCATTTATTTTTGTTGTGCGGAGGATCCCTATCTGGAGGTCATGGCCACAATCTTCTTCTTTCCTTGGGGGTGGATCATCAGGAAAAAAAATTTACTAGTTTTGGAAACGAGCTTACTACATTGTTTTGTAGTAACCAAAGATATATCCGCACGTGATGGTACCTCTGGTATCATGTACAACTTATTTATGAAATGAACAATAACAGTGGGAGGTCGGAACTTGTACACAACATGTCGCTTCCACAATTAGGGTTAGCCTAATAATACATCGCAAACATCAAGAGGAGAAACATCACATAATACCTCGTTTTTGAAGGGCTTGATGCTATAGGAAAGGTGACACAACTAGCTTATAAAGAGATCCTGTCCTTGGTGAAGCCAACGGATGGTGTATGGCTGTGGGTGTGTGCTATGAAACCCGCTCCAAAAAATAGAATAAAATGAAGATCAACGCCTTAGAATTAAGCCACTTCGAGGGGGAAAACTCCTTTACATTATATAATTGAACAATTCTTGTATGATACAAATGAAAAAAAATCCTTCTATATATATAAGTCCATGGGGCCACAATATTATCCTAGCCGACCTAACAATAATAATGTAAGGGCACAATAATAAAAATATTTGGGTTACAGGGGTAAAAAAATAATGATAAGGGGGTTACACTAACAACAATAAGGGACTATACTAGTAATATAATAGCCTAACATGCCCCTATCCTTCAAAAAAGTGTTTTCCTCAATGATTGAGTAGCTCTGGGTGCTTCTGTATAACATTCTCATGCTCCCATGTATAATCTTTAGTGTGTAAGTTCTTCCATTTGATGAGATACTCTGAAATTGATTGATTTCGTAGATGTCAAGTTCTTGTTTTCATGACTTCTTCGGGTTCCAATATGATTTTTCCTCCATCATCAAGTTCTGGAAATATTGTTTGAACTGGAATTATGTCCCCAATAAACTTATTTAAGCATGAAACATCGAAAACTCAATAAACTCCTGAAGAAGCAGGAAGATCCAATTTGTATGCCATAGTACCAATATTTTGTAGCACCTTGTAAGGACCATAGTAATTTGGCAATAATTAATCATCCTTCTTAGCTTGCTTGAGGAAAATTTGTTTCTATGGTTGTAGCCATAAAAATACCCAATGTACTACATCAAAACTTCTCTTGTTGCGATGTTGATCTACGTGTTGTCTCATTCGATTTTCTGCCAAATTTAGGTTATCCTTTAAGAGTTGGAGAACTTCTTGTTGATGCTCGATGTGATCTTCCACTACGTGAAACTTAGAATTTTCTCTTATAGAAGATGTAATAGACATTGGATAATATCCATAAAGTGCCATAAATGGGGTCATTTTTTCTACAGTATGGAAGGAAGTGTTATACCACCATTCAGCGAGAGGTAACCACTTGACCCATTGTGATTTATTTTTAGATACAAAAAAAAGAAGATATCCTTCTAAAAATTTATTCACTATCTCAGTTTGACCATCGGATTGAGGATGATAAGATGATCTATGAGCTACTTGAGTACCCAAACAAGAAAATAATTTCGTCCAAAAATTTCCTGCAAAAATGGGATCTCTATCACTTACAATAATCTTCGGGTTTCCATGTAGCTTTTGAATTGTTTCCATAAATTGAGTGGAAATGGTACTTGCTTTAAATGGATGAGATAATTCACAAAAGTGTGCATACTTGATAATTATATTAACTACCACCATGATGACACTCTTTCCTTCAGACTTAGGTAAACCTATGATAAAATCCATTGAAATCTCCTCCCAGCGTTGACTTGGAATGGATAAAGGTTGTAGAAGACTTGGGGTCTTAATTTTCTCAAATTTATTTTGTTGGCAAACCAAAAATTCCAGCACAAACTTTTGAATATATTATTTAAGGCCATCCCAAAAAAATTATTTCTTCACTTTGTGGTAAGTATTTAAAAATCCTGAGTGTCCTCCTAAAGGAGAAGTGTGCAATTCCAAAAGAATATTTTGTTTTAGCTTGGAATCCTTGGAAATATAAGTGATCTTTGTACCATAAGGTCTCATTTTTCCAACTAAATGTATCAGATGTACTAGGATCTTGCTACAACTTTTGAATGAGTGTCCACAATTCTTTGTCCTTCTCCCATTCATCCCTTTCTTTGGTTATCTAATCTAGTTGCATAATAGAAATGGCACAAAGCAATGCTTCCACCTCTTCATCCTTTCTTAAGAGTGCATCTGCAACAACATTTAGCTTAACTTTTTGTAGATGATTTCAAATTCATAACCAAACATCTTTATGACCCATTTTTTCTTCTCTTCTGAACATAGTTTGTGTTCCAAAAAGTGTTTAATACTATCATGATCAGTTTTTACCTTGAAGTGTCTTCCCATTAGGTAAGGTCGCCATTTTTTTAGTGCATGTAGCATTTCCAACATTTCCTTCTCATAAATAGCTTTTTTTAAATACTTTCCTTTGGTTGGATGACTTTCAAAAGCAATGGGTCTTCCTTCTCATACTAAAATAACAAAAATTCCATTTCGCGAGGCATCACATTCCATAATAAAGGTTTTTGTGAAGTCTGGCATAGCTAAGACTACCGCTAGAAATATTCCCTGTTTAAGATGTTCAAAGGCCTTAGTTGCTTCAGGAGTCCATGAAAATGCATCTTTCTTCAATAATGTTGTTAGAGGTGTTGCTATTCTCCCATAATTCTTAACAAACTTGTGATAATACCCTGTTAACCGGAGAAATTTGCGCAACTGCTTTATGGTTGTGGGGACTTTCCATTCCTTAATGGCTTTAATTTTGTTAGGTTCTAACTTAAAACCCTCGTGAGATAAAATATGACCCAGATGTTCCACCTCTTGTACTCCAAAGAAACATTTGTATGTTTTTACATATAATTGTTTCTCCTCCAATATTTTGAGCACCCTGTCAACATTTTTAACATGATCCTTCCAAGACCTGCTGTACATCAGTATGTCATAAAAAAATACTAGCATAAATTTTCTAAGGAAGGGTTTGAAAATAGAATTCATCAACCCTTCAAATGTAGAAGGTGCATTGGTAAGGCCAAAAGGCATGACCAAAAATTCATAATGATTTTCCTCAGTTCAAAATGTTGTTTTTCGAATATCTTCAGTCTTCATTCTAATTTGATAATATCTTGAACGAAGATCCAACTTGGTAAAATAAATTGATCCATGTAATTCATCCAATAATTTAGAAATCACAGGAATGGGAAATTTATCTTTAATAGTAAGCATATTGAGATCCCTACAATCCAGACACATGCACCATGATCCATCCTTCTTCTGCACCAATACTACTAGAGAAGAGAAAAAACTTTGTCTAGGTTGAATTATACTAGCCTCTCACATTTTTGTAATCATACGTTCAGTTTCACTCTTTTAGACATAAGGATATCTATAAGGCATAATTTTCAGAGGAACACTTCCCGGAATCAAATGAATAGCATGATCATGATCACGAATAGGTGGGCATCGTTTGGGATTTTCAAACGCCTTGGAATGATTGTCCAAGATTTTTTGGAGATCTGGAGAAATATATGATTTTGATGTTGGAACTTCTAGTGAGCATAATTGTGCAATTACAGCTCATTGTTCTTTCTTCAGAATATTTTTCATGAAATTAGAGCTTATTATCTTTCCTAGATTCCTTGCAATACCCCGTAATTCGATTTCCTTTCCTTCCGAAAAAAAAATTGAAGAAAAGTTCTTGAAAACTAAAAGCTACCCTCCCCAAATATTGTAACCATTGTACTCCTAGTACAAAATGAGAACCCCCCATTGGAATGGAAATCATTGGACTATTAAATACATATTACCCCATGGTTAGGTTGATATTATGGCATTTTCTAGAGCAATTTATAGTTCCTCCATTTGCAACCATCACTTGACATTGTGGTGCTAGGTATAGGAAACAATTCAATTCATTGTCTACCTTACAATGAATAAAATTATGGGTACTACCCAAATCAATAAAAAATAATACCTTTTTCTTCTTGATATGTTCTTCTATATTGAGAGTTTGATGAGTGGTAATTCCTACCAATGCATTATGTGATATGGTCATAATCATTTCTTCTTCTTCTAGGGTTGGTTCACGGTGTATATCCTCTTCTTTTGAAGTTTCTTGTTCATTTTCTTCCTCCTCTTCACAATCTATGTGAAATAATTTCTTCTCAGCACACTTATGAACTTTAGTGTATTTTCTATTACAACTGTAGCAAATCCCTTTTTCTCTTTCTTCTTCCAATTGTTTTGGTGTCAACCTTGTAGGTTTTGCAAGTCTAGGAGTAGCAATAACTCCATATTTATAGATGTGAGTGCTAGGCTTCCTTGTTGTCATAATTTCACATTCAATTTTCCTTTCCAACTTGAATTCCTTATCCAATGAATCAGGTTCCCAAATGCGAACTTCATTTTGGATGTTATCCTTTAAAGTCCCCATGAATACATCAATCTTTTGCTCCTCTAGAATATAAATTACCCTTATATTCAATTTTTGGAAGTCCTCAATGTGCTCCACCACTAAACCCTTTTGTTTGAGATTTACCAATTGGCTAAAGAAGGTGTTTCTCTTTGTATCCTCATAGTGTGTTATCATTTCATTCATAAAAATTGAACAAGTGAATTTTTTGTGTGAGCAAAGCCATCAATACCATACAAATGTACTTTGTTCTAAATGTAAAGTTGCAATGCGTACCATTTGTGCTTTTTTCACATTATTGAGATAAAAATATTGCTCCATCTCTAATATCCATGTTAGGGATCCTTGCCATCAAACTTTCTCATATCCATATTTGGAATATGGTGGTTCTTCAATACAACATTACAGTTTATGAAATCATGAATGACATTTAATTTTTTCTCATCATGAGTTTCTTCTACTATATTTCTACCATTAGGAATTGTTTCTTGTATTAACCTTGTCATCAAACCTTCCATGTCTGATTTTAGATCATTCTTCATGGCTTCCATGTTGTCTTTCATATTTTCATCAATATTAGCTTCCATGTCATCTGTCTTAGCTTCCATGCCAGCTTCCATGTCCATCATCTTATCTTTCATGACTTTCTTCAAACCATCCATCTTAGATTCTACGACTTTATTCAAAACTTCCATTTAAATTTTTGTTTCTCTTTGCGAGAGCGAAATTTGGTGCACTTGTTCGTGTAATTTTGATATGTCATGTTGTGCTTCTTCCTCTTCATGAGTCATAGTTGATCCTTCTGAAGGATTAATGGGTGCTAAATTATTTTTAGGTGGAATTTTAGAGCCCAATACTGATATCTATGCTTCAATATGCCCTTCGAATCACTTCACTTTGATTTTTCACACAAGACTTATGAAATTCGAAAAACAAATACACACATTCGAAAAACAAATACGCACATTTTTCTTTCTTTTGAAGAGCTTGATATTCAAACATAATTACCTCTATGATTTAAGATACCCAATATCTAAAATTGAGCCCTATACTAGCCCTCTCAATCTTCTTTCGAATGCCATAGGTCTGACCTTATTTGGATTCTTCAAGGACAATTTATGGCCAATCTTGCACAATGACCTAATTATGGACTGGTTCAGTAGAGAGGTTGTGCCACGTCTCATTGTTTCCTCCTTCGACTCCGAAATTTATATAAAGTAAACTACAGTCCATCTACTTGCAGCCCATTTTTACAGAATTCCAATCTGACGCTTAGAGAGAGAGTTATGACGATTTTTCCATCGTCACCTCTTTGAGATGAAATTAGGGATCCTTCAGAAACCCTAACTTCCACAGATCCTATCTCCGCAAATATTGCAAACCAAGATCTGAAACTTTTACGGGAATTTCCTTAGGATTTTGGCTTCTCTCTGTAAACATTTCAGCTTCTGAAATTCTTTAGAGAAGACAATATAGTGAAAATTTCATGATGACCTGTTTTAGGTGAAATTAAGGAGCCTGAAAAACCTTAACTTCCATAGATCATATCTCTGAAAATGTTGCAAACCAAGATGTGAAATTTTCACATGGCATTTCTCAGGATTTTAGCTTCGCTCTGTAAAATTTTTAGCATCTGAACCTTCGTAGAAAAAAAGTTATAGTGAACATTCCACGATGACTTGTTTGGAGCAGCGAAACCCTAGAATCCAAAGGCTCTGATACCAAATTTTATGAAACCATCTCCAAAAATACAAGAAAATAGAGGTCAAAACTTTAGAAATAAGCCACTTCGAGGGGGAAACCTCATTTACATTACATAAATGAACAATTCTTAGATGATGCAAATGAAGAAACCTCCTTCTATATATAGGAGTCTTTGGGGCCATAATATAATCCTAGCCGACCTAACAATAATAATGTAAGGGCGCACTAATAACAATATTGGGGATGCAAGGGTACAAAAATAACAATAAGGGGGTTACACTAACAATAATAAGTGACTATACTAGTAATATAGGGACCTAACAATGTGTTGTGTTTGGAAAGCCCAAATTATTCACGAACTTTGCTGAAATGAGGTTTTTTTGGCCTCCACTGTTGACAATGAATTGTAGTGGGGAACCCTTTACCCACATCTAAGTGTGGAAGAGATGCTCCTCCTCCTCTGGATCTTCCGGTTCCTCCTTCTGGATCATTGCAGTGGAAACGGTGGCGTTGCAGTCCACATCAATAATCTGCTTCCCATTGTCATTCCCTTTGTTAGGTTTTGATTCAAGGTGAGCGCATGCATCTGATTTGGAAGCCCTCATCTTGGCCACTAGTGACTACTTGGCTCGACACTCACTTGTGTTGTGAGTGGAGCTCTTATGGAACTCACAAAATTTTCCCATGTCCTTCTTCAGCTTCGTGGTGTTTTTCTTTGATTGCGGCTTTGGTAGGTTATCTTGGGTCGCCATGCCTAGGCTTTGTCCTTTATTCTATATTTTGGGGGCACCTTTCCCTTGCTTTTCATTCGAGGATCCAAAGTCTCGCTTCCTCTGTTTGAACTTCTACTCAATCTTGGCAGCATATCGGTATGTCATACCAAGAGAGGAGATGTCGAGGAACTCCATTTCCTCCTGGATCTATATGTGTAGACAAATATGGTACTTCAACACTAAATGTTTCTCCTAATATTTGATACCAAACTTTTTGCATAGGGTATGTAATAGATTTGTCAGCTCATGTACATCTTGGTCCCTTTGTTTCCATAGCATAGTCCATTGAATGTACTTGTCCTCATAGCTTCCCATGGGATAATATAATTCCTTGATGGAATCTCTGAAATGATTCCAAGTGGGTACAACCGAGAACACAGAAGGTTCCCCCTCATCCTTTTTTCACAGTAGGTTTTCCACCAATCCTTGACATGGGGGGTAGCTTTGGGGAGTGAAAAAATAATCTTCTCCTGGTCGGAAAAGCCATGAATTGATAAAAAACCTTCTAATAGATTCCACCATATATCTATGATGTCTGCATCTATTTGGCCCTCAAATATGGGAATGTAAAAGTTTACTTGTATCTTAAAAGGATTTGTGCCTCCAGAGTGGCTCCTAGATGCAGATGTGCCACTAGTGGATAGTCATTAAAGGATCTGGGAAAATTTACCCATAATCACGTTCCATTTTTATTTGAGGGCCTTCTTGAGCAATATTTTGATAAGATCTCATACTCCCTCATCTTTCTTTTCATCCCCCATGGGTGGCCATCAGGGTTTGTGAGGTTGATATTGTAAAGGATCAACCAGATCGAGCCCTAACTCCTTATACCCCAACCTCGTGGGGGACATGCAAAGAAGAATTGAGAAAGAGTAGACCGCTCTAATAGCATTGATCTAGATTTATGCAGAAACGTAACATAATACAAATATAGACCATAAATATAAAAATGTAGCGGAAATAACATTTCATTTGATCAATATCAAAGAACTAAAAATCTTTTTACAGACAGAATGGAAATAAACTAGCTAGGACACTGGTAGCTTATATCTGAGAAGAAGTGTGGTGGCTACAGGCCTCTGAACTTTGTGTTACAATGAGGCTTGAAGGCCTATATATTATTTAAAAACAATGGAAAATGCTAAACATCCAAAGACCTAACCCTAGGATATGAAACACTAGAATATGGGCCCTGTAGGAGTAAATTGGTACATCAATTTCTAGTGGTCGTAAATTTGGCATACTATATCTGTTTGATGCACATGATACATTGTTATAAATACATTATTCGAAGACTACAATTTCTAACAGTGAATATCAATTCTAGAATTGAATCTTATTTGTCAGAGAAGCGATTCCCAAAAAATGTTTTTTAGGGCCTCAAAACTGCTCCGGAAGTTTAGGACTCGAAGAAATGCTAAAAAATAGTAAACTGTGCTATTATTAAGGAAACTGAAAAACTGAAAGAAACAACGGTGGGGCCCAAAGTGAAATAGGAGGGTGGCCACCAATATCCACCTATATCATATATGTTATCTTTACAGAGACAATATTTTAAGACAATAATTTGAGACACCCTCTTAAAAACAATATTTAAGACAATACACAGCATTGTTTTATCTATTTTAAGACAATTTACCCAAAAATTCTCTCAAATATTGTCTTAAAATCCCCCTCTCTGTTGTAGTGCCATGACCATTCATGAGTTACCGAAGACGCCCCCATGCAGTATGCGTGCCCATCGATGATCTATATCAGTGAACTATATCCTGTATGAACAAGCATCGATTTGGGATTATTTAAGGTTCACTAACAACATAACGTAAGCATGTATGTCTGTGGGAGTTTTTTTATGTTTTTTCTACTTGGCTCTGCAGGTTCAATGCCCCAACTAGTTCTTCGCCAGTTATTTCCTATACCGGAGCCTAACTAGCTGAGGCCGATTAATACAATGCCTCCTTAGCCCAGTCTATATCCTACGTTGGCCAATCGAGTGAAGCATCATATATGAGCCTTGGTTGTGCTTTCAAATTTATTTTTTTATTTGGTTATTTTTACTAGTTATGGACTTTGAATATTCTGTGAAATTCAATATTAATAAATGTTGTCATGTTTTGTATTTTGAAATAGAACGTGACTGAGAGATGTTTAAGCTCATGTATATTTGTTTCCATATGTTCCTGGTGATTTTAAGGCTCACAATTTTTTAAAATGTAGGCATCTCATTTGGCATAAGTTCCTTTTAAGTAAGCATGAAAAAGTGGGTACTTAAGACATTCCAAGTGAGAATGAAAAACTGGGTGCTTAATAAACATAAAATTAGCTTAAAATTACATTTGAATTTGTTAATTTGACTATTTTGTATGTTAAGTAATCCCTTTGAAATCTTATTTTCTTTGATATTTATTATAATTAACACAATTTAATGTCCACTTATAAAATATTTCAGCCAAGGGCACTCTAGAGCCCATTAATAAGGAGATTTACATTTTGTCACTGAAAGCTAAATTTCAACACATAAAATAATACTTACATTAACAAATTAAAAAAATAGTAATAAAATAATCAAACTAAGTCATATATAACATACTTCAAATCCACCTTAATTTCCCCTTTAATCATTAACTCCATATCTTTTATGTGATTATGACCTTCTGCATTCCAACTCTTCCTTTCGACATTCCTTTGCACCTCTTGGTGCAACTTCTAGTATACCATAATAATCCGAGGGTGGCTTCATTATTTTTATAATACAATATAAGAAATACCATAATAGACCATAATAAGTTGAGGATGGATTCATCATTTTTCATGGAGTCACAGGATTGTAATGAGTTTACCAATAATTTTACCAATTTAAGGGGTATCTTAATAATAATAATATTTGTAGAGTTGTAATGATTTGGTAAATATTTGTTTCAAGGTCAGCGAACTCATCCCAATAGTGATAGTTGTGGAATCATTATGATTAGACTTTCTGGGAATATTAAGGACACTATATCAAATACCAAGAAAGAAACATGAAAAGATTCTGCAAGATATATTAAGTGTAAATTGTTAAAATGATAGGATAGCTTCTGCAAGACATAATTGTAAATTTTTAAAGTGACAAGATAATGATGTGATTATACATATGATTATAATGTTTGGCTTTCTCTATTGATGATACAATTTTATGATTTTGTGTTAAAATATGCTTTTAATTATAAGTCAATTGAGTGGTTTGAATATATATATATATATATATATATATATATATATATATATATAACTGTTATAAATATTTGTTAAATTTTTGACAAAAATAAGTGATAAAGATGCCCATGAAAAAACATTTATTCTAGTTGAGATTAGCCAAGTGGGATGCACATTTCTATCATCTGACAAAACGCTCATGGATGAGGATATGGTTATGCACCGACCCCGATTTTATATGCAAACCATAATGTTGTTACACAAAATGTCGTGCTACATCACTCCAATCAAATGGTAGATACATCTAAAACATGTAAGTATTTAATGGTTGAGATTGAGCAAAGATAATAACCAATAAATATGTTAGGGTATGGATATATGGACGGTATGAACATATGGATCCATTAGTGAGATCATTCACAAAATACCCTCCCATGAAGAACAATCAAAATTTTCATGTGTTGTCATTAGTTAGAGAATATCGCCAAAATATGGACGAGATAATAGTTGAAGCCCTCTGAATGTATCATTTTTATTTAATTATGATAAAGCATGAGGGGGCCTACAAGAAACTAAATTAAGTATTTATAATGGTAAACTTTTTCTCGTTTGTTTTTTCCTCTGATTTTCTCTCTTAGTAGATGCCTCGTGCATTGTCAACCTTCTATCATATTTTCTTTGTTGTTTTTTCATTTCTTAGATAATTCCTTGAACCGTTGTAGTTGGGTTTGGTTGGGTTACACCTCCACTTTGGAATTATCTCTCTAGTAGTTGTATTTCCCCTTTGGTTCCTTTTATAAATAATTTCATCCATATGAAGAGCCCTCATATCCCTTTCGTTCTATTCTCCTTAGCTACCCATGCCCTTAACTTCCTTCTAGTCAGTAGATATTTATCATTTAGGAAAATTGTAACATACTTAATTTTGGTTAAGAATGCCTTTTCAATGCACTAGGATCCACCGAGGGGTGCCCTACTATAGATTACATGAAGTTTCTTTAGACAACAATATAAATAAACATTCAACACATCTATTGTGCCCAAAATACATAGAATTGTCAAGATGAAGTAATAGAAGTGGAATTTGACATTGCAAGAGAGAAAGGGTGTTTTCAAATAAGGAAATTACAAGAGAGGTAGAAGATTGGATGCCCCAAATAGGGAAAAATATAGGAAGATATATTAAATACATGTATATTGTAGATATCTACTAGCATTTCAAAATTACATTCAGTCACACATTGTTGGATAGAAAAGAGGCCAAGGAGAAGATCCTACTGAGGTTGAATGAGTTGCATTTTTTTTTGAATAATTGGGCATACATCTAAAATGAGTTTAATACCATATTTTCCTACCTTTGAATCAAGGATGTTGGCCATGCAACAACAAGGAGCTAGTCATAGTGAACATATAAGAATCTTCTAAGCCTAAATGAATAGTCATCATTTCTCTTATTTCTTTATCTCTTTTTTTGGTATTATATTTATATCTTCAAGGATATATTAAATTGTAAAAGCCTATATAATAATATATATTATTTTTTCTATACTTTCATGAACTCAAATTTTGGATGTTGAAGAAACTTTGGTTTTACCACTGGTCTAGATTTCCTAGTCCAAGTCTAGGGAAAAACATAACTATGTATATTGTATGCTTCTAATTCATGAATAAAAGTTTACCTTACAAAAAAAAGGACTAAAACATTTATTAGTTAGATTACTATAACCTCAACTTGATTGGAGATTTTGGAATACCTTGGATATGAATGAAGTGAAACAGTTTACATTTTTTTATATATGTTAGGTTTCTAGAATATTATGAAATTTGTATTTAACGTAAAAATGCCCTCTATAACATAATTCAAAAATGTCACAATCTCTTACAATAATTTTTTTAGTGTCCTACCCTAAAATAGGATACATTATTAAAGTAAGTCGCTTAGTTAATAGTCGCTCATTACAAGAAGGGTTCTCTTTGTTAAAAATAACAAAATTAGGTTTTAGGATCTCATTAGAAGTGGACCTAGGAGTAGTTAATATTCTCGAAGATAGTTAACACACACACACACACACACACACACACACACACACACACATATATATATATATATATATATGCTAACTTTCCTGGATAGTCCATTAGATAGTTGGTCACATTTGAAATAATAAAATATATTTGAAAATTTGAAGCCTACGCTATGAATTTTTTTTTCTCCTTAGATTTATGGATTTATTAGTTATTTTTAGTTCCATATGCATCCAAATTATAATTATGTAGAAAATAGAGAAAAAATAGAACAATCACTCACAAACCAGAAGAACACAATATTTGAATTAGGAAATCCTCTCAGGATAAAACCCATCTAGAAGGTGAGGCTTCTATGCTCTCTCTTTCTCTGAAGGGAAATAGATAAAGTACAAGGAAGTGATACATGTGGCATTTGGTTTGCTACAGTGAAGTGAGACCTGATGCTACATATCAATGAATTGTCACAGTTTAGATAAACAAGAACATCAAATGGTTAAATTTTAGAATCCATGGAAGCATAAAATTTAGTAAGATCCCAATTATAAAAAATGAAGATAAACGATGGTAATCACTAGAATTCCTCTTTGGACTACTCTGATAAAAAGGAAAATTTTGTTAGAGGGGCTCAATGTTAGACCACATTTAACCTTCATGAGGTAAAGCTTGAACTTAGATATAATCATGAAACAATGATAACCGAACGGAAAATCATATTGGTTGGAAAAGAATTCTCTCATGGTTTATTGGATGATGGTTAGGCTATTGCATCTGTGAATGTATCAATTGGATAATTTAATGAATTTGAAGGCTTGGAGGTCTTAGCACACTTTCTTAATTATATGTTCTTCTATATAAGTGAGAAATACCCTTTGGAAGATAGTTATATGTAGTATCTTGCAAAGCATCAGAGGCATTCAAACGCATCTACTGGCTTTGAGCCATTAGGGGAATTTTGAGGTCTAAAATGTGTCTCCTAAGAAAATTATAAAACAATAGTGAACTAATTAAATAATATTATGTTACATCATCAAATTTTAGAGGGAAAAAAAGAAAAAAACTACTTTTTGAACTCGTATTTTCAGTTTATCTCCCTATGGGTTTACTCAAATTTCAAGTGGGAACACTCGATGCATGCATAATTTGATTTTGTATCAAAGGAGTACCCATGTTGCATACTTTCTATGGACCCTCCAACATGAAAAATGAAAAATACATGAAAAACATTATTGTAATCATGTGTTTTCATGTATTTATCATTTTTTGTGTAGCAAGGTCCATATAAAGTATGCAACATGAGTGATCCTAGGATGATGAATTAAATTTTGCATCCAACAAGTACTCCTGCTCGAAATTTGAGTTAAAACTTAGGAAAACAAGTTAAAAATACAAGTTGAAAAATTAGTTTTTTATTTTATTATTTTTTAATCTTTTTACTTTTTTACCCCAAAAATGGTGAATCATCCCCCATGGTTGACATC
The DNA here is from genome assembly GCA_034641835.2 of Pinus albicaulis. NCBI lineage: Eukaryota > Viridiplantae > Streptophyta > Pinopsida > Pinales > Pinaceae > Pinus > Pinus albicaulis. The sequence goes on along the minus strand of CM076574.1, from coordinate 1,038,575,651 downwards.
ATCATCTAGAATTATATTGGTTCTTATAAAGTTTAATTTGGTTGTACATTTTTTTCAGGAGTCCCATTTTAGACCTCAAAAGTTCTCTAATGATACAAACTTTCATTTTGATGTGAATGTTGATAGTTTTTATAAGCATTACATAGATTTGCTCGATTTTTCATTTGTCCCTAGATGTCACCTAATGCCAAATCAAGGGAAATAAATTCAATTGAATCTAAAAACCATAAAAATATTATAGTGAATTCTTAGATGTGGAGCTGGTTAACATATAAGTTCCAATGACCATTCATTTAATAAATTATACACATGTAGTTTGGATACCTTATGTGTGCTCCTTAATGAAAAAGGATTGGATATAAAAAAGGACTTGATTAAGCTCTATGAAAACCACTATTATTAAAATATATGAATCTTATATTATATTGGAAATAAAATATTTAGTAACTTCAAAAGACCATGGAATCTAATTTTAGTCAAAAACAATTTTCTTATTTTGTGGGTTAGCCTTTTTACTCTAAGAATTTAGCAATTCTAGTGAGAATAATACCAGTTGAGGACTACAATAGCTCAAGAATTTTATGGATGATCACTTAGAAACTTAAGAATTATAAGGGAGCACCTTCAATATAATTGGGTCACCTCTTGGGCTTGAGTTAGATGGTTCATTATTTTTTCTTTAGAAAGCCTTGGGTTGGGAAATAATATTGATTACATGGGATATAGAAAGTAGCTATGAATACACATTATTTAGAGTAAGGATTGAACTTACTAATGGAGGGTAAAAGCATATGGAAAAAATATTTAAGAATACATTGCAATAACTTAAAATTTTAAGGAAAAGTGATATTATTGAATGGGTATTTGATGAGGTATGATGTATTTTCAATACAAAGTTTCATTTTCAAGACATGATTCCACCAAAACACTATGTGCGGAAGAGTGTGATAGTGATGCAGATGAGCTTCTAGATCTTTCTAAGGGAAATGTAGAATTTTTAGCACCAACATAATATATAGTCCAACCACCATCTTTTCCATTAAATTTATTTCTTATTGACAACTCGCTGACATAATTAAGGTTGCAATGGGGGAAATTAAATCCATTTTGGATAACCTTATTAATTTTCCTAGAACATTGATTCTGTTTCTTACATTTTATAGTTTTTTGGATTTTAACAATCTAAATCCATCCTTAACATGGCCTCATTTGGTGTTTGTAGTAGATTTGGATGATCCATTTGTGTCATTTCAAGAATACATACAAATTAAGGATGTTTTGGAAACAATAAAGGAATTTTGTGATAAACTTGATGAAGAAGATAGAAAGGCTCTTCTTGTTTTAGAATTAAAAGTAACTCTTGGTTACTGCTTGATTATTAGGCATTGGATATGGAAAACGATATCAAAGCAATTGATAATAAATGGATTGGTTGATTTTTTTGTGTACAGATTGATAATAAGGTGGTGCTATGTATTCATATATTAAATTTTTTTTATCCAAGGTATTTTCAAGAAAATTATTTGTACAACGGGAGTGGTGATTTTGAAGTGTAAACTGTAAAGGTGCATTATAGTGGATGCAACCATATAAATAAAATGTTCTTGCACCCATTTTTTGAAGAAATGTTGGAGCTCTATGGGAAAATTTAGGAAAAGTTAAGGAATTCTGGTATGCAATGTTGTGGATAAACTAGGCAATGGCCATGCCTAGTTTCAAATTAGATCCAAATTTGTGGTACCTCATGTTTTTTGTGTAACATACACAACCCTTGAAATACACATGGATTTTTGAATTGGCAAACGCAACCATCCAACCAAATTCAATGTTGATCTATCTTTATATTATTATCCTTCAGGTGATTATAGAAAATTAAAAATAATATTTTACATACACTAAGTCATCAAACCTATCTTCAATTATCTACAAGTGATATTCTTTCAATATAACCTATTTTCTTCACTACTATCCAGCCCATGTTTATATGTGATATGAATCATTATGTTGATCTTCTTTTAGTGATAACATTGTATTTTACTCTCATTTTGTAATTGAAGGGTATAGTACAAAATATACCTATAATAATATAGTATAAATGGGAAACATACATCTACATAACTGAAAATGATTGTACTTCGCTTGAACCACATGGACTTGTTGCACATATTTTTGGGTTTGTTTGTAGAATTATTTTACTAAGTTACATAATCGTACATCGTAGAACAATAATAAATACATATATGCACACATATTTCTAAAAATTCAAATTATTATATTAAAATCCTAGCATAAAATATAATTTGAAATTAAATATATTATTTATTTTCTCATTACTAATCCGTAAAGTGGCCAAATGTATATTTCTTAACTTGTTCCATCCCTTAGAATTTTTTGTGACATATTTCAATATTTGCAAGTTAACTTCATTATTTTGAATGCACACTTATACTTAGACGTTGAGGGGTGAATTGGTATAAGATAATTTTTACTCGTTTAAACCTTCATGAACGATAATAAAATATTCACATATGAAATACATTATTTGCATAACATGGAATACAATATTTAAGTAGAAATTTTTTCAGGAGAAAAGTGCAAAAAATATTTTTTAACCCCTTCTATACACCAACCTACAAGAGACATGAATCTCCACTATGAAAATTACAAAAAAAAAAATTACAACTCTTTGTAGACACCAACCTACTAGAGACACCAATTCCTACAACTGAAAATATTGGTAGGCCCCAACCCATTGGAGATAGAAATACCAAAAGATAAGCACCAACTTAGAAAAAGACACCCATCCATTTCTTTGAGAAATAACCCTGAATTACAACTATTGTTTAGTGTGTATAACTTGTCTAAAATATGATAGAATTTGCATTACCTTCACTAAGTTCATTTTCTAATTTTTCATTCATTAGGAATACTCACTTCTTGAACCTTCACCAAGAATGCTTGTTTCTTTTTCCTTCATCAGGTATAGTGATTACCTCTGTTGTTTAAGAAATTTTGATGAATTATTACAAACAAAAATATCCATTGTACATGGCATTTACTAATACTTACATTTTCCTGTGAAACATGATAAATGTATATTATAAGAAAAAATTCAACGAATAATCATCGCAAATAAGAAGAAAATAACCATGAGAAACCATAACACAATGATATGATAATGAATTTATTCCATTATGGACTGCATCTCTGGACCTTAGTTCAGGAGTGGGGAGGTTGTGCCATTAGTTCCTGCAAGAAGATGAGTACATAATGTAGTCCCTGTCAATACAAGGATGGAACCCTTGTCTAAAGTGGCATGTCTCTTTTGAGAGACTTTCTTCTCACTAGTACAAAATGATTAAATAGTTACTAAAAAAATGATTAAAATATGCATATAAAGGACTATTTTTCGGCCGGTGAAAATTAATAACTAATTTACAGTATCGTATAATGCGACCAACTTTTAGTATTTTTTAGCTTATTGATTAATTGGTTGTCTCAATTTTACTATCTAGTGGTATACTTAGTCAAAAAATTGGTCATTAATGTAGTCATTAATTGCCACAATTAATGATCAAATATACAACAAAATATATTACTAAATGATCACCCAAGAAAACCAATTAATAACTAAATAAATATGACCAAAATGTTAGTCGTGTTATAAGATACTGTAAATTAGCTACTAATAGTCATATATATGCAAATTTTATTCATTTTTTGAAACCAATTAATGACCAAATAAATATGAATAAATTTTGGTCATGTTATAATATATTGTAAATTAGGTACTAATAGTCATATATATGCAAAATTTAGTCTTCATTTGTAATAAAAAAATTTACCATTTGCAGTAGTCATTTATTAAATTTTGGTCATGTTATAATATATTGTAAATTAGGTACTAATAGTCATATATATGCAAAATTTAGTCTTCATTTGTAATAAAAAAATTTACCATTTGCAGTAGTCATTTATCATTTTTTGGTAGTTTCATATTCATTATATAAATGAATACTTTATTATTTTATAGCAATTTCATTTACTTTCATTGACCATTATAAGAAATTAATTTAGTTGTATATTCATTTTATTTGTGTTCATCATTAATCAACATAAACTATTAATTTAAAAGTTTTAGATTGATTTTATGTGTTCATTATTAATCAACATAAATTAATTAGTATGATTTTGCAACTAAATTAAAAATAAAAATGTTATGCAATGTGCATGTTCATCTAATATGAAAACACAAAGTTACAAACATTGATTATAATACTAAATAATATCAAGTACAACTATAAATCATTTCAACAAAAAAAATTAAACTATATAAAATTTCAAATATTACAATATGTGTTTCCAACTTAATATTGGTTGGAGTACAATTTACACATTAAATATTATTTCATCACTTCAAAAAATTATCATTGTGTTGTCAAGGAATTGGAGTTGAATTCACCAACTCTGAAGACTTGACCATCAGTATTTGTGTGTATATTATGCAGGATATTGCAGGCTCTACAGGTACGACTAGACCCATTCTCTTATCTCTCTCTTTAATTTGCATTTTGTTTATCCACTCTTGTTGTTCTCCTGTTTCTTGAATTTGTGCTTCTTACCATCAATACTGAGTTCCTTTTCTGAAAAAGAAATAAGATACAATGCAGACTAGCACACTATAATATAAAATAATGGAGACTATAAAGGATTTATACAATATATACCTCAACATCAACAATATTTCCAATGCCATTTTCCCCATAAAAGCAAGAAACTCGAAAATTTTTTCCTTAGTTGGGAAATAGTGGCCACATGACTTATATAAACAAAGCAGATAAAATGTCACGATATAAAATAACATTTTAGTAAATTTAGTATTCAACCTTCAAGGAAAGCTTAGGCACAATCATGCCAACTAAGTTACTTGCTAAAATGCTCTAAGTTGTATATTACTTATACAATGTGGGAGTGCAAACAAAACTCCTATAAAATTCCAAAGCTAAGTCTAAATAAAATGAAATGAAGTAAAAATGATATAATAATAGGATAGCCTAATTGTATACATGTATATAACGGGATAATGTATAAGGCTAAGTGAATAAGTCTCAACCTAGAGGTCAATGATGTCAAGAATGTCCAATTCTTATGATCATTTCTTCAAATAAGAACTAGTATTTGGGTCCATCATAACATATGAATAAGCCAACTAGTCTATATCAAATTATTATTGTTTTTCTTATCTTTATGGATCACTACAATATAAGTGGATAAATTGCAAAGGAAATTCTCTTCCTATTGTGTTTCTGACTTGTGGTACAAGATATTAGTTGTGATTTGGAGAAAATTTACAAAATCGAAAATATGTAGCAATCACACTAATAATCCCCCAATTATTATTATTTTAGAATGTAACTTTCAAATTCCAGTTGCTATATGATTTTTGAATGGAAAATACACATTTAATTCCAACACCAAACATCCAATTTGAGGGAACACCTCTGGCTATCCTCAATCACTCAAACTCAAAGTTGTCTTTATAATGAAAAGGTAAAATAAAAGTAGTTTTGATATGTTTTACAGATTTACATGAAAAGCACCCATATTTTTCCCATATTTACCATACTTGTAATTTCCAAGATATAACACATCGTTTGATATTTTACAACAAATACTTGAATTAATACAAACAATAATTTAACATATTACAACAATACCACCAATGTTTGATCCTCAATTAGTCCAAACTACTTAGCACAAAAAATTCGAGAAAGACCAACAAGTAGAAATAAGAAATCCATCAATTAATAATCAATAAATAAAGGATATGATTTTACTGAAGCTTGATAAAAAAACTCCAAATTTATTGACAAACCACTGCAAATATAAACAAATATAAATTTGTGACACTCCATTTGCTCTAATATATATAACAACTATAAAAAACTATAAATTTGTTAGAGTATGAACTGAATTATCGTTATGTGAATTAAATAATATATACCAAAGGACAAGAAACTTTGAAAAATATCATCCGAGACATGAAAATTGTAAGGCTCTAGAGCATAAGGTTATAACTACAAATGCTCTGGAGCATAAGGTTATAACTAGATATACTACACATGATGCAACAATGCATGATTTCCAACCAGAAATGCAGAGTTTAGATTGTAGTTTGCATGGTCTCTAAATAAACATAGAATTGGAATGTACAGAAACAAACAGAGAAACATATATACTTCTGCATATTTTTCACTAAAAAAAGTTCCACCAAGGAACAAAGCTTCTAAATTAAACCCAATATCATATGATTTTTTGTCCAATTACTCATCAATTGTTGTATGAATTGAAGTAAAATATATAAAAATTTCTTATGTTGAAGTAACTCAAAACTTTGAAGCGGTGTCTTCCTAGTATCTTTTATCTAGCTTGATTCCCAAACACATTCATTTTTAGGAATTAGAGATGAAGCATTACTCAAAACTAACTCACACCAAGTCTTGGCATATGGATTATGCATTTGTGGGATTTCATGGACTGATTTCACACTAAGTTTTGAACCTACCTTCATGGAATTTACTCATACATGCTTTGGATAATCCTCGTAAAGGAAAACCTAGTTCTTGTTTGTACATAGAAGAGGCATAGGATCAACAAACACATTGTAAAGGTCACTGTCATGAAAACCTCTTGACAAACTCCATAGAGTTACTAGACTACAATCACTGATAGTGCATTTTTTTCCTTCAAATGCAACTATACACTAAAAATATAACATAGAAAAAATTGAAAAAGAGACTTTTCTTCGAATCAAGATTAAATAAAATTTCATTAAACTCAACAATTGGTATCTAGAATGAAATGGGGCCGAATTCTTTAATAGGATATGTAGTATCATCACCCAACTTCACTGGGTTTCATTTTTCCTACTCGTAAACCATGTTTAAGAGTGCAAGTCATGTCTTGATAGCCACGAATAGGTTCTTATATGGCCATGAAGATAGGTTCAAAACCTATTGTGAAATTAGTGATTGATCGATGGGTTATGTGTTACTCCTAATAAAACCAAGTGTTTACGTATGCATAAGTAAGAAGGACACTCCCCCTTGGTATATTATTTTTAAGAAATCAACAAAAACGAATGAGAAACTCAAGTCTTCCTCCTCATCTCACTCTCTAATGAAATTATTCTTGCAACACAACAAACATGACCTACTCATTTCACTAGCATTTGATTATTCTCAGGCTTTATTTCATAGGATATTTTTTACTATAAATGACATGCTAATAGAGAAGGAATGTCTTCCTCAGCAAAACAATTTTCCTTAACCAAATAAAATATATTAATGTGGAGGTTTTCACACTCCTCATAGCACATTTTTATTTCTCCCAATGGGTGCAAAAATATTATAATTCCCTTTACAAAGGCATTGGGAGGATGAGATTAAGCTAATTGGTTGGGTGACAAAGATCGAAGACTCAATTTTATAGGGCATATGGGGCTTCATTGGAAGGATTTCAAACCTAAATTCACCATATCTAAGGCTTTTACATGGCCTTTTTCAAATGGTTTAATAGAATCAAGAAATTTAGACATTAAAGGTCAAGGTTTTGAAGTCTTTACTAGTGAGAGATAAAGTCTGGATATGAGCTTGTCCTCAATCAAATAAAATGTCTACATTAGGCCCACCTACATATAAATGTATTAATATATGTAACTATAAAAAAGGCATGGCATAATAATACATGCCAAGCCATAAAGGCCTTCATCCTAATTTTTTAAAAGGTTTTAATTATGGTATGTCACATAAACTCGGGAAAGGTTCCTGAGGCTATCAAATCATATCCAAAAGGAAATGCTATATACCAAACATTATGGCCTAATTCTCAATGTTGGAATATCATATTGTAAGGATTTTAAGGCCAAGTTTTGGCAGAATGTAGAGACCCCAATCTTGACATGATCACCACCCAAACCATATCACGGAAACCCCGCGTATAGGAATAAAAGGTGTATATAAATTGATAGGTCATATCATTCATGTAGTTTAATCATGAATAATAATAATTTGCATTGGTTTCCCTTAGACCAAACTATAATTAATGACTTCTCCATTACAAATTCCTCAACCATAAATAAATCATAGCTACGTCATGAATCCACTTAAAGGTTGTTCAGAAATTGTATTCATTGGGTTAATAAGGTTATAAAATCAAATGCCCTTATTTTTACCTTGTTAATCCATCCCTCCTTAACTCACACTCTACTAAAAAAATCCAATGGTCACACACACACATAGATATATATATATATATATAGCCATACTTCCCATGAAGGGAATTCTTGGTTCCATCACCCACTATTGCAACAAAGGGATGTTCTTTATACACCAACATGTAAAATTATATGTGCATATATTTTGTGAGAGTGCACCCACAATAGCAATTCCTATTAATACACTCTTGTTCATGGCATATCCACCAAGAATACAAGGTTGAATGCATATATACTCAAGCATCGGGTTGAGAAATAAAATTAACACTCTAACAATATTGAATAAGAAAGCAGGAAATGCATTCCGTGTTGGCTCAAATATGGAGGGTTTTGAGATGCCATTATCAAGGATGAAATAGTAAACTTTCCTCAAGATCAAAATATGCCTATTAATGCTTATTTCAAGAAAGAATAAAAATTAATATGTTAACACTTAGGACAATTGAGAGGTCGTTCTTGAAACCTATACTCCATAACTTTAAGAACAAGGAAGAAAACAAAGATATGTGAATTTGAGTGAGCCTTGATCCTCATTATTTTAGAGGCAAAAAATCTCACCTTTGAAGCCAACCCCAATTCTATACAAATGTTAATAAATCCAAGTCCATGCTTAGATGTAGAATGGGATGGAAGAAGAATACTTGAATTTTTTAATTAGTTTGATGGGTTAAGTATTACTCCCAAGAAACCTAAGGGTCTAGATATGCAAAATCAATATGGACACACCATCTTGGTATATTTTTTTCAAGAAACTGAGGAACACCAATGAATGAGGAAGGCCCTCAAGTCTTCTTCTTCGTCCTTTCTCTCTGAAATAACTATATGCAAAAAAATTTAGCCTTTTCAAGAGAACTTGAAGCCTATCACTCATATGTAAGGGTTGAGAGCTCATGCTTACTAGTTGACTAGATTCCTAGAGATGATATATTTATGAATGAACATTACAAATATTACTTTTAGCTATTTTATGAATAACAATATCACTTAGAATTATTTATAAGCTATTGAAAATTAATCTATGAAACTTGTTACTAAGACAATATGAGATAACCTACGCCTATGCAAGATTTCCTAAGGCCCCTATCCTTATCCACCAAGGGGAGACATGACAAAGGTCTCTTCGCCAACCAACTTTCATGTTAACTTAAAGGTGAAGGCCATTCACCCTAGCCTCCTGGTTGATGTATCAGAAATAGGATTTTGTTAAGGACCTTCCATCAAGGGTTTCATGATTAGAAGATGTAAAATTTATCATTAGCATCATCATAATTATTTTTCCACTCATGCATTCATCCATACAAACACCAATAATTATACAATCACTATCATTCATCCATACAAGTACCAATAATTATTCATTCGTCATAAACAGAATAATGAATTCATCCATATGACCACCAAATAATGATCCAAAAATAGTGTTAGAGGATCCACTTACTCCTATGGATTAATGCTCTGATACAAATGATAAAGTGTTGAAAAAATCCTCAATTTCACAATAGTCGAGATTATGTATGAATTTGTGAAATTGGAGGAAATAAGCAGAGTCATCCATAAAAAAAAAAATCATCTTTATTCCTTCTCACCTTGAAAGTTGCAACAACTCATGCCCTGATTGAAGTAACACTAAATTTCAAAGATATAAGAAAAATTAAAACTATAAAGTTCCCTATGAATACAAAGGGAGAATCTACCTTCCTACCTTAACTAAGATAAATGTTGATTGAATAGGAAACATTATATCACCACTGGATTTGAGCCAACAAATTGTTTAATGTATGGGATTGAATCGTGCATTTTATTGGTGGGGAAACATGCACATGAAGGGATAACGTGTATGATGAATGGTAAATCCGTACATTCCACTTATAAAAACTACCTCGAAAGGTCAAAAAATACATAAGGCCTTAAATTAAATGACTCCAAAAATGAACAAAAAGGATCAATGAAAACACAAGAGTGGTGTGGGTGAAAAACATAAATAAAAAGTGAAGATACCTTTCCCTAACATACCTTAGTCATTATTGTATGCAAAAATGTTTTCATTTTCCTTTATTCTTGCAAGTGAATGCTTCATAGGTATGTTGTTGTCCTATAATAGGAGAAGCCTCCTCAAGTATCTCATTCATGGAGTGGATATTTCCTTGACCCGGAACCTTAGGGAAACCAATTAATGAATTTGATTTTGGGATGGTATTTTGAATATAACAACCTCTTAATTCCTTTTGAAGATTGACACCTAGTATAAAAAATAAAGCAAACTGCAATTTGAGCTTCCCCCTTTTACATTACTCTGTATGAGTGTCATAAAAAAAATATCAAGATGAAAATCAGAAATTTCCTTTTCCAAAGTTGGGGAAACGTCAATGGGAACCTTAGTCACAATTTACAACTTCTAGGAGATTCCCAAAACAATTTTGAGTCAAATTTTGCATAACGAACAACATGACTTTTTCATAATTCAAGACAGTTTTCCAACATTTGAGAAATAATCTTGACCATAATCTTCAGCCTGATAGAGAGTTATGAGCTTATTAACAACCATACCCTTAGCATAAAAATCATACATAGGTTGGTTAACTATGTTTGATAACGACCGCTCTTTCTCGTCTTCTTAGTTACATCCTAGGGTTGATTCTTGGCTATCATTCTTTTAGTTTTGATCATCATCCACATTAAAAAAATGATTACATATAAATAATGAGGGTTGATTCTTAAGGCATATTGGGTCAATGAAATGTGAGGTTTCTTTATCTCCTCATATTCATCGGCTTAATTCATTTTTTCTTGAAACAAGTTCTCAATCATGTCACAAAAAGGGATGCAAACCACTAGCTTAATTCTAACTCTAAGGGAATATGGAAATGCAAATTGTAAATATATACCTACCTTTCCACTAAAATAGGATATTTGATTCTTCCAATCCCTATTTTTCTTCAAGAGAAATCTCTTTTCATTCTCCTTCTTATTACCATTTAGACAACAATCAAATACCCCGTGAATATGGCCCTCATTGACACATTCAACATGTTCCTCTATTGATTTCTTTGTCTTAAGTAAATATCATGCACGAGTAAGGTTGTTGCAATTGAATTCAAACTTATATCATATATTTCATGTTTCAAAATGAGGTCTTACCACTTGGTATTTGTGCTCAATCATGTCTTCATCATAATGCTCATTTTGGTAAAAGAATTATAGAATATTAACATTTGAGGGTGCGATGTCTTGACTCTTGGTCATATTTATCCTCATTCGCAGGAAGGCTAGTAGTGTCATGGTCCTAACTTACTCATCATAAATATAATTATTTGGATCTGCAAAATTATCTTCTAAAGAAACACAACCTTTATGAGAACATGTATGAGAAAAAAATTATTTTCTTTAAAATTATTGAATATCTCTCATGCGAACAATATTTTGACCCTTCATTTCATTAATTATTTTCCCCAAGTAAATTTTATGAACTTATGAAGGAGATGAAGATGATACAACTTCATCCTATTTATGAACACCTTCATTCTCACGAAAATATTAGATTTGTGCAGTGAGATGATTTTTTTAGATCCTTGAATCTCCTACTAAGAAATAGAATTTGGCCCTCTAGTTCATGAATCATTTGTATAAACTCAAAATCATGCATCTCATTCTTGAGAAAATGAAATTGAGTAAATTTGTCTCCTCACATTAAGCCCCCATGCGCTCTTCTTGGCTAGGAAGGGATGACAACTCACAAAAAAATTCTAATGAGTCGAGATTCCAACAATTTGGGAGTTACCATATGAGAATTTGTTGCCTTAATTCTACTTTATTTATCACCACAAGAAGTAGGACATTGCATTCAACACGACAAAGTATTTCTTTTTTGGTGGAGTTGAGAAGAAATATTTACCCATGTTTCCCAAAAGATATTAAGATTAGACACATAACATGAAACAAGAATGGCATGAGAATGCTCCCCTTTCCCTCAAGAATATTCCATCAACATTGTTATCTTCCCAAGGATAAAACATTTCCTTGGAAAAAATTTCAATTTAGATGTTTACAATCTACCAATTTTCTCCAATGCTTACTCAAGCGATTATTAAGAAAACTGTGGCTCAAGAATTAAGATGATTTCTCTAGTAAAAAAGGAAATCCAACTCCACATATTTCGATTGGATAACTGGTCTATTGTCTAGGAAACGAAATCTCATGGTGGGTATGGAACCAAGGATTCTAGCAATGACTGCTAAAATCCTATGAAAGCTAATGTGAGGAAAGTATGAATGATGGAAAATGGTTTTGCAGTTCGACAAAAAATATTTCATACGGGAAAGAAACTAGTCTCTAGATTATATTCTCCAAGTGAGAGGATGGATGTCCATTTGGAGACCTATGAAATATTTCATTCCAATAATAATGGTTCAGTTTACCAAGATTTTAGGAAATGCTAAAAAAATTAATATCTAGAAGAATAACATCATGAGTTTCCAACTACTTGACTCTCAGGGGTCTCCCTCAAAATATATGATTTGACAGCAATGAAAATTCCCTTTTTTAAATTTCTTCATGGGAAAAATCTTTAGGGTTATTAAGAGGGTGGGACATTTTGGGTCCATCTTCACACTTGTTCCATTTGGTGGCCTCAATGGAGCATAGATTGCATGGTTTTGCCCTTCATAACGTCAAAGAATCAGACTATAGATCATATGATAAGTGCATTGCACCACCTCCACAACACATTGAATGATTTTGGTGTTGTTCCGAGGCCCTAGACTTGTGCATAACTTCTACAAGGACTATATGATATTTTATAGGGTGGCAGCTATTTAATATTAGCTTGTGTGTCACACTGTAAAGGATGCATCCTCTAGTCCTCATATAAGATTTGTTTCCATGACACCCCATGTAGTAATGAGAGCCAAAGATCAATACTCCTTAGTAATATTATTTTCATCTTAAACAATTAGAAAAAAGTCAATTGTATCACCACGAAAAACATTGCTTGAGTGCACCAAATCATTTAGCTCCTTCCATAATTTGTGTAGTATAGGACTAGTGTATGAGCATGTGGTTAATATTCTCATCATTTTCTTTGCATATCAAGCACCATCCAGGTCCACAAGTATTCATCTTCTAAAGCTAATCCTAGGATAGGACCATGCTCTTCTAAGGAAGTGAAGTAAATTTGAAATTTTTTAATGGGAATTTGTATTTTCATATCTTCCTCCACCAACATCTAGGACCCTGCTTGATTTCATCTTCAAATAATTCCTTGTACCCAAGTTTGGGTGTGTATGTGCCTCTGATTCTATTTTTAATACATCTATTATGTCCTCTTACTCCTTAACTTGTACATGACTAAGCTTCAATCTGAAAATTTACTCCTAGTGCTCATTGAACAACATCATCATTGGAAAAAACTATTTTATTTACGTGTAGTCATTCCTAGCTCCAGTTGTTGATTCATTGTTCGCTACTTGGGATAGGGTGAAATGTTCTTTCTCTATGAGTAATGAAATTAACCTTTCTGATAGTCTGAAGCAATATCTACATCCAACCCATGGGTCCTCTCTAATGTGTTCCTATTGTCCATCCCTAAGCGCTCATGCAAGCTAATTTCCAATGAGAGAGAAATCCTTCACCCTGGCTTCCAAAAAAATTAAGGATGTTGCCAGTAACAGAAGCTGGAAGCATTCCTCACACCTCCAAAAATCCTTCCAGATCCCAGGAGTAAGAGTTGAACCTTAACTTTTTCAATTAATAAGTTGAACCCCAAATATTTGTTTTCAAATTTATGCAAATTTATGGAAAATTTGTACCCATTTCAATGCTTTTATATTGCCCACATGTTTGCCTGAGCTATCTAGTTATTAAATTTTATCCAAACAAGTACTTTTATGTAACCCCAATGATTTCTTACTTGGGTTGAATTAATGAACAATTTATTAATTAGGACCAAATTCCCGTGATGTAGTTTATGCTAGAAATTTTTTTGTTCTATGTTATGTTTCATATTTGTATTGAGTAACGACAAAAACCACTCAAGGAATGTGAGAAGTTTATGTTCTATGTTTCCAATGAGGAAATGGTTGACGAGAAAGTTGGGAAGAGGATCAAAATTTCCACCAAATTTCATTATCACTGCAATATTTACTTTTATTTCATGGGATGGGATAATCACGAGTGCAAGTCCAAGGTGATTTTCTCATGAAGAATGTCTATTGTTTGCAGTGCAACCCTTGAGGTGTTGAGAAGGAAAATTTTCACCAATTTTCCAAGCTAAATTGTTGTAATATTTTTACCCCATATAACTTTTAGATAAAAAAATGAGACTTTAATTCAACGTAGCTCAACTTTTCCCTAGCTTGGAATTCCATAAATGCAATGTGTGACTCATGAGTTCTATTTATCAAGAGGCCAATATTTCAGAATGGTAGGCTTACAATATTATTATTGTCTACAACATAAATTTGATACTTTACTATGAGAAGGTGAGCTGATTTTAGTTTCCCAAAAAACTCAATGTCACTTAAGATTTATTGATTACATTATTTCCTCAACTCAAAAATGATTGTTCATTTTCATTCTCAACACTTATACCCATCATATTTTTTATTTTATGAGTCCTATTCGCTTCATTCTAACACTCTTTCCCATCATATATAGTATTTTACGAGTATTTTAAGGACCAACAAGCCTTAACATCTGTGTCTCTCTTTCTCAGCACAAGGATCTCCAATATCTAGTCTTTCTATTGTATCACTCATAGCTTAGACAATTATTTCTTTGGTATTTTGTGTCTTTTGTACTATCGCATATTTTTTTGTGGATTTCCTAGAAAATCATTTTTCTTTGTCTTATCTTATTTTTCTTTCGTCATTGATATAGGAGTCTCTTTTATACTCACAAATAGTGTTTTATTTGGGTGTACCTTTTAGTCTCATTGAAATACTTTTCTTTTCACTTACTGGAAATTAATAAAACTATAATTATCTCTTTCTGAAACACATGTTATTCTTCTCCACATTTTTAAGGTATCCTCCCTAGTAAACCCCCCAGTGTAGACTACTACACCTAACCTTGAGTGATTCTAACTGGGAACTTTCTCACACAAAACTAGGTAGATGCCCAGTGGCATTGGTTAATATTTGTTGAGCTATCCCCTTGGGCTTATCTTATCTATGAATTTAGTTCTGATGTTGTATTTTTGATAGAATTTAAGGTCTTTGCACCTTTCTCAAACATACTGTGTGACTATGCCACAGGGTGAGCATGCTTAGTTGGAAATTGTCTACTTGAAGTGTATTCAAATAATTCCTAAAGTTCTGATATATGATGTCTTCTATTCGACATTTTGTCCAAGAATCCATGCTGTTGTGTAAAATCAGAATCAGGAAATGGTAATATTTCATTGTATATAGCACAAATTTCACCTCGAATGGAGCCAGAAATATTGTTATGAGAAAGGACAAGGTTACCCAACATATCTAGCTACCTAATATTTATTGGAATTGTGCCAAAAAAATCATTACTTCCCAAAATTAAGAGCCACCAGATTTACATAGTCAAAAATTTGAGGAGGAATTTTGACTGTGCTTGTTTCCGTGAAGTGATAAATATGTTAAATTCTTCATTTTTCAAAACCCTTTAGGAATAAATAATTGTAAATAATTGTTATAAAGGTGAAAAATATCAATATTGTTGGCAATAGACATGGATAGAGACAACCCACCCATGAGAAATTTATTATTGACTGATATTCCAGGAAAAAATTGTGAACTCAAAATCTCATCTACTAATTTTCCACATAACTTATTGTGTGTTATGTCTAAAGTTACTAAAGGAACACTTGATAGATAGCAAGGGATTTCACCAGAAAAATTGTTCCCATCCTAAAGGGATTCTAATAATGCCTTGATCACCATTCATAACTGGAAGCAATCATTTCACTCTCTCTCATTCAACCCATATTCATTGCTAGCTATAACCAATCTATCAAATTCATGCACTCTCGTAAAGTGTTCACTATTCTAATTGTACATTGATTCAGGGACAAAGAGATAGAGGCTAGGCTCTTGGCATGACAAAGCTCTGATGTTATTGATACATAGAGCATGTTAGCATCAATTCTCAATATTCCAAGAGACAAATAGTTGCCTAGATCTTGAGGTAAATGGTCTTCAAACTGGTATCATTCTAAAGATTTATTTAAGAGAAGAGTGAGATGTAAGGCCCAATTTGGAGGGAATGGTGTTGATACTTTGACAAGGAAATCATGAATTATGACAGAAAGAAGCTTTACCTTGTTGCATCAAATAATATTTTCAGCCCCAGTTTTGAATTCTAGGTAGACTTCCTCTTCTCAGCCAGAGGAGAGGGGGATTCAAATATTTTATAGCATAGGGACCTTTTTTTAAACTTTATCTTATAAATTATTAAATTTGTTTGTTACTCATCTATTAGGGAGAGTCAACAATAGTTCACATGTGAAAAAATTATTTTTGGAAATAACAAATAGCCAATTTGTGGTAAAATGGAGTCTCTTAAGCACATTTTGTGGGAATGTCACATAGAGAAAACTATTGGCATCAGGTTCAAACATAAGTCTCCTATATTTTTCAAAGGGATATTCACTAGAGGTTTGTATTATTGGGTGACTCCAAACAATTAACTTCTACTTGTATAACTAGTTAGCATATCTTAGTCCAAAGGAGATATGAAGGATCTCCATACACTACAATTTGAACAAATAACATAGAGTTGTAGGCTACCAGTGGAAGTTTTAGAGCATGCTTAAACTTATTAATAAAATCTTATAACATCATGTTTCAATTAGTATCACCAATAATCCACACAAGAACACTTCCCATCATTGAAATGATGGATTTAATTGTTATCTCACAAAAATTTCTCACACAACAATCTTGGAAATGAACTTAATGGACGTATGGAAATCACCACACTCTAAGGTTCATGAAAATATGAACATATTTAACTGTGTATGCAGAGAATATTTTCTTTATGCACCTCCTCCACATCATGTAGTACATAGTTTGTCTTAGGTACATAACCTGCCTCCTTTATTTTTCCATAAAATATCTCGAGCTCTACATTAATATTCTGCATTTTTGGGTGTGAACTATCTCCTACAAGGAAAGTATGAACCTTCCCATTAGATTTTTTTTTTTACGAATAAGATCACTTAACCTTATATCTAAATTGTTGAAAATTAATCTATTAAACCTGTTACTAAGGCAAAATCATGAAACCTACCCCTATGCAAGCTTGCCTAAGGCCCCTATCCTTATCCACCAAGGAGTGACCTAACGAGGGTCTCTTGAAAGAACTAACTTACACCAAATCCTGGCATATGGCTTACGCATTTGTGGATTTTCATGGACTGAGTTCAAAATAGGTTTTGAACCTATAGTCATGGAATTTATTCATGCATGCTTTACATAATCCTCCTAAGGGCCAACCTTGTTGTTGTTTTTACATAGAAGTGGCATATGATCAACAATCACCTTGTAAAGGTCACCATACTACACATCTCTAGCCAAATTCCTTTCAAGAATTTGCTAGACTAAAATGACTGATAATGCATTGTTATCCTTCAAATGCAGCTATATACTGAAAATATATTATAGAAGAAACTAAAAAGAGATTTTTCTTCGAACCAAGATTAAATAAAAGATGATTCAATTCAGCAATTGGTGTTTAGAATAAAATGGGGCCCACTTGCTTCATAGGATATGTATTACATTCACCTAAATTCACTAGGATTCATTTTTCCTACTCCTAAACCATGTTGAAGAGTCCAAGTCATGTATCGATACCCGAAAATAGGTTTCTCTATTGCCATGAAGATAGGATCAAAACCTATTGTGAAATTAGTGATTTATTGATGGTTTATGTGTTACTCCCAAGAAAAATAAGTATTTATATATGCATAAATAATAAGGAAAGTCCCCCTTGTTTTATCGTTTTCAAGAAATAAACAACAATGAATGAGAAACTCAGGTCTTCCTCCTCATCATAATTCTTCTTATAACAGAACAAACAACACCTACTCATTTCAATGGCATCTGATGATTGTTGGGGTTTATTGGTTGGGAGATCATGTACTATAAATGACATGTTTCTAGCGAAGGAATATCTTCCTCAGTGACACAATTTTCCTTAACAAAAAAAAGAGCTAAATGTGGAGGCTTGCCACCCTCCTCATAGCACATGCTACTTTCTCCCAATGGGTGTAAGGATGCAAGAATATTATAATTCCCTTTACAAAGACACTAGGAGGGTGAAATTAAGCTAATTAGTTAGGTGAAAAAGCTGAAAGACTCAATTTTCTATGAAATATGGGGCTTCATTTGAAGGCTTTCAAACCTAACTTCACCATATCTAAGGCTTGTAAATGGCATTTTTCTAATGGTTTAACATAACTAAGAAATTTAGACATGAACATTCAAGGTTTTTGAACTCTCTATTAGTGAGAGATAAATTATGGATATGAGATTCATCTTAGCTAAATAAAAGGCATTAATTAGAACCTCCTATATACATATATTAATATATGTAACTATAAAAAAGGCATGGCATAATAATAAATATGGGCCCATAAAGGCCTTCATCCTATTTCTTTTAAAGGTTGTAATTATGGTATGTCTTACAAACTTAAGAAAGGTAACCCTAGGTTATAAAATCATATCCCAAAGGACATATTAAATACCAAAAATGATGGCCCAATTCCCAATGCTAGAAATTTCATATTGTAAGGATTTTGAGGCCAAGTTTTGGGAGAATGTAGAGATCCCAATCTTGACATGATCACCAACCAGACCATAATAGAGAAACCCCACGTAGAGGAGGAAAACATATATATAAATTTATAGGGCATATCCTTCATGTATATTAGTTGTGAATACGACTAATATACACTGGTTTCCCTTAGGCCATACTAGCATTAATGAATTCTCCATTATAGCTTCCTCAGCCTGACATAAATGTTAGGTAACTCATCAATCCACTTAAATTTTGTTCACAATTTTGATTCATTCTCAAGCCAAATGCCATTATTTTTACATTTTTAATCCATCCCTCCTCAAATCTCACTGTACTAAAAAAATCAAATGGTACGGTATATATATATTCATACTTCCCATGAAGGGAGTTCTTACTGCCATCACCCATTATTGCAGCAGGGGAATTCTCTTTGTACATCTATATGTACAATTATATGTTCATATATTGTGTTAGAGTGCACCCATACTAACAATGGTTATCAAGCCACTCTTGTTCATGGTCTATCCACCCAGAATACAACGTTGAATGAATATATACTCAAGAATAGGCTGGATAAGTAAGAGTACACTCTAGAAATCTTAAATAAGGAAGCTGGAAATGGATTCCATGTTGGCTAAAATATGGAGGGTTTGGAGATGCCAATAGTAGGGATGCAATATTAAACTTTATTCAAGCTCAAAATATGGCTAACAATTATTATTTCAATGAAGAATAAATGTTAAGGCGTTAACACTTAGGACAATTGAGAGGCTATTCTTGAAACCTATACTCGTTAGCTTCGATAACAAGGCAAAAACAAATGATATTTTAATTTGAGTGAGTCGGATTCATCATTAATGCAGAGGAAAAAAATATCACCTTTCAAGCCAACCACAATGAAATACCAATGCTAATCAATCCAATTCCATGCTTAGATTTAGAATCGGATGGAAGAAGAATACTTAAATTTTTTAATGAGTTGATGTGTTAATTATTACTCCCAAAAAATCCAATGTTCTAAATATGAAAAAGCAGGATGGGCACTCCCTCTTGGTATGTTATTTTCAATAAAATTTGGAACAACAATGAATGAGGAAGGCCCTCAAGTATTCATCCTCATCATTATTTTTTTATACAACTATATCCAACAATTGTTAGCCTAATAAAGATTCGTTGAAGCCTATAACGGAGATGTAAGGGCTGAGAGCTCAAGATCACCGCTGCACTAGATTCTTAGGAATGATATATTTATCAATGAATATTACAAATCTTACTTTTAGCTATTTTTTAAAGAATAAGATAAATTATCCATATTTATAAATTGTTCAAAATTAATCTATGAAACTTTTTACTAAGACAAGGTGAGACACCCTACCCCAATGCAAGCTTGCCTAAGGCACTTGTCCTTAAAAACCACAAATATAACTTACAAGTGTATCTTGAAAGAACTAACTGACACAAAATCTTGGCATGTGGCTTAGGAATTTGTAGGATTTCGTGGACTAATTTCACAATAGATTTTGAACCTACCTTCACGGAATTTCTTCATACATGTTTTGCATAAACTACCTCAGGGCCAACCTATTTCTTGTTTGTACATAGAAGTGGCATAAGATCAACAAACACCTTGTAAAGGTCACCATCCTGCACACCTCTAGCCAAAGTCCATGGGGTTTCTAGATTACAATCACTGATATTGAATTTTTATGTTTCAAATGAAGCTATATACTTGAAATATATCATAGAAGAAACTGAAAAGAGAATTTTCTTCGAACAAATATTAAACAATTATTCAACTCAACAATTGGTCTTTTGAATGAAATGGGGCCCAATTATTTCAAATGAGGTGTAGTTTCATCACCCAAATTCATTGGGGTTCATTTTTCTTACTCCTAAACCACGCTGAAGAGTATAAGTCATATATCAATAGCCGAAAATAAGTTATTCTATGGCCAAGAATATAGGTTCGAAACGTATTGTGAAATTAGTGATTGATTGATGGGTTATAAGTTACTCCCAAGAAATGCAAGTTTTTATATATATGAAGAACTAACAAGGACACTCCTTCTTATTATATTGGTTTCAAGAAATAAGCAACAATGAATGAAAAAATCAAGTCATCCTTCTCATATCACTATCTGATGCAATTCTTCTTCCTATAGAACAAGTGCCACCTACTCATTTCATTTCCATTTGATGATTCTCAAGGTTTATTGCATGGGAGATCATGTGTTATAAATTTCATGTTTCTAGGCAAGGAATATATTTCCCGAAAAAATTTACTGTCGAAAAAAAATAAATAAATGTAGAGGTCTATCACCCTCCTCATAGCACATGTTAATTTATCCCAATGGGTGCAAGGTTGCAAGCATATTATAATTCCCTTTACAAAGGAATCAAGAGGATGACACTAAGATAATTTTTTAATTGAAAAAGCATGAAGACTTAGTTTTCTATGGCTTCATTGGAAGGATTTCAAACATAACTTCACCATATCTAAGGCTTGTAAATCGCCTTTTTTTCAAATGTTTTAACAAAATTAAGAAATTTAGACATGAAAAGTCAAGGTTTTGAACTCTCTATCAGTGAGAGATAAATTCTAGCTATGAACTTGCTTTCAGTCAAATATTTTTTTTTACTTAGACCCACCTAAATATACATATATTAATATATATAACTTGAAAAAACGCATGGAAGAATAAAACATATGAGGCCATAAAGGCCTTCATCCTATTTTTTCTAAAGGTTATAATTATGGTTTGTATTACAAGCTCAAGAAAGGTCTAGGCTATAAAATCATATCCAAAAGGAAATGTTAAATACAAACACTATGGTGTAATTCTAAATTCTGAAAATGTGATACTGTAAGGATTTTAAGGCCAAGGTTTGGGAAAATGTAGAGACCAAAATCTTTACATGATCACCACCTAGACCATAATAGGGAAGCCACACATATAGAAATAAAACTTAAATAGAAATTGGTAGTTCATATCCTTCATGTAGTTTAATCATGAATAAGACTAATGTACACTAGTTTCCCTTAGACCATACTAGAATTAATGACTTCTCCATTAAAACTTCCTCAGCCTTACATAAATTCTAAGTAACTCATCAATCCACTTAAAGTTTGTTCACAAATTTTATTCATTCTCAAGGAAAATGCACTTATTTTTACCTTGTTAATCCATCCCTTCTCGACTCTCACTCTACTAAAAAATCCAATGGTAAGGTATATATATAACCATACTTCCCACGAATGGAATTCTTGCTGCCATCACCCACTATTTCAACAAAGGAATGTTATTTATACATGAATATGTACAATTATATGTGAATATCTTGTGTGAGAGTGCACCCATACTAACAATACCAATTACACCACTCTTTTTCATGGCCTATCCACCTAGAATACAAGTTTGAATGCATATATACTCAAGCATAGGGTTGAGAAATAAAATTAACACTCTAACAATATTGAATAAGAAAGCTAGAAATGCATTCCATGTTAGCTAAAAAATGGAGGGTTTGGAGATGCCATTATCAAGGATGCAACAATAAAATTTACCCAAGATTCAAATATGGCTAAGAATTCTTTGTTCAAGGAAGAAGAAATGTTAAAACATTAACACTTAGGATAGTTGAGAGGGTATTCTTAAAATTTATACTTATTAACTACGAGAACGAGGAAAAAACCATGATGATATTTTAATTTTAGTGAGCCTTAATCCTCATTTTTGTAGAGGCCAAAACTCTCACATTTCAAGCCAACCACAATGCAATACCAATGCTAATCAATCCAAGTCCATGCTTGGATGTAGAATGGGATGGAAGAGTTTTATGGGTTAAGTATTACTACCAAGAAACCAAAGGGTCTAAATATGCAAAATCAATATGGATACTCCCTCTTGGTATATTATTTTCAAGCAACTGGGGAACACCAATGTATGAGGAAGGCCCTTAAGTCTTTTACCTCATCCTTGCTCTCTGATACAACTATATGAAACAATTGTTAGCCTCATTAAGAGGCCTTGATGCTTATCACTGAGATGTAAGGTATGAGAGCTCATGCTACTTTTGGACTAGATTCTTAGGGAAGATATATTTATTAATGAATATTACAAATCTTAATTTTAGCTATTTTTTGAAGAATAATATCACTTAGCCTTATTTATAGATTGTTGAAAATTAATATATGAAACTTGTTACTAAGACAAGATGAGACAACGTACCCCTATGTAAGCTTTCCTAGGGCCCCTATCCTTATGCACCAACTAACTTTCATGTTAGTTTAAAGGTGAAGGCCATTAGCCCTAGACTCCTAGTTGATGTATCAAAGCTAGGATTTTTTTAATGACCTTCAATGAAGAGTGCCATGACTACAAGATGTGAAATTTATCATTAACATAATCATATGTTGGGGGGATTCTCAATATCATTTTAAAGGATAAATAAAGGGACAAGTACAAGGGGAGATAAAAGGAAAAGGAAAAGGATAGAAATAAAACTAAAGCAATTGAACACGTTGAGTCTAGTATACCACTGGTTGATTATGTGCAAGTCCATGAGGAATAAGGGAGGTTGCATGATGGTTCGGTTAAATATAAAAGGGGGCATAAGAAGGTTCCTTGAATGTTTAGATAAGTAATATACCATCTACTAGATATCATCCTTCACCATCCACTTGCAAGAAATCATCCAACATGTGCAGATCCTATAGTATGTATAGAGGTTGATGAAGGTGCTTCCAAGGATAAAGGGAAGGAAAACATCGAGGAGACAATGAAATAAACATGTGATTGTGTTTTTGAAGGTTCTACAGAGTTGGAAGAAATGAAATTTTCTTTGAAGTTGTTGTTCTACAATCTGATTTCGAGAGTCAACTGTGATCTGGGCCTTACTGCCACGAAACAGACCTCATAGGGCATCATGGGTTTTTTGTATCATGTGTTGTGTAGGATTCTCCAACATAATATTGATACATTTAAATAAAATTATTATCAATGGAGATAAAAGTAGTTGAAAAAAACTTCATGGTTTCTTGTTGTTCTATTTTATAGATCTAGGGAACGAAGAAAATGAGTAATTGGTGAGATTGTGAGGGCACTATCAGTAGATGAAAATTTTGAAAAAATAAGTTTAATTCATGTGAGGCTTCCTAATAGGAATACACTTTTTTTTGTTGATTTAGTGACTTCACTTATTTCAAAACATCTACCTAGAAACATGACATCTCGGGGTGTTATAGTATTACAACAACTCTCATTATCCAAGAAGTAACTTAGAAAGAATAATGGAGACAATTTAAAATTTTAGAATTATTATTAAATTCTTCGAAATAAACCCAAGTTAGCATTTTCCTAGGCTAAGATTTTAATTTTCTTTTAAAAGTGAGAAAATCACTAAAAATTTGGTTTTTAGACTTCTGTGGTGATCATTTTGTAAGAAGTGTTCCGGATTATCCACAGTATCGAAGAACATGTGTCGACGTTTCGAACCCCAACTGGGATCCATCATCACTAAAAATTTCTTAAAATTAAAAGACTTCAAAATAAAAGGCATATAACAGGACCAAATAGTGAAATAGCAAAGTTGCAAAAAATAAATTTGTGAACGGCTGAGTTGTGACGAAACATGGAAATTGTGCATTGTGAATTCCCAAAATGTCAAAACATTGATATCACATTATGTTTAAAGACATCACACAGTCGCAGTTTCGCATTTTGCATTTCGAAGATTTCTTAAATCACTAAAGCATGATGACTATAAAATCATCGATGAAACATCCTGATATAATGCCATTTTTTCAGTATCACGTGGACCTATAATTTCGAATTTAATGTTCATTCATGTATTTTTGTAATCTCAAGTTATTAAATTGATAGTTTAGTTGTAAAAGTAAATACCAAAGGATTCCCATTACACATGAATTAAATTGATAAGGTTCTTAAAGATGTTTTGAAATGATTTGGGCTTATCATATCTGGTTTTATTTGAACAAGATAATTCTAAAGTTCAAGGCATAAAAGCATGTCAGTAAAGCATGAGGGAAATATGCCACCTCGCCACAGTTAGTCATGCAGCAAGAGGAGAACAACGAAATGGCTCTCTTAATCACAGATACCACATGTAATCCAGATATTGGTTCTTCAGGTTGGGAAGGCATTTACCAACTCTTAGAGAATGAGAAACCTCGAGTAATTCCATACACGCAAGTTGAACCTGATGATACTTCTTCCAACAATTCAGAATCATGGACAGATGCGGCTAACTCCTTTCTTCATAGAAATATTTCATGTCCAAAAATTCTTCCATACACTGACTTAGTGAGATGGATGTTAGAAAACGTGGATATAAGAGATAAATAATTTTTTAACAATAATAGAATTGTAATTGGTTTCCTCAAGCCAAAAAATTTAAGGAAGTTGTATAAACTACTAGAACCTCAGAATAAATATGACTCACAATTCATTCATAAGTTCATGCAAGAGAAGGAAAATCATGCGGCAGTAATGAAAGAGTGGATAAATTAACCTAAAAAGCATAAGTGTGATGACAAGGGTATGTATTTAGTCACTTCTCTTAAAAATTCCTTAATCTCAAATAGTTGCAATTATGTGTCGCATCTTTGGGTCTGTGAATACTAATAATTTTAAAGAGAATTGGGCACCCTTGATAGAATGAGTCTCTGATGGGTATATTCTAAATTGGGAAACCATTCTTTCTGACAATTTGATAAGACTCATTACAACCTATATAGAAAATCGAAATGTTATAACCAATGAAACACCTCCTTTTTACATGAGCTCTTATATCATGGATGCAGTCTGTTTTTCTTATGTATTTCCCTCCTTTCCATGGAAATCGAAGAGAGAAGTAGAAACCCCCATCTTTGTCTAGTTAGATTTCTTGTGGGAATCAAAATACTACTGTCATATTTTCAAAATCTACAATGAAATAATGCACCCTATCTATGAAGTCATCTTTGAAACCAAAATCCCTAGAATTACCCGTGAAGTGGATAAAAGTCTTAATTATATAGTTACGTGGTTTGGTGAGGAGTAATTTACATAAATTTGTGTTTTTGGAAGCTATTCACCTCCACATGTTCTATCTCTATACGTACCAGAAAAATTATTGGCCAAATATTTCCTATCAAACAGTTGGCAACAGTTTGACAAAATTTTTGAAAGATGCCAAAAAGACGATTTGGCCAACTTTCCCTTTTTCGTGTGCCTCATAAGCATTAAACAATTTAAAGCATGCCTGTCTTGAAATTGGTTGTTTAAAACCATTTAAATTCCTATTTTTACCCAATAGAAATTATGATGCTTACGGTTTTGCAAGAGAAATAACAAATCAGGTAAAGCATCGAGCATTTCCAAGTGATCCTGATAGGTTTAATGATACGTTTGAGTCAATTTCTAAGTTTTAATGAGTTAATAAAATAACAACAAAAAGACTCAATCTTGAAGTCCTGGTAAATTTTAAAGAGTATCGAGAAAAAATAAATGCTCATCTGTCAAAATATTTGGTCAAAATATCAGCACCAAAAATGGAACAGATTGCAGTTTCAAAGTCTTCACCTCTTTTACAAATTGTAGAGATAGGAATTACAAATTTTGGGCAAGATGAAAAGCTCACCAAAGACTTGGAATATTTTGAGATGGTACTGTTTATAGATGATACTCTGACCAATCATGATACTATTCAGTTAGATGTCGCAATTATTCTTGGCATTATAAACTCGGTAACTTCTATAGTAGAGCCAGGTACACAACACATGACTATTGATAAAGTTAATTTCAAGAGTCAAGAAGAAGGAAAAGAAACCTCATTCACTGTATAGCTTCATAAAAATGGCTTTGAGCAAACAAAAATGCAAAGACATAGTGATATAGAAGAGAAAATAGAAGCTACATCTGCGTAAGACATGGAAATCATATTGGCTTTCCCCATTGATTAAATAATCCTCAACATTGAGGAATGACCTCTATTTGATATATTATATAGTCCAAAACATAAATTTGTCATAACCAAATCAAAGAAGAGGTGAAGGATGGAGAAATATATAGAATTAACTCCAAATGTAACACCAATGCAAGTCCTTTGGAAAGAGACTCAATCGGCTCCAGAGGAATAACTTTATAAATTGTCTCAATTTGTAGGTGCTTACGTAGATGCAACCATTCATAAAGAAAAATAAATTAAAACATTAATCAGAGAAAAGGACTAGAAAATTTCTCAAATGGAGAAATTTTCCTTGAATAAAAATCAAAGATTGAGCAGGAGCTGCAATTAAATTCACTACTCTTCAGAAAGAGTTTGAGGGTCTTAAAATAAAACTTGCGAGTGAGCTTACAGAAAAAGATCAATTGATTCATTAGCTACATCAGAGAATTAGGAAGTTACAGGAAAATCCCAAAATCAATGCAATCAACAAGGAAGCAGAAGAGTTGGAGACATGACTGTCAAAACAACAAACAATTTTCTATCACAAGATAAAACAAATTAAAGAGATAATTAAAACCAGTGATCTATTAGTCAATTAGATGTCTGATCTGAGAACTTATTATGATGAGATTGATGATAAAGTGTATATATATATAAATTTGCAAAACACTGCACAAGGTAGAGCGGTCGATCTCCCTCATCTTGAAGAATCAATCGAAGACATAGTATTTGGAGACTGGGACATCAAAATGAAAAGTGTGGAATTCGCTATTATCAGAGCTAAGAATATATCTTCCATCGTTTTTGAATACATGAAAGATTCTCTTTTGCAAGCCAACCTAATTGAGGATTTTCCAAAAGACACTTTGCCAGATATCAAATTCATATGGCAATATTGGCAAGAAAACATCAATAAGAAAATATCTTGACATTCAAATCCTAAAAAAATCAAATATGGAAAGTTACTAGTACTTGTCAATTAAACCTCATAGCCAATGGCTAATGTTGAAGTGTCTCTCCAACGCAGCAGATCAACATCTTCTAGCATTAAAGGATGCAATATTCATGGGGAAAATGTGAATGCAACTAATTCATCCCCCTTAGCTCGAACATATGGTGAAAGCATGCCATCTCGAGCATAAGTTAGAGAATGAATCTTAGAATCAATCATGACACTGTTCCAATCGATGCAATTTATTTTCCTAGTTTTTAGTTAGATAGTTTTAGAGTAATAGTTGTAGAGACTTCTTTCACAAGTCTTCTATTTTTGTAATATTAATTAGTATCTAAACCCCTTTCATGCATTTAGAAAGGGTTCCATAATATTTAGAAGATTAATTTCAGAACTTACATTATTGTTGGAACAAAAGTTATCTAATTGGAAATACGAACCCTGAAGCTATATTTTTCAGATCTAAAGGTATGATGCAACGAGTAGTATTATCTATGTATTAATTTTTTTATGTTTCTGAGATTTATAGAAAAATTATTTTTGTCTACTTGCTTCATTTTTATAAGCATTGAAGTGATATGTGTTCTTATTACTATTGATATAATATATTGAAAAATATGTTGTTAGATGTGAAACTAAGAAGTCTTTTATGTGATTTATGTTCTTCATCAACTAAATTGATTAAAGTGATTTAGTTTGTTACATGCACTTATATTCATTAAGTATACAATGATCTGTATTATTTCATTCTTGTGAAACTTTTCCCTATAATCATATAAAAGAGTATGATCCCGAGAAGTAGTTAAATTTAGTGGTAATTTATGTTATCATTAGAAATAAATCACCCCTCTTGTTTTGATTCTATTCCTTTTTTCTATTCATATAAACTCAATTTATATGATAGATTGGTCCCTATATCCCCAGTCAGACCCACCATTTCAATGGAAAAGGAGTTTCCTTAAGCTCCCCACTGGATGGAATCCCCAATGTTGAGGTAGCCACCTTCTAGCCTTCAACATTTTTGGTGCTAGAAGGAGGGAAATCCAGCTATGTATGGCATATGAGGCATAATATAAATAAAAAATCCTTCATAAGAGTGAATCCCCCTCCAAATATCCTACAGCTTGTAGATCTCGTTCATTATCTCCTATAAAGTTGTAGAGCCACCTCTCTCATCTCTTGAAGTATTACCTCACATAAATTCTTCAAATTATATTAGTGAATCTCCTAAAGTTCAGTGTTTGATTGAGATATTGGAAAAAATAACCATATCCGTAGAAAATCCTATCAATCCTAAAACTTTTGAAGAAAGTGTTACATACCTATTCCGAGGTACTATTGCATTAACTTGATCACAAAGTGGAAAACTTTGGATAACTCCTTTTGAGTTTCATATTCATTCGCATCATAGAAAAGGTACTACATCAGCATATCAATCAGATATCTATGAGTTCACATCATCTTCACCTCCATTTACCTCTACATTTTCCTTTTCTTAATCCATACCTTCTTACATATTCATCTCCACTCAAACAATTAGTGTTACTATAAGTAGTACTAGCCCAACAGTAAGTTCTTCTCCATACACATCTACTTCTAGAGCTTCTATATCATACTCAAAACAACAAGGAAAGTAATGGATAACTTACCATGGAATAATCCTGGCGTTGTTCAAATGGGGAATCTAAATTCTCTCCCAACACATCCAGAAAAATGACTACCTAAATATAACCCTGATGATGGTCTTCCCATTGAGGAACAAATCGATAATTTTATGTTAGCCATGAATCTCAATGGTTTTGTACATGAAGATGTTGTAGTTAGATTGTTTCCATATACCTTCCAGGGATTTGAAGGATCCTAGTATTTTTCTCTCCGATTAGGTTCAATTAGAAATTGGGATACCTTCCAAGAACAACTTCTTACCAAATTTGTTGATGATAGAACAATTGCATCATTGATCAATTATATTTCTAATATAAAATTTAATTCAAGGGAAAAGATGAAGGACTTCAAATCCAACTTAGCAAGTTATTGAACAAAATCCCAACTACCTCTAAGCATGGATTGGATGTTCAAATAGAGTGGTACATATCCTCCATTCCCTCTAATATAACAATTTTTGTACATAGAGCCAATAAGGTTGCCCTTGTAGAAAACATGAAAGAAACTTTGTCTATTGAAAGAAGAATTGTTGCTATAGAAAAGAAAACAGAGGTATAAGATAAAAAAATCTAAAAAGATAACATTCAAAGACTAGTCAAAGAAGAAAACTCCTAAAGATCCTTTTGATCTTGAAGGATAGAAAGAGGTTCTCAAAACCATGTCCAACAAAATGGTCTAAATTAAGAAACAGGTTGTTGAAACCTCTTCCAAAAAACCCTTTAGATCATTTATAAAAAACCAATCATCTACCTCTCAACCTCCCAATGTTATTTCTAATGCAAAATCTGACCAAGAAGAAGAAGAAGAAGAGGAAACAACAGTTGCTTTTGTTGAATCCCAAGAAGAAGAAGTGGTCAAACTACATGGATTATGGGATTTTTTTTTAACCTCTGATGAAGAATCAAAAAGTCATGCCAATTAACACAAGAAGTAAAAATTCTATAGAACCAACAAAAATAACACAGAAATAGAAAAATCCAACTTCTATTGCTAAAGAAAAACCTGTTAACAAAAAGCCTCCAACCAAATCATTTTAGCAAGTCACATCCGATTCTCAACCAATCAAATCTACATTTGATCCTCAGTCTAAAACTTTAGTAGCATCTGATACTATTGAATATAGCATAATTAAGGATATAAAGAAGATAAAAGCCAATATTTCTCTCCATGAACTTAGAAAATTAAACCAACAACATAAGGTTTTATTGAAAGAGATGAATGCAGTCACACCATCTCCTCTTCCTACAAGTGTTATACCTAAAGCTGCTAATGGAATGGGAAAACCCCCTATTGACCATTCCAACAAAGTTAATGCTTCATATTCTATTTTGATAAGTGATAGATCTAATCTCCTTACACCTCCTTTTCTCTTAACCTGTGAAATCTACAATAAGAATGTTCATAACTATTTAATTGATTCTAGGGCCTCATACAATATAATGCCATATTCAATCTGCAAAAAATTAAGTATCTCAACCCAAAATTCATCAAATAATATAGTTCAATTGGATAGATCAAAGATCAAAGTCTTAGGAGAGATCAATTCAGTAAGTTTTAGATTGCCATCAAACTCAAAATTCGCTCAAATAACCGATATACTGATTTCAAACATTCCTGAATTTTATGGTTTAGTTCTTAATAGAGGTTGGCCTAAAAATTACATGGATATTTTGCAATGGAGTGGTCTCACATGTGGCTTCCATATAATGGAAACACTAATCAAATTAGAGTTGATCGTGAAAAACATATAAAGTGCTCAGTTACAGAACTTGGGGAAGAAAATGAGCCTATAGGATTTAATAACAATATTCTGGGAAAATACTCTACAAAATCAATTTTAGGGAATTTCAATGCACAAAGATCACGTTTTTCAATCAACTCTATTAGTTCACAAGTAGAAAATTACTCCTAGACTAATTCCATTAGATGCTTAAATTTTTAAGAAGAAATTGTAGTCCAATATCCATTTTGGAAACTTTATTTCGATGGATCAAGATCCAATGATGGTGTAGGAGAAAGATATGTACTTATTAGCCCAAAGGGCGAAAAAACCTTGCTAGCTCGTAGGTTATAATTTGAATGCACTAATAATATTGCTGATTATGAGGCATTGTTTCAAGGCGTTCGTAAAGCAATTAGTCTTGATATAAAATATATTCATGTGTTTTGGGATTCATATATTGTTGTAAGACAAGTACGAAATACTATTCATAGTCACTCAAATCACTTGAAACATTACCAATATTTTGTTCAAGAACTTACATCTCATTTTATAGCATTCAACATCTCTCCTATTCCTATATTACATAATTCCAACGTTAAACTTTTAGCTAATGTTGCTTCCAAGCTCATTCCACCAGAGGATTTAGTCCTGACAAATTCTCTATTGAATTAAATTTTCGACCATCTATAGCAGATAATGTTACTAGTTGGAGAGATTTTAATGATGATAGTGATATCATAATTTTTCTTACTTTCGAGAAATCATATGATGATTAAATTATGGATGAAGATGAACATGATAAACAGATCGAAGAACAAACTGATAAAAATATTTTACAAAATGTGTGGTTAAGTTTGAATATTTATATAATTTGAAAGACATATTCAAGAAAGTCAACAATTGAAAACTGTAGAGTTCTACTCTGATGTTTGAATTACTCAACTTAGGATCTCATGATTTACATCAAGATATAAATTTAGGGCTTAGTATTTGATCTAAAGAAAGGAATGCATTAATTTCATTATTGAAGAGGTACAAACAAATTTTTTCATGGAATTACAAAGATCTTAAAACTTATGAAGCTTCTATCATTCAATGTACTATTCCTATGGTGCTCGAAGTTAAACCTACTCAGAAAAAGCTCAGGAAAATCCATCCAAACTTTGAAACAAAAATAAAAATGATTTAAACAAACTATTGAAAGCCAAGATCAGTTTTTCCTGTTAGACATTCGAAATGGGTCTCTAATTTGGTACCTGTTAGGAAAAATAATGGAGATATTTGAATTTGTATTGAATTAAGGAACTTGAATAAAGCATGTTCAAAGGATAATTTTCCTTTACCATCAATTGAAAAAGTTTTACAGTCAGTATCAGGTTCTGAGTTAATGTCTTTTCTAGATGGATTTTCAGGATATAACCAAATTTTGGTTCATCCTGAAGATCGTTTGAAAAATACATTCTGAACAAAATGGGGAACTTATGCATACCAAAATATGCCCTTCGGAATAATGAATGTGGGAGACACATTTCAAAGAGCCATGGATATTTGATTCAAAGGATTGATAAATGAAATGGCGGTAGCATATCTCGATGATATAACCATATACTTGAAAGAGAAAAACAATCACTTGCATGACTTAGAACAAGTATTCGAAAGATGCAGGAGATTTGGAATTTCTCTTAACTCGAAGAAGTCAATTTTTTCCTTAAGCAAAGGAAAACTCTTAGGTTTTATTGTCTCAAAGAATGGAATTTTTATCAGTCCAGATAGGATTAAAACAATTTCAGAAATTCCACTGCCCCATAGCAAAAATTCAATGCAATCCTTTTTAGGGAGATAATATTTTTCAAAAAATTTATTCCATATTTTGACCATATTTTTCTTCCACTACAAAAGATGATTAAGAAATATATATTGTTTAAATGGGGAGAAGAACAAAAGGAATCATTCCAAATGAACAAACAAGAAATTGTTGATGCTCCTCTTTCAACTCCCAATTTTTCCAATAATTTCATTCTATATACTTTTTCTTCTAATATGTCATATGCAGCAATGTTAACCAAACCAGATGATAAAAAAATCGAAACCCCAATTTCTTTTTTTGAGCTCTAATTTTCAAGGAGTTGAATTGAATTACACAGGAGATGAAAAATAGGCATTTGTAGTTTATAAAGCTGTCAAGAATTCCCGACCCTCTCTTTTAAAAGCTCATGTCAAAGTGATAGTTCCTTTCTCATCAGTCAAACAAATACTTATTAAAAAGGGAATAGGAGAAAACAAGGCCATTTGGGTAACAAATATGCAATAATACCACTTAGAAATAAGACCTGCTAAAATTTTAAGAGGTAAAGGTTTTTGTAGGCTGACTAGAGGAATGAATGACACATCACTGGATGAGGTAACAACTAGTATTGAACAATTTACAAAGGTATTCATGGTTGACCCTCAGTCTCAATATGCTGATTTAATATTTTATTTAAAAAATGGTTATGCTCCAATTAAATTGGATTTTAAAAGAAAAAGAGAATTAATATTAAAATATCATCAATATTGATTATTCAATGATGTGTTGTTTAGAAAAAATTATGATTCTTTCTTGCTCAGATGCTTAGAGAAAACTAAAATACCTGATGTACTCCAGGAACTTCATGATGGACCAGCAGGTGACTTGACATAATGGAAACTTGAAATAATAGGTGAGATCGTTCCACATTCTTATAAACAACACAAATATATATTGAATGCTACATATTGTTTTATGATGTGGGTAGAAGAAATACCTCTTAAGACCGCCAACTCCAAAAACATTATTGAATTTATTGATCAATTCATCATTACAAGGTTTGGTGCTCCTAATGCTCTTGTATTTGATAATGCTTCTTATTTTTATGGAAACTCCATGACAGCGTTTTCTTTGAAAAGAGGGTTTAAATTAAAGTATTGTGCAAATGATTACCTTCAAGGAAATGGCTTAGCAGAATCGACGAACAAAATCCTCATAAGAATAATTAAACAAACCATTTAGTAAAACCAGAAGAATTGGCACAAAGCCTTAACCTTTCCATTATGGGAAGATAGGATAGCTAAAAAATATTCAATAGGAGCTTCTCCTTTTCGATTGGTATATGGGAAAGAGGCAGTTTTACCTTTAAATATAGCTATCCCGTCAACAACCCTAGTTCAATTTATTAATGAAAAACCTTTCTCTTCATTAAAATTAAGAATGTCTTAAATAATTAAAATGGAAGAAGAAAGAGAAAAGGCTAAAATGGTACATAGTCATCATCAACAGTTAGTCAAAACTTCGTTTGATTCAAATACAATCAAGGATAAAAAATTTGAGATTGGAGATTTAATATTGAAATGGGATAAAGTCCATGAGGATAAAGGACAACATACTAAATTTCAAAAACATTGGCTTGGCCCTTTTCAAATAGTTGAAAAAATTGGTCCATCAACTTTCATTTTGCAAGATCTACAAGGGAATAAGGAAACTCTTCCTGTTAATGGAGTTATCCTTAAAAAATATTTTTCTTGAAGAGAAACAGTTCTTTTGTATAAATATGTATATAGGTTAATTCAAATAAATTATTTTTTTGCAATATTACGCAAAAGGTGAAGCACTTCCTATTTCGTAAAGAACATGAAAATGTTAATCCTTATAGATATAATTAAGGAAATAAAACATAAATTGAATTGTCTATTTCTTTAGAAAAAATTGATTTAAATAGCCATTAGAAAGAAGAATTCTTCCAACCTATGTGATTTGAAAATTTATTTTGACATGAATCATGTTTGAAAATTTATTTTTACAAAGTGAAACTTTATTTAAGTATTAGCATATTTTACTCAAATGGTGATCCAAAAGCTCATAAAGAGAAAAATGAAAACCTTCCCATTTATTTATATATTAGTTATTTTTTAGAGTATCATTAAAAAATATTAAAAAATTTAAATTTGAGATATCTCATCACGAGTCGAGTCATCATGTTGATAGAAAATTGATAAAATTGACATTATCAATTGGCTACCAAACCAAGATAGTGGCTTATGGTATAAAAACCTTGAGACAAGGGATCTCATCACGAGTCATCTTGTTAAAATTTATTATAACCAGTGAATGACATTATCATTTCTGGCTTCCAAACCAGGATAATGATTTTAAAGGGGAAAAAAGGAAGAATATTTTAAAAATAAAATAAGTAATCATATTACCTCTGTAAATATATATTATGTTATGAATGGGATGTTGGTTCATTTTTGGTTAAATAGTAACCTTGTTGAGGCTATGAATGCCTTCTCGCAGCAGTGGATCTACTAGTGACTAATAATTTTATATAATAGCCAAGCTTCAAATAAATTTCTATTTATCTTTTCAACTTATTAAGGTTTGAATCATTTAAAGAAAAAAATCATTTGCAAAAGTATGGGTGAATTTTTTTAGGTAAAACCAAGTTATTTAAATTAAAATTTATCTATATCAAAAAAATAGATTTCAATTACTTATAAATTTCCTAAAAAATTGTCTCTAAGTATTAAGATTTGTCAGAGATTCTAGATTCATCCGGTGTGTCGCAAATTATTGTAGTATTACAACAACATGGAATTATCCAAGAAAGTAACTTAGAAACAATAATGGGGACCCTTTAAAATCATAGAAGTAATATTCAATTATTAGAAATAAAACGCAAATTAGAATTTTCTTAGGTTAAGATTTTAATTTTCTTTTACAAATAAGAAAATCACTAAAAAATGCTTAAAACTAAAATACTTCAAAAGCCAAACCATATAGCGAGACCGAATACCGAAATAGAAAAGTTGCAAAAAGGAAAATTTGAAACGTTGAGTTGCGAAGTAGTGAATTTTGAAATGCTGAAATGATGAAATAATGAAATTTCACATTACAAATTCCCGAAATGCCGAAGAATTGATATAAAATTATGTTTAAAGACATCACACAGTCGCAGTTTCTCATTTCACATTTTTCATATTTCTTAAATCACTAAATCATGTTGAGTATCAAACCAACGATGAAACATCTTGATATAATGCCATTTGTTAGAATCACGTGGACTTATACTTTTGAATTTAATGTTAATTCATGTATGTTTGTAATCTCAAGGTTTTCAATTCATTGTTTAGTTTTAAAATTAAATACAAAAGGATTCTCGTTATGCATGAATTCAATTGATAATTCTGTTAACATTGTTTTGAAGTTATTTGGGCTTATCATCTCTGGTTTTATTTAAACAAGATCATTCTAAAACACAAGGCATAAGAGAATGTCAAGATTGTTTAAAGCATGAAGGAAATATTCCACCCCACCATAGTTAGTCATGCAGCAAGAGGATAACAACAAAATGGCTCCCTTAATCACGGATACCACATGCAATCTAGATATTGGTTCTTCAGTTTGGGAAGGGATTTACCAACTCTTCGAGAATGAGAAACCTCAATTAATTCCAAAGAGGAAAGCAATAGATAATGATACTTCTTCCAATGATTCATAATCCTAGACAGATATGGCTAACTCCTTTCTTTCTAGAATTTTTGCTCGCTCAAAAATGCTTCCATACACTGACTTAGTGAGATGGGAGTTAGAAAATGTGGATATAATTGATAGAAAATTTGTTACCAATAATAGAAATTTCATTGGTTCCCTCAAGTCAACAAATTTAAGGAATATGTATAAATTACCAGAACCTCAGAAGAAATATGACTCTTAATTCATTCAGAACTTCACGAAAGAGAACAACCATCCTGCAGCAGTAATAAAAGAGTGCATAAATGACCATCACTGACATAAGCGTGATGAAAAGTGTATGTATACAGTCACTTCTCTTAAAAATTACTTACTCTCCAATAGCTACAATGATGTGTCAAATGTTTGGGTTTGTCAATACTAATAAATTTAAAGAGAATTGGGCACCCTTGATAGAAGCAAACTCTTAAGGGTGTATTCTAAATTGGGCAACCATTCTTTCCAACAATTTGATAAGACTCATTACAACCTATAGGGAAAAGAAAAATGTTACAACCAATAAAACCCCTCCTTTTTACATGAGGTCTTATATCATGGATGTAGTCTATTTTTCTTGTGAATTTCCCTCTTTTGGATGGAAATGGACCCAAGAAGTAGAAACCCCCATCTTTATCTAGTTAGATTTCTTGTGGGAATCAAAATACTAGTCTCATATTTCAAAATATGCAATGAAATAATACCCCCTGTCTACCAATTCATTTTTAAAGCCAAAATCCCTAGAATTACCTCTGAAGCTCATAAAAGTCTCAAGTACATATATAGGTGTTTTGGTGAGGATTAATTTACATACATCCATGTTTTTGGAAACTATGCCCCTCCACATGTCCTACCTTTGTACATACCAGAAACATTATTGGCCAAAGAGATTGCCTGTCAATCAGGTTGCAAATGTTTGACAAAAGTTTTAAAAGATTCCAAGAAGACCATTTGGCAAACTTTCCCTTTTTCGTGTGGCTCATACGCATTAAACGATTTCAAACATGCATGTCTTGAAATTGATCGTTTAAAACCATTTAAATTCCCAGTTTTACCCAATAGAAATTATGATTATTATGGTGTTGCTAGAGAAATAACAAATTAGGTCAAGCTTCGAGAGTTTCCAAGAGAGCCTGATAGGTCTGATAATATGTTCTAGTCAATTTTTGAATTTTTCATAGTTTAGAAAATAGCCGCAGAAAGACTCAATCCTGAAGACTTGTTAAAGTTTAAAGAGTATCGAGAAAAAATAAATGCTCATCTGTCAAAATATTCGTTCCAAAGATCAACACCAGAAATAGAACAAATTGCAGTTGCAATGTGCTCATCTCAGGTACCAATTGCAGATAGGAATTGAAAATATTGAGCAAGATGAAAAACTCACACAATAATGGGAAGATTTTGAGAAGGTGTTGTCAACAACTGATACTTCGACCACTCATGATATTATTCAGTTAGGTGTCACACTTATTCTTGGCACTATAAACTCTGTAACTTATAGAGTAGAGTGACGTGCACATCACATGTCTACTGATAAAGATAACTCGGAGAGTGAAGAAGAAGGAAAAGAACCCTCATTGACTGTGGAGGTTCCTAAAAATGGTTTTGAGCAAAGAAAAATTCAAAGACAGAGTGATATAGAAGAGAATAGAGAAGCTACATCTACCTGTTGAAGCCCCGAAAATCAGGTCTACAACAAGGAGGATACCCACCCGGTCCGGACCTTGGTTAGCAGCTCCTTTTCCATTTGGTGTAGTGGGTCCGACTGGAGATAATGTGACCAATTTCCCAATATGTGTGTGTGTGTTGAGAATTGATATTTCCTTTCTAAACCTTCCTAAGTCAAATTCTTTTATTCTAACTCTAATCTATAACATGCAATTGTATTCTAATTAAATAGAAATAATCTAATTCTAAACTTAACCCAGGATGTAATATTTTCTTTATGCGATCTAAAATGATTTCAAATAGCAATTGGTAATAAAGATCATTCAAATGTTATAAGAAAATAATTCAATAAAGATAAACCACTCCATATAAAAATTTAGACGAAATAGTTGTGAAAAACATATCGCATAATAATATATCCATATATTAAGCATAAAAAAATGGCTATCATCATACAAAAGTGCCAAATGATAACTCAAGCATTCAAGCGTTAATACATAAACAACTGAAAATAAATATCACTTTAACACAAAGGCAGAAATAGTTAAGAGATAAAAGTACCATTTATAACTAGTTCTACTCATGAGCTTCAAGTAATAATGACTTATCTCTTCTTAATCCAACATCCACTAAGAGTACAAAAGTGCAACATCAGTAGCAGATATTAAACGTAGATATCAATAAATCCTGTTCCATTCATTCATCAAAACCTCCTCGAAGGGTGCAAAAGTGCATGTTCTGAGGACAATTTTTTGACAAATTTCAGGACCTTTCTCTAAATGCATGAGAAGAGTTTAAATACTACTAACTAAATCTAAAAACAATTTATTACAAAAATGTAGGATACGGTTTAAATGACCGTCCTCTTTTTAGGCAAAAAATAAAGAAAAACTAATACTAAATCTAAAATTAAAACTTAACAACTAACTACTTGTGAATCTGTTCTTTGGAATTGCAAGCGTTCAGCATTGATTTGAGAAGAATAGGCTGGCCGACTTCAGACTTTAACTATCCTATGAAAATGGAATTGGCAAGAGCTGGCACCATCTTCTCAGCAGAATTGATGATACACTTGAGAGTCATGCACTGGCTGTGTGGTTTTACCAGACATGCCCAGTAAGAATCCTAATTTAACTTTGTTAATCCTTTAATCGATTCTGACTTTTCTTGGGCTTTCTATTTCCAGTCTGTCTGCAGTTTCTGTGCTTTTTCTAGGTACCCTAGAGTAGTTTCAGAGATCAGATTTTCCTTGTGTAAATTTTCATTTATTCAATCAATAATATTGTTGGCTGTTGTCGCTGCTTCTTCTGCCACTTGCTCTGCTTGCCTGATTTGTGTATCCCATTTATTAAAAAGTATTTATTTGTGATTTTAATTGATTACAGGTGCACCTGCTCTTTTCCCCTCCTCCATCTCTTGCCAAGACAAATAGTCAGTAACTCTTTTATCATTTAAATCATAATCATGTCGTAAGTCTATGACATGATTAGTGATTTTATCACTTTCTTCACAATAAGAGTTCCATTGTAATATTCTTTGGCATAATATTTCATGTTGCTGTAGTAGTTGGTCATTTAAAGAAATAGACTCTGTGATAAATTCTGTAAGCTTGGGATCATCTTTGTGCATCTCTTGCACATCCTGTAGCTGTTTCTCCTTTTCAGCCAAGCTATTCTGATATCCTATCTGCATTTCTTGGAAGTCTTGCTGTAATTTTTTAAGTTGTTTCTGTGCTTCACTGTTGGCATTGGCTTGTTGCAGTTGTTGTTGCAAAACCTGTACTTGATCTTCTTTTTCACTCAATAATTGTCGTACCTCATATGATTTATCAACAGCTGCAGAGGCATATGCTCCTTTGATCTGAGATAATTTGGTGAGATTTTCAGTTGGATCAGTAGTGGGATCTTGCCATAAGACATCTAATTGTTCTGCATCATGAGAGAGCACATTTTCTAATTTCCTTTTCTTCCTTTGTCTTCTTACCACTGCCTTGTGTTGTGGACTATAGAATACATCAAGAGGAGGAATTTCCTCTATTTTGAGCATGAGTTCAGAAGATGGGTTAATGGGAATATGTTCTGTTTCCGAAACATTGCTAGTTATTCCTGTGACTATATTTTTTGTTGTCTGTATATTACTCATAGGTGTCTGTGTGTTTTTTCCTTCAATATTAATCAAATCATTGAATGTCTCCCATTCCTTATCTAATTCAGTTTTGACTGATGGTTGTTGTACAATGAGAGGGGAAAGATTGAATTGTGGAGAGGTTGAAACCTGTTGCTCTGAAAGTTCCTTTGACAGGGTAATATCCCTTACCGACCCTTCACTTTTATCATGATCATTATCAGACCTCTTAGAATGTTCAGAGGTTTCTTTTCTGAACTTTGAATTAGACTTATCTGTACCTGAACTTCCACTGAGACTGATACTAGGAGTTAGTTCCCTCACGGGTTCCCAGCGTAATTTATTCAAAGGGATAGTAGTCAACCTCCTTTCTCTTTATATTTTGAATTCTTGAAACTCTGCTAGAGGAAACCGTATTTGAGCCAAATGTAGAATTTCTTTAAGTGCGCCTTTTTCTTGGAACATGTCATCGAAAAGATCTTCTTCTTTAGAAAACATGCTTATCTTGACAGTAGTAGTGAAATTTTTAACAATATCATAGGGGTCAAACGGTCTTCTTGGAAACTTGAAAAAATGTAAACATGTAATGTTGTTTACTTATTTAAATGCATGAACAACATAAAATAATGAAAAGGCCCCACAGGCCACGAGAAATTGTGGCCAGATAGCCTTCTTATTTTCCTTCAAATCTTTATTCAAACCTTCGTCTCTGCAGGTTTGATAACCAATTTCTCGGGCTATGATTTTATCAGGAACATACAAAGGTAAAAAATGAGGAGAAGAAAAACTTCCAAAAAACCCTAACATATGTTAATAATTCTTCTCCAAACCATCTCCCAACAGGAAGTATGTCTACTTCTGCTTCAGGAGAAAACCTCGGAGCGTCTTTATCATACAACATTCTGTACAAGGGCAACATGATTCCATGGAAAATCTTGTAAAAATAGGGAATGAACTTTGAATCCCACAATTGTTTCTAATAAACATTAATGGGTAGGGGATCTTGAGTTGTCCATTTCCAACCCATTATAGGAAACTTAGAAACATAACAGATTGAATCCATCACATAAGCAGATAAGTAAAAAGGAGGATAAATCCTCTGAGAAACAGCTCTTTTAGACTGATAATTAAAAATAGTTGTGGCTAAGTTGTCAGGTAATATCTTATCCCAATCCACAATAGTAGCATTAACAGCAGCATTCAATAACAGTATCCATTCAGACGAAAACTTATTAATTTATGGCTTTCCAAAAATCTGACAAAGCATAGTAGTAGCAAAGCAATACGAAGAAGTGAGAGAACCAGTACTATACATACCGTTTTTATCTTTCTTCAATGGTTTGTCTCTCCTTGACCAGTCCTTGGTGCATTCTGCCAAGTTTTCATTTTCTTTGGCAAACTTCTTCATGAAATGTTTGATATAAGCTGCCTGTGGCTCTGGAAAATGATACATGAGTCTCAAATCTTGTGGAGTAAATGAGCCAATGATCTCTTGACCCTGAGTCTTAAACTGTTTGTTTGTAATATCAGTACTATCGAGTACCCATTTAACCATGTCTGTGTATGGAAGAATTCTAGGTCTCGCTGCTATTCGGTGCAGGAATGAACAAGCTAACTCTGTAATGGATGCATCAGAAGACCCATGCGAGCCTGCAGTAGCTGTAACCTCCATTACTCTGGGGTTCTCTTCCTCAAGTATATTATACATGCCCTCCCAAGTAGTAATACCAACGTCTTTGTTACAAGAGGTGTATGTATACAAGGGAGTCATTTCTTTCTCTTTAGAACTCGGAGCCTTGTCTTTCTTTCCCATTATACTCTGAATATTGCCTTATATAGTTCTATGTTCTTCGCTCCTAAAGTTTACGAATTAAGTGATAATAATGATAATAAAAAGGTGACGGGAAATTTTTAAATGCTGAAGACATATAAAATATACCACCTTACGTGAAACATCTCTTTGATCACAACCAAACCAAATTTCATTAATGATTGACAACCAATTCATTGATTAACATTAAAGCACATAATGGGATCTCGATTTATGGAGAAAGCTTCTTCGTACGAAGAGCCTTAAGGACATGTGATAAGGCGATCTGCGATTTTCTTCGCAATATCGCAGATCGTAGTATCGCATACCGCAATATTGAAATACCGCAATATCGCAATACCGCTGAAGCAGAACATGTGACAATCATCTGTTAACATATTTTTGCGACATGCGATTTTCGATATGTGCCATCGCATATCGATGATTTTGAGGTTTTTAACGTAAGTGATATTTGAGACATGCGATGCGATGAATATTTTTCATGTATATTTTCGCATCGCAATATCGCAATTTCAGAATTCTTCTTGTAAAGAGATATCCATTACTTTTTCACGATGTGATATTCCTTTAAGGAATGACTTTATTCTATTTTATCATAAAACTTAAGATTTTTATATTTTTCAAGAGGTGGTTTCCTAAGTTTATGATATTAAGTTTTATTGAACAAAGAATACAAGTACTAATTGATTTTTAGATTTTTTGACTAAGGGTCCCCTCTTATTTAGTATTAGTGATAATACTAAATAAGAAGGGGGGTTGTTGCTGGCCACAACACTACCCAAGACATGGAAATCATTCCAAATTTCCCCATTGATGAAATAATCCATAACATTGAGGAAGTACCTCCATTAGACATATTCTATAGTCCAAAACATAAAGTTGTCATGAATAGATCAAAGAAGAGGCGAAGGATGGAGAAATCTCCATAATTAAATCTAAATCTAACACTAATTCAAGTCCTTTGGAATGAGACTCAATCGGCTTGAGAGGAAGAACTTCATAAATTTTCTCAATTTTTCAAGTTCTTACACATATTCAACCATTCATAAAGAAAAATAAATTCAATCATTAATCGGAGAAAAGGACCAGAAAACTTCTCAAATGGAGAAAGTTTTCTGGAAAGGAAAGAAAAATATTGAGTAGGAGTTGCAATTAAATATAACTACTCTTCAACAAGAGTTTGAGGGTCTTAAACTCAAACTCGGGAGTGATCTTAAAGAAAAATATCAACTGATTCATTAGTTACATTAGAGAATTGAGAATATCCAAGAAAATCCCGAAATCAATGTAGTCAAGAAGGAATAAGAAGAGTTGGAGACATTAATATCAAAATAACAAACAATTTTCTATCACAAGATAAACCAAATTCAAGAGCTAATTAAAACTAGTGATATATTCTTCACTCAGATTTCTGATCTGAGGAATTATAACGATGATATTGATGATAAATTGTCTAAGTATATAGATTAGAAAGACACTACACAAGGTAGAGTGGTCGATCTCCATCATCTTGAAGAATCAATCAAAGACATAGTATTTGGAGACTAGGAAATCAAAATCAAAGGTGTTGAATTAGCTATCACTACAAGAAAAAAGGACATTGGTGAGGGGCGCAAAATGTCACCATAAGCTCATTGGTGAGGGTCAAAAGAGCCTTCGTCACAAAAAACTGAACATCACCAAAGGTGGCGTTGCCGAAAGTAAAGGTGTTGTGGTGACATTCAAGGTCCTTCACCAATAATGGTTTATAATGACGGATAGTGACCGTCACCATTTCATATGAGAAATGGTGAGGGACAATAGTCTCCATCACCAAAAACCCGAACGTCACCAAAGGTGGCGTCACCGAAAGTATGTGTTGTGGTGACATTCAAGATCTGTCACGAATATTGATTATAATGACGGATAGTGACCATCACCATTTCATATGAACAACAAAGATTTTTGGTGATGGACCTTTCATGGTCGTCACTATTGGTGCATATATATGGCGACGTTCATTGACCGTCACCATTTCATATTTGGTGAGGGTCA
Source organism: Pinus albicaulis (assembly GCA_034641835.2). NCBI lineage: Eukaryota > Viridiplantae > Streptophyta > Pinopsida > Pinales > Pinaceae > Pinus > Pinus albicaulis. The sequence goes on along the minus strand of CM076574.1, from coordinate 1,038,531,141 downwards.
AAAACTGCCATGATAAGCTCATTGGTGACATCAAGGTCCGTCACGAATAATGACTATAATGAAAAACAATGACCCTCACCATTTCATATCAACAACAACAATTTATGGTGACGGACCTTTTATGGTCGTCACTATTGATGTGTATATATGGTGGCGTTCGTTGACCGTCACCATTTCATATTTTAGTGAGGGTCGAAAAATGTCACCATAAGCTCAATGGTGATGGTCAAAAGAGCATCCATCACCAAAAATTAATCGTCGTCATTCCCTATGAATATCAGGGCACGATGGAATTGAGCCACCAACCTCCTGCTTATAAAGCAAGTTCTCTTCCATTGAGCTAGCACCCTTTAAAGAAGATACTGTAGAAAAGTTCTTAGCGAACCACTAACGTAAACAGAGCTAAGAAATATTGCGTTTTAAAAGAAATATTCATGGTCAAATTAACAAGAAAGTGACATTTTAGCATCGTTTCACTAGTGCTTCTCTTACAATATTTGGCCTAAACAATAAACAAAACAAAAAAAAAACATTTTCAATTTAGTAGGAGCATGCTGGGAAAATAATCTCACAAGAATACCTAGCATTCAACATTTTGACCCACTAAATAACGTTTACATCCTTTTGAAGTCCTTCAACAAAGGGCTTAAAGTTGGGAACAATGTATGATATGGACATTCGTCCTTCAGGTAGAGTTATGAGACACAGAACCACTTTCACCCTTAAGAAAAAATGTGGTTGTAAATGCATGGTAAACTCTCTTAACCATAAATATGCTCTTAGTATGGTATTGGATTCTCAGACTAGTGTCAAGTTTAAGGGTGCCAAAGACTTTAGATTTTAACTATGATATGGTGCATGCTAGGCTTAAGGACAACATATTATTTAGGAATTTCATGTTGGGAAACCTCCAAATTTGTGTCCAGGAAAACTCAAGTTAAATGGAAATATTTTTATATAATGGTTGTGACTCATATGGATGCACATTAATATACATTTTTTTTCCTAAATTTGAATAATTTATGTATTTTTTGGTCAACCATTTTTTTGATCTGATTTTTATCTAGTTCCAGTTCGATTCACATTTTTGAGGTTAACCATTTCGATCACTGGTCCAGTTCATTTAATTAAATAGATCATAAAAGATAAGGTTGTATTAGTGTGTTCATGAGAGTGTTGCGTGCATAAGTAAGATGGGAGTTACAAAAATCTTCACCTATGCCCAATTGGAAAATTGGAGTGTCGTAGATGTAATAAAATGTGTAAGAGAATATCCTAAATTTAGAAACAAGAATCTAATGATGTGTCATTGGGGAAAAAATATTTCAATTACCTGACAATATCTTCTTGCACCACATGAAAACCTTGCAGAGTAAGAGAAAGAATGCACACGACAAATACATCTAATTATGAAGTCGAAGGTTATAGACTTCAAGTGAAAAAGCATTGGATAGCTCACTATAAATAACATCAACCACTTCAAGCACAAAATGGTATAGCATAGGATGTCTCAATACATCAAGAAAATCAAATACATATGCATTACCACATTTTGTTTCAGAGACAATATTTAAATCTCCTACCATTCAATAATTTCAGTAGTTACCGATTCGGGCCATAAAAATTATAGACAAAATAGCCATCTTGAAAAGAGAGAGCTCAGCTAACTCCCTTAAACTTGGACTCTTCTTAGGGAAACAAAATAACAACATAAAAGTTGTGTAATTGTGAATATAAATAGCTAAACACTCAAACTATTAAGGAAAGCCAGATCAATGCAACAGAAAGAACAAGCAGGTAATAAGCAGTCAAATTTAGCTCAAGGAATAAAAAGCAGAAGAAAAGTTCTCAAAAGTATGGCATGTAAAGGAAGCTCTAAGACACTAGAACAGCATAGACAGAGAGACAATCAAAGGAAACTAAAAATATCAAGCAATAAAAACTACCCACCAAAAAATGTCAATTATTGAATAAGCAATATATGATGTCTCAATCCTAAAGAATACATCCACAAAACTAAACAACTTTCATACTTCCTAGAGTTTACAAGAACTTGGCTAAAAAATACATATGCATTATAAAAATTAGAGAACAATGTTAAATGCCATAAAAAGGTCCAAAATGATTAATATTTTTCACTCACCTTTACACGTTTTCCATAAAGGACTGAATGGAGGTCTTTAATGGTGTTGCGAGCTCTGCTCCTCATGGACAATTTATACACCACTGTATAATCAAGAAAGTCGTATTGTTGTCAATATTCATAAGCAAAGATTCTAATACAAGGATGCAATTGAAAATTATCTAAAATGCTACGATGCATAGTCAAGAAAGTCTTAATGTTAACAATTTTCTTTCTTAAGTGACAATTCAGAAGCAAAGAATCTAATACAAAGATACAATTGAAAATTATCAAAAATGGATTCTGATCCGAAATGCTTGGTAGGCTTGCCTCATCATGCATAGGATATAGACTACCCTCATAAGACTAGATAATTATGGCTGATTTCTTAAGTTGCAAGTAAATATGTGTCTTGAATACCACACACCATTACTTTCATTGCCATAAATCAAATACACACACACACACACACACCAAACTCCATGACAGCTAGGCCTGTTAGAGTGGCAACACTCTATAAGTATTTTTCAGGAGTCATTAATACTTTGCCACATTTTATTTTTAATATGTGACCAATGTAATCTTAGATGTTGTAGTTAGGGGTAGTAATTAGTGGTCAGGAGTCATTAATACATTGCTGAATATGCAACCAAAGTAATGTTAGATGTTGTAGTTAGGGGCTATGTGGTAAAACCACCTAACCAATATGAAATTTCATAAATGTGATATATAGTGTTTTATAGTGTGTGAGGAGAATATATGCTTGCAATGTGAATAATAAAGTAAATATTTATTCTCACACACCAACATTTTGTGTGGAGGAGGTTTGCACCCTAATGTCTTGCAAGACCTTTGGGCATTGAGCAGTTCCCAAAGACACATTTATGTTTGTATAATTCCATTTATTATTTATTTCCTTGGGATGAAAAGAAGTGATAGATACTTGATTGTCTTCCAACTATTGGTTTTTTATCACAAAATGAGATGAAGTCATTAACATAGGCTTTCAGATTTCTTTACAAGAGCTCTTCCAAGAAATGATTGCCTACTTTCCTTCCCTTCTCAAAATACCTCAAAGTATAACCACTGTGGCAACATTATTATTAGACTAGTCATATGTTTCATGTAAATTTGAATAGTGAACTGAAGTTAAGTCATGGACGCTGGAAATGATCTCCCTTTAGCAGAAGAGTCGTACTTTTTTCCAGGGCATATGAACAAGTAAACTAAAATCAAGTAGACAGTTAGTGATGAAACACTATATTTTCACTTTTCATTGTGCACTTGAAGATTGTTTTTCTAGTTCTTTTCAAATAAAAAATAAAATAAAATAAAAATCATTTTCTCCATGGAAAAAAATAATCCTAGAAGAAACTTTGGACATTCCTTGCAAATCATTACATTCCTTCCACTATTTGGATAATTTCATAAATAAATCTTGTAACAAATAACTCATCAAACAGCATGAACTACTATTATTGAATTCAGGAATTGATCTGCATGAATTCAATTAGCTCTTCAGTTGTTGTTATCATCTACACAACTATTCTCCTCCTTCCTAACAATTCAAAAAATAAATAACTCCCATTTTTGCTTCTTTAAGTTGTTGTTAGACAACCATTTCACACATATTTATTCACTCGGTAACACTGCATTTGTCCAATTTTAACATTTTCAAAGTTTCAAATAGCAATGAAGAAAGTCTAAATAGACAACCATAGACTCCTTCAAATTCCAAGTTTCTGGATGGAAGACATTCATCCAATCAGAGTTTAAAAGATAAAGATAATTTGCACAATGCAGGATGGTCAGGACTTTGTGTGACTTATTAAGACTTGAAAGGAAAAGATGATTGAGAATGTGTTCTTGAGTTGCAATTTCGGTCAGGATTTCTCAAGTTGGATCATAATTGAATACTCAATGTTGTTTTGGGTCAATTTGTAGTACCGACCCACTAAGATCTTCGCGTACATGGTTCATTCATATTCTCAATGAACTCCACCTAATTGTATAGGAAACTTTCGGAAGGCCTATCACACCGCCTAGAGTTTACAACCAACACAATCCACTCATAGAGAATTCAACTTACAAATGGCCCATACTCTATCAAAGGTTGTGATGCTCACGTTAGGAGGGAGCTATATATATGGCATTGGATACACATACCAAGAAACCAATGCAGACTTAAGCTTTCTCTAGCTAGGTGGTGTGTCTACTCCCTATTGGATTTTCACTTAGAAACACATGACAAAGATTAATCAAAGGCAAACCTAAGATTTCATAATAGAGTTCTTGACATCATGCATTGCCTCCGGTTATACACTAGGCTTCTTTAATATGCCATGATGGTAAACTCACTTTGTCAATACGATAGGAAGTAGCTATGATCTACACGATTGAACTCTGAAGAACATAACCTGTTGAATCAATGCTTCTAGCATTCCCTTGTAGTTTAAATCCAACTTCTAAGATGTGAGGAAATTGAAAGCTAGAACAAACTAGAAAATTTGATTCCAACTTTTATGTTGGCCATCTATTTAAACCCACTTTTTCAACAAGTTGCTCATTGCACTCAAATAAAAGAAACAACATTCCAAGGAGCTTGCAGAAACTGAAATCCTGCTAAAATGTTATCTTATTTTTATTCCAGAATCCACAACTCTCTGAGATAGTTACAACCCTGAATTATGTGCTTCAAAGGATGGCTCAAATTTTCTATCCATGTCACAATAAATTTTACACTCTACATTACCCCTTGTCAAAGCTCTGACATGTGTTTGCACACTAAGAATCAAGAATACACCATTCAATCCTAATGTTATGTAAATACCTAGGAACAATAGGGGGAAAAGGAACCTCTCACAAATGATATTAATAACTTTGTACATTCAAATAATGAGAAAAGTATAATTACGCTATAAAGTGTACCTATTTGAAAACAAATTTCCTAATTTGCTACGTGTACCATTATGCACCCTTGATTTTAATGTTAGACGATTCAAATAATCTCTACCTTAAGATTAAAAACTATTATTTTTAATCAGTTACACAGAAAAATATATATTAACGAACATCAGAACTGCGTGAGGGTTTACACCATTCAATCCTAATGTTATGTAAAGACCTAGGAACAATAGGGGGAAAGGAATCTCTCACAAATGATATTAATAACTTTGTACATTCAAATAATGAGAAAAGTATAATTACGCTGTAAAGTGTACCTATTTGAAAACAAATTTCCTAATTTGCTACGTGTACCATTATGCACCCTTGATTTTAATGTTAGACGATTCAAATAATCTCTACCTTAAGATTAAAAACTGTTATTTTTAATCAGTTACACAGAAAAATATATATTAACGAACATCAGAACTGTGTGAGGGTTTCTACCGACATCAGAACTCCATGAGGGTTTCTGCTCTCATACATTAAGCTCATTTTCTTCTTCGGTGGCTGCGAGCTCATTTTCTTCTCCAATGGTTGCGACTCACTTTCTGCAAGTCAAGCGTGACCATGGCCTTAAACCTTAGTGGAACAACACACGTTAGTGTTGCCTCGCTGTCTTTAGCTGGATATTGCGTGTACACACTAATATGCACTCTGGTCTACTACAATTGTCCATTGCAGCATTCACAGAAATAACAAGAATACCACCAAGTTCACAGTTCTTAGATATATAGGAGGAATAGCCTCTGCCATCTTCATCATTTCTTTCATTCCCAAAGCACAGAAGCTTTGAAGTAGAGGCCAAGGGAGCTCTTAAGCAACACCGATCAACTCTAAGATTAGGTTAGCCATATTGTTTCTATAGAGTTTTTCTTTTAATTTATTTTCCCTTGTTTCTGGGTTGGGGCTTCTTATTTATGCCCTGTTTCTTTTGATTTTTTTGCCCTGTTTGTGGGCCATGGTTTGTTATTGATAATAATGGGGGTTTATATAATTATGTTTCATAATTAAGGGTAAGTTATTCATTCATAGCGGTGCCCAAGTTTGGTGGGTGGAGGAGCTCAACAATGCTCACATACTACTCCATGGTATTTGCCACCATTAGAGAGAATAAAAAGCAAAACAAGATTGAAATCGGCCTGGAGGATACTAATAATGTCAGAAACGATGATAATAATCTAATTTCACACCAAGATCAAAACAATATAGAGCCTGATATTCCTGTAAGTATATACTATGTATGAATTTTTGATATTCCTGTAAGTATATACTATGTATGAATTTGTGATGGCTTCTAATGGTTTTATTGTGATTACAGTGAGGTGATGTCTTTTATTTTGTGGTTTTGCAGAAGAGGAGGTGGCTCAACAGATATTTTTCCTACTGCTTCGCTTGATCTCCATGGATGATGATACAGAAATAAGTATGAGTTTTGGGGTTGTATTACAATAATCCTAACACAACTCTAGCTGCTTTGAAAGATGAATATAATCAAAATTGATAGTTTTTCCAGAATGCAGAAAAAGAGTTCACCCTGCAATGACTTTTATATTGAAAACTCAACAAGCTAGAAATTGAACACAGCCCTGCATTTGGCTAATGGGATGCTCTACCACTGCGTATTCATAATATATATCATTAAATCTGTCTTTCGCTGGATATTGCGTGTACGCACTAATCTGCACTCTGGTCTACTGCAATTGTACATTGCAGCGTTCACAGAAATAACAAGAAGACCACCAAGTTCACAGTTCTCAGATATATAGGAGGAATAGTTTCTGCCCTCTTCATCGTTTCTTTCATTCCCAAAGCACAAAAGCTTTGAAGTAGAGGCCAAGGGAGCTCTTAAGCAACAGCCATCAACTCTCAGATCAGGTTAGCCATATTGTTTCTATAGAGTTCTTTTAATTTATTTTCCCCTGTTTCTGGGTTGGGGCTTCTTATTTATGCCCTATTTCTTTTGATTTTTTTCCTTGTTTGTGGGCCATGGTTTTTTATTAATAATAATGGAGGTTTATATGATTATGTTTCAGAATTAAGGATAAGTTATTCATTCATGGCGGTGCCCAAGTTTGGTGGGTGGGAGAGCTCAACAATGCCCACAGACTACTCCATATTATTTACCACCGTTAGAGAGAATAAAAAGCAAAACAAGATTGAAATCGACCTCGAGGATACTAATAATGTCAGAAATGGTGATAATAATCTAATTTCACACCAAAATTAGAACAATATAGAGCCTGATATTCCTATAAGTATATACTATGTATGAATTTGTGATGGCTTCTGATGGTTTTATTGTGATTACAGTGGGGTGATGTTTTTTGGTTTTTTGGTTTTGCAGAAGAGGAAATGGCTCAATAGATATTTGGCCTGCTGCTTAGCTTGATCTCCATGGATGATGATACGGAAATAAGTATGAGTTTTGGGGTTGTATTACAGTAATCGTAACACAACTCTAGCTGCTTTGAAAGACGAATATAATCAAAATTGATAGTTTTTCCAGAATGCAGAAAATGAGTTCATCCTGCAATGGATTTTATATTGAAAACTCAACAAGCTAGAAATTGAACATAACCCTGCATTTGGCTAATGGGATGCTCTACCACCGCGTATTCATAATATATATTATTAATGGTTCGGTTTGAATTTTTGGATTAGTAATTCCCCTTAATGGTTTGGTTTGAAGTTGTGGATTGATAATTTTCCCTTAATGGTTTGGTTTGAAGTTGTGGATTTGTAATTTCCCCTTAAGCCACTCTTTGGCTCAATCATCCTGACCAGGGATTGAACTTACAACAAAACCCCAACTGACGTGCTATTTTTGTTCAATGTGAAAGTGTAAGTTGCTACCTCCAATATTTTCTAGCTAGCAGTTGCTATGTACAGGATTGAAATAAAACTGCTAAAAAAACTTTATGACTCACTGAAAGTCGGAACTTATGAATAGATGTCTCCTTAACCTGGGCATAGCTAGAAGCCAAAATCATAAATAAACACAAAATAATGTTCATAGCTTCGCTCAGGAACTCTCTTTAACCTGGGCATAACTAGAAGCCAAAGCCATAAATAACATAGGAATTTTCGCAGCTTCACTCAGGAGCTGTCTTTTAGCAGAAAGTTTATCAAATTACTAAATCTATATGAGTAAATGGTTGTCTGAGTGAAGATATTTATTGATTAATTAATTTATATATATATATATATATATTATAATATTATACAGTGTGTTTTACCACCCCAATTTTTTTAATTTCATAAAGTTAATGAACTCTTTAATATCTTCATATTTTGAAAATAGGCACTATTAATTAATTTAGGTAAAAAAATCAACAAATACGTTTCATTGAAATTGGAATAAAAATAAAATAATATATTGCATTAGTAGCTCTTTGATAAGGACCAAAAGGTTCAATCAAAATGCATAGCATATAGATTAGGCACGCTCCTCTTTATACCCTAAATCATTCATGCATTTAACGTAAATTCAAATATATTTTCTCCTTTTTCACATGATTTATATTTAAAGTTTCACTTAAATTAAAATCTATAGATAGAATTTGAAGGTTTTTTATTCCTGCACAGTTAAGATGGATGCATAAATTACAAATTCGTTCCCTTGTAATCAGTCACTGCTTGCAAAATAACACAGGAATTTTCGCAGCTTCACTGAGGAGCTATCTTTTAGCAGGAAGTTTATCAAATTACTAAATCTATATGAGTAAATGGTCATTTGAGTTGAAGGTAGTTATTGATTGATACAATTATGGGAAAACTTGCAGGTTTGGAAAAATGCCGCATGAGATACTTGAAGATAGTTATTGATAGAGTTATGGGAAGACTTACATGTTTGGATAAATGCTGCATGGGAGGCTTGTTCTAAAGAAAAGTTTAGGTGTTGGAATCTGATTCAGGTGTTTCATTTGGGTACTGAAAATAGCAAGCATGAGGTCTCTGTGGGAACCTTAAAAAGACACTCTTTGTGGCTCTCGAAGAAAATTAGATGTTATCCTGATTGATTAATCGACTGAAAAGAAGCACTTCCAAAGATTAGGGCTTACCAGAATCTCTGCTGCTATTCCCTACAGAAGTCAAAATTAAAGGCTTGGTCATATCAGAACCTTAAGAACATGAGCCATATATAGAGGATATTACAGAAATCCCTGTCAATGCCTCAAGGGGGCACAATGGAGGAAATTTAAGGAAAACAACCACAATCAAGGTATTGAAAAAAAAAGGAGAACATAGTAGATGAAAGGGGAAGGGAGGCAATAAATATTGATCATGGCAGACGGATCTTCTCAGTCTAAATTTGGTTGAAATTTTAAGATTTTTTCCTTTATAGTACCATTTCAGTGCAATTGCTAGTATATAAAATTTTAAAGGTAAATATAGTGACCTCATTAACCAAGACTAGATCTTGTGGACTTACAATAATTCACCTTTTTGTGCAGGAAGGAAATACTTCCAAACATCACCAACTACAATAAAGTATATAAAAATGTTGCTGCAGTTTATGCAGTATAAAGGAAGCCCAGTTTCAATTAATAAAGCACACTATTCATAGGCAATGAGGGCATGGTGCTGGACAACTTCAGATTCCATTCCATTTTTTAATTTCCAAGATAACACCCCTATTTTTGTGTGCTGAAATGTTTAAGCAATCTCACAACCAGGCATGTCTTGAAAACTACCTAGTTAAATGAGTTTTAGTCCAAAATACAAATTCTTAGAAGGAAATACTCCCACATTTCACCAACTGAAATACAGTATACAAACCCAAAATAGCAACCATGCCTCCACTTAGAATTCAACTAGGAACAACGCACATATCAATCATGTTTTTGAAGTATGTTAGTTATGGGGAAATTAGCTTGTTAATGAGCTTGCTCCAATTCATCTAATACCAAGTGAATACGTTCAGGTTAGCCATAAAATGAAGTATTGTTTATTGTTGAAAGTGCAGGGTCTGCTGTAAAACACATGCAAGATAATAAGAAGGGAAACTAAGTTCAACATTATGTTTTGCGGTTACTCTATTAACGCTGGTTTAACCAATTTTTTTTCCTGTTTCAGTCTCTTTTGTTGGCAAGCATGGTTGTGCTGCTTGGTATGCAAGTAACACTGCTATTCTTTGTTCTGGGCATCATAGAAAAATCAACATCTTGGTATTTTGGCTGGAAATCATAGAATAGGTCCCCTGTTTGTTTCAGACTTGGCAATAACCTTGTTGGAGTTGAAAGAACAGTGTTTGAGTTGTCCAGAGGAATCAATACACATATTGTTCAGTCTAAATTTCATGTCCAACAAAGCTCCAGCATACCCAATATATGATATAAAGTAATTTTTTTTCCAACATTCTATTTCATCGGCAAGGCCAGTTGCGATTGTTCTCCTAATTCGAACAAGCCCAAACCTCTGCACAGGCCGGAAACTACTTCACCCAGATTCAAATGCGAAGGTTTGTGCTTAGCTCCCATATCATAACTAAGCATCATGGACATACCTGCAGAACTGGCTATCTCCCTTTTCTTACCAGTTTCATTGCAGTTACCAAAAAAGAATTAAATAACGATCTGGAATCACTTATTTGATAAAATTTGTTGCAGGAGCTGTCGTTTTGAGTAGCAGAAAAATGGCATGGCTGAAGAATTGTTTTGGTGAGGTGCGTTAAGCTAAAGAGTAATGTGGTGGGGTTGCTAATATTCGAGCTACGATTGCAAAGTTGAGGTGTAAGACTGGTGCGCAGGCTTGCAGAGCCTAAATCTTTCAGGTGGATATGACTCTTCGTTTCTCAGGATACATTCCTCCATGCCCTGATCCATAATCTTCCTCCACCTCTCATTTTTCATGGCCATTCGGAAAATTCACCGTTTTCCTTGGTGGATTCCCACTACTCTGGGTCTATCTTCCAGTATTTTATTCAGGAGGAGTGTTATTGAGCATCTGATACATATTTTCAATTGATAATTCACTATTCCTACATAAATTAGGGCTGTAGATCAGCGCTGTATCAAGAGATGCTTCCTTTAAATATGGCAGTTAACATTCTCCATCAATATCTAAATATATCTAAATGTGAACTCTTCTTGTTCTACCTGCATCTTCTCTCCCTCTCGCTACTGTTGTTGCTACTTCCACTTCTACTCGTGTTGTGCAGTGGATGTGCAGTGGATAATAAAAAGGATAATTTATCACGAGATAGTCAGGAGGGTCCATTGACATTCAAATTAAGTATGCTATTCTGTGTGAGTATCTTATTCTATATGGCCAAGCTATTGATTTTCTCAGAGATCCATAAAACAAGATATGTGACTTCTGATTCAATACATTCGACTCTTCTTATTAAATAATAAAAAACATGAATCCATAGAAAACTGGAACAAACAAAACACAATCCATAAAATACAAAACCCATATGTTAAACCCAGGGTAAACTCTAATAACACATAAGGGAAGAAAAGAGTTTGACATTTCTCTGGAAAAAAATTGAAGAACAATAGCCTATCGGGCATCTCCCCTAAGTATTACATTTTTTCAACAGACAGCAAGGGTTTAAGAGTGAAAAGGAATTTCTGTCAGCAGATTGAACCTTTAAAAGAATTATACCTCGGCCTCTTCGTTACCGGCGCCTTCCTTGAACTTCTTGGGAGACCCTTGATCAAATCTTTGGCCTCTGGTGAGCGAGTGGATAACCTTGATTACGGAAATTCAAGCGCTTGTCCAGAAGTATTATCAAGTTGCGAAGAGAGATGGAGGATTTACGGATGGGCCAGCGCCCCCAGGCTGGGGAATATTGTTTAGATTCGTTCTGATGAAAGAAATCACTGCAATTGAGGCAGCCGTCCTCCTCTTTCCCTGGACAAAGTAGCGGGAAATGAAAAAAAAATGATATTTGAATTTTTTGTTTATATTTTGACTCTCCAATAAGAGGGAAATGAAAAAATTGGATATTTGAAATTTTTTGATATTTTGATATGAAATGCGTGTTTTTGTTTTTTTGGGTCACAAAGAAGACATATATGAAGGATAGAATCCAACTTAGGGGCGAGTAGGAAGGCAGGAACATTTTTTACAAAGTTTTAGCATGGAGAAAAATTCAATTTTTAAAAAAATATGAAATTATAGAAGTAAATATGTAAAAGGTTGAGTATATGAGGTTAAAGAGTCATCTCATATGTTTTTTGCACCTAGTTTTCTAGATAATTTGTATATCTCTCTAAAGAAATAGACTTTTTGTAGTCTATTTGTGTGGTGAGTGGCTTATAGTTGGTAAATTCTCTATTATAATTTCGAGTTTTTTGAGGTCACTCTAGTTTCCTATATATGCAAGGTCTATAACGTACATAAATATATTCAATATTAGGGAGACATTGTAATGGGGTTGCATTTGTTATTAGTTTTTGGTGCTCACTCTACATTAGAGTTAGGTAATACTATGCATGTTATTACTATAATGGATTACTATTCTACCTATGTGTTTGTATTTGTACTATATTTGGGTGATCTATGTTAGTTTTTATTCATAATGATGTTTTTTATAGTGGTTTAAATGGATGCTAATAATATCATAATGAATGTGATCCCCACTCAAATATTTAACATTTTGCACGTTACTTATTGGGAATTATTATATGTGTCTCAAGTGAGACCTTCTGGCCCCTATAAGGTGGAATATAATAGGACATTAGACAAGAATATGGCATATTTAGAAGCATTCCATTAACCTTGACTCTATGATAAATCCAACACTCAATAATGGGAAATAATTGTCTAATATCTTTGAAATATGGTAGATGAGTTAAAATAGGGTTTAATTACCAAGGGTGTTTGGTTTAACCTACAAAATTTCTTCAAGCGACTTGATTGTTTTTAACCATGACCCTCAATTTCTCCTAAGCTTATTTAGGATGCAAGTTATCCATATAAATGTGTTGGGAAAGGTAGAAGGTGGCATTAGGAAGAGGTTCTTGAGGAAAAAAAGTCATTTTATTGGCTCTTGGAAAAAATGGAAAAGAAATATTGCTTTTAGGACTTTGTTTTTTTTATGTTAATGTATAAATTCTATCTCAAGACACATGAATTTGTGACTAAGGCATTATGACAATTGGAGTAGTTAAATACTACTCAAGTATTATCTAAGTGGATAGAGGAGGATATGGTATATTTAGCCATATTCGAGTATTAAGCTCCCAAGCCAAAGAACTTACAATTACAAAAGTACTAGACTAAGTTTGATATTAGAAAAATTGATGACATTGTTGGGTAGAGCATAGTTCTTGAGTGAATCTTCAATGAGTTTAAATCGTGTGTTATAATTGAGATAAATTGTTTCTTGGAGAGCAAAGAATATTTGAAGGTGTACCTGGTAGGGATGAAAAGCAGGTCTTTTGTGTGATTTTCCCCCGCAATATTCCATTCGTACAACAAAAACATTAATATGCCCTAGTCTTACATTGATCATTTCTTTCGGAGATGGAGGTATGAACTAGATCCATCCTAATAGTGGATGGAAAATTAATACACTAACAATTTTCCTTGTTGGCGCAAGGGATGTTGTTAAAATGTATGTTTCTAGGATTTCGTGTGGATTTGATTAGACAAATTGTGTGACAAGAAACAATCTAGAAAAAAGTGCTATAGAAACTATCTTTTTCTAGAGAATAACCATAACCATTTGACCTTCATTATTGTAAGCATAGAAAATATTGTTTTTAATTCTTAGATGATTACAAAAAAAATTAATTTCCTCATATATAAGTCCTCACCATAACTATTGAAATATTCAAAGCAATGTCTTACAATTTTTGTTGTAGCTAGAGCAACTTCTTCAATAAGGGACCCACTAGGATCTCAATGTTCAGTTCCTATTACATCCCAAACTTGGAAAAAAGAAGAAAGAAATGACCACTTGTTATTTAAAGATGAACTTTACTTTCAAAAAGAAGATTTAAAAAGAATGAAATTAAGAAAAAATAAATGCATTTCCTCCACAATAAAAAAATGTCATTTCGAGCACAATAATTTTAATTTAGTCTAGGTTTTAATGATGTCAAGCCAGTGTATGGTTGCAATTCAATATGTAGACAAGTGCAGAGACCATTTCATGAATATATTTTATATTTTTGGTGGTGATTTTTTAAAGCTCTATTAACATTCAACGTTTCTTGAACAATGAGATGAAAATTTTATTTCCTTTGTTTTCCAACTCTAATTGGATTAGGAAATTAACTATGGGCTACGTTATTATTTTGGTCACTGGCGAATCATCTAGGAAAGCTTAGTTTGTTCTCAGAAGAAAAACCTTGAAAGGTATGGCATCTGATCCTCGTACAGGTATAGATATGCTCAATTGTAGAGTCATGTCTACATTATTTCGAAGGAATTTATCTTCTCTCAATTGAAGATGAGAAAAATAGATGAATTTCAAAAATGTTTTGCAGTCTTTTATTTTATTTTGTAATGCTTCTTTTTATATATGACCATTTTGTGCAATACAGGGTTCCTTGTGAATATTTTCTTCCACATTAATGCAGGCTCAAGTACTTACTAGAGGAAGCTCCTTATTGAATACGAAAATGGAGATGCAACCTAAACTAGGTGGCTACTTTACAAAGTTAATTAATTTCCCATTGTATAGACTACATTGATTACTGCAATTATATTATGCAAGGGTTACAAGTTTATATAGCATGTTTGTGTTTCACATCTCTTTAGGGAAACCTCAATACATGGAAACCAATGCAACAAACATGGGGTGAAAATTGGGCTTTGAATAGTGGCCCTTTATGTGTTGTGTTTTAAATTTTCCTCACAACCCTCTTAGCAAGGAAAATTCTCATTATAGATAACATTATTCTAGAGAATTGGAACTCAAAATTCTACATACAATACCAATGCCAACAATCAAGCACTATAACTCTCTTTTCAAAGTCCTTTTCATCTTTTCCTCACAATACTTGTTCGTTATCAGTATCTTGTCCATATTTACCCTTGGACTAAATTTACCACCCAATTAGGGTTACATTCCCAAACAACTTGACTCATCGACGGTGTCGCATGGTCTTGCTCTAATAGGTTAGTCACCCTATCAAGTTCCCCATTGAAAGGGACTTGGGCCTAGTATATTCAAAATAGGAGTTGATCACCCTACAAATGGCCCTTAGTCAATATTCAAATGGGTCTCAAAAACTAATCTTATACTGCATTACCCTTCACACAAACTAACAATTCCACCCATCCACCATGGATCCAACATCCTGGAAACCATACAAAGGCAAAGCCCCTACAAGGGAGTCGCATCGATCCCCAAAACAATTTTTCGTTCAAATTTCCTCCCACTAAGGTGTTCTTGATCCAACATAATACTCATGTGTTACCAGGTGTGAAAACCAAGAAAACTAACAATCGACCACCCTATAATTGACCCATGACCAATTTTAAGGTGAACCCAACTTCTAGCTCATTATAGAGTCACACTCTTTGCACAGACAACCAATTTCCATCAGTATTGAAAAACTGTGGTTGTGACTTTTCACAACATTCCAACTAATTTCCAACTAAAAAAACCAAACTAGCAAGAAGCTCGGGTGAAAAATCATCAAGACTGCATAGAGAGGAAGCACCTGCAAGGCAGACACAACAATCCCCCAAAAGGGGGTCCCTATTCAAAGTGTCTCCCACTAAAATGGTGACCGAACATAGCACATATCATGTGTTACCTTTTCCAAAATTTCATATTATTTCTTATGTTAACTCCATCAAGTAAGATTTTTTTTGGATTTTTGAGGCTTGGTGTATGTTATTCTTCCTTTAGTAGACAAAAAAAAACTCTAAAATTTATGCTTCTTCCTTGATTTTTCATCAAAGATAACTTACATCATCATCATGGAGAGTTAGGTTGTTATTAGCTTGTATCGTAATTAAGCTTACAATAACCTTGATCATATTGGCTTACATTCATATTTGTGCTCAGAATTGATATTTTCCTAATCTCGACATGTTCTACGCTTGTAGTAATAAAACAAGACCCTTGGTCCTTCTATTATAATAGATATATTCCGACCCTAGTAGAATAAAGATAATTTTAGACGTGTTAGAAAAAATGATAATGAATGCTAGAGTGTTAGGGAGGCATGCGGTCAAGATGTGCCAACGCGTGCAAGGAATGTTAACTAGGAGTTGCAAGGAAACACAAGGGATCACTACATCAAAATGCATGGAAATTAACAAATAAGAGTTTGTGATTGGAAGTGTCAGTGAGTTCCACGTGTGCTAAGGAGGGAGTGACAAGGTATGCTAGGAAGTGTTAAGGCATGCTAGAGGCCAGGGCGACATGCCAAAATTTCTTAGGTGCTAGGTTGTACCAACACATGCCAAGGAGTGTTAAGGAATCTTATGGAAAGACAAGGGAGCACTATTCAAAAATTCATGGAAATGAATGAATAAGAGTTTTTTACTGGGAGTTTCAATGAGCTATAAGTGTGCTAAGGAGAGAGAGACAAGGTATGGTAGGTAGTTCCAAGGAATGATAGAGTGCTAGGGAGGCATGCCATGATGTTCCAGGTGTTAGGGTGTGCCAATGTGTGCTAGGGAGTGTTAGGGAGTGTTAGGTAAACACAAGGTAGCACTAGATCAAAATTCATGGAAATAAATGAATAAGAGTGGGTGATAGGGAGTTTCAATGAGTTCTAAGTGTGTTAACAAGGGAGTGACAAAGTTATATGCTATGAAATGCCAAGGTATGTTAAACTACCAAGGTGAGTCAAGAAGTGCTAGGTTGTGTTAGAGAGTGTAAAATCATGTCAAGAAATGTAGGGGATGCTAACACATGCCACATAAATCCAAGGAATTTAAGACATGTCAGGTGTTATGGCATGTCAAGATGTAAACCATGTTTCTTAATTGTTTTACGACCACAGTTGGATGTGATGAGCCTTGTCTTGGTAACTTGTTAAGTGGGACCAGTTAAGATTGGACATGAGTAGTCTAAGATGAGTCACATGTAGTTCTTATGTGAACAACGCAGATGTTGAATTTCCACGACACATGAGAATCTGGGTTTGTTCTTAGAATCTTTGATGAAAACACGCTCATGTGCCACAACACATCTACTTTTCACAAAGAAATCTAAAAACATGAGGGAATCAACCAGTTCAGATGAAATATTTTAAATTTTTCAAACCGTTCTTCGTTAAATTACAAACTATAATAGAATAGGCTAGAGCTCTCTTACCAGGGATCACGCCCCTTTACAATCACACTGATACAAGGAATATAACTAGGGCTTGGTGTTACTCCTTTGACAACCAATCTACCTCAAACATGACAAAACTTAACCCACTTTTTGATGGTGGACACACATAGCCCTTTCAATCCACATGTCTTGAACACATCTGGAAGGTCCTCCTACCCTCCATTATGAAACTCCTCAATCTTCCTCTACCAATGAACTCAAATCCTTTGGGTTACTGAACTCGGCTCAAAAAAAATTTCCCTCTATCTACCGCTTTTTTCCTTTAAGGTTTGCAACAATGAGGGTTTTCGTTCAGCTATTCACAACTTCGTTTTGAACAACTCTTTGGTTTGCCCACTTTTTCCATACTGCTACTCCAAGATGAAAAGTCTATGGATATGGAGGTTTCCATTTTTCTCAATGACGCAATCCTCTACAATACAGTGAACTAGGGCTAGTTGGCTAGCCCACTTGACTGCTACTTTAGTCCTTCAAAGTTTACATGTCCTTAGGCACAATACACCTACCCTTCTACCAGTCTTGTTTTCCTTCACAAGTACATGAATTAGAGCTCTTATTTGGCAGTCACCTAACAACCCTCCCATTGTACTTGGACCGCCATCAATTTTCCCAACCACAGTCAATTCTTTTATTGATCTAGTGCACACAACAATGCCCTCATCTGGGGCTCTTCAAATATGCCACCTAATAGTGATTTGAGTCCTCTCAAAATCACTATTCTTGTGTACCAATTTCTTTCTTGTCAAAGCTATGAAAAAATTTGAACTACTCATCTTATCATCCTCCTAACAATTTGTAGATGAATGAAATAGGGTCACAAATCAGCCATTAACAGTCCATTGACTAAATGTTTATAGGCTACTTCAGATATTTGTCCAAAACCCTATGGACTGTCCATGAAAATCAACTCCTCTTCATGTCAATCCATTCCTCATATGGCACATTTCTTCTATGCCATCTTCTACTCAAGGCCCACATTCCTTTGGATTTTCTATCTCTGCACATACTTCTTGAAACCATCTTCCAAATTTTCCGTATATATTGCAGAGATAAACCTCTCTCTAAGGGTCACAACCCCTCTGATTCTATGCAGATCTATCACAGCCTTAATGGCATACCTTATGGA
Source organism: Pinus albicaulis (assembly GCA_034641835.2). Taxonomy (NCBI): domain Eukaryota; kingdom Viridiplantae; phylum Streptophyta; class Pinopsida; order Pinales; family Pinaceae; genus Pinus; species Pinus albicaulis. The sequence goes on along the minus strand of CM076574.1, from coordinate 1,038,512,691 downwards.
TTTAACATGCTAGGAAACCTCCCTAAATATGGAGTTATACTTCTATTTTAATTGATTTAGAACAAACCCTATCCACCCATAGAAAAAACGACAACTATTTTTTTGTAAGAGACTCAGCCTAGCTCGTACGGATCCATATATTATGGGAATTTATTTGACTAAATCTTGACCTGAAATTTAGATATATATGACCCTCAAACTATGATTACCTCAGTCAATATTACACCTATGACTACTTTTTTTCTAGCCCTAAATTCTAGTGCAGACCCTCCTCCATTTGTGTTGGTCTTTATCACAAACCTTGCAACCTACTAACCACCACAAGGTAGGGTCTCAACCCTCTCTACTATTTCAAAATTTGATACAGCCTTCACACAGAAACACCATTGGAATCACATGCCTAAATTCTCATGAGTCGCCACTCTTGAGGTTTATCTTTCATAAGAGAACCAACAAGATGCCATCCTACTTCCTATATTGAACCCGTTAAGGTGTGTGACATTCTTGTGAACCCTCACATGATTATCTCACCCTTGGTGGATGATCATGGCCTCCCTTTAGCAACGCTTACTCATACCTCCAACTCAACCTATTTTAGGACTACATCTCTCCTGTCCTCCTTGATGAAATGTGATCCTTCTCACTTGATGTTCTTGCCTTCATACTAAGGCCTCCTTAAATATCTTTTCCTAGCTAGGTATCTTAAGAACGCTTTATAACTTACAAAAATTATCCACTTAGACATTAGGAAATATTATTTTTTCTTTAAATTTTCTTTTAGATTTTAAATCCCATCTCAGGTCCAAAGCCCCTTCGCTTGGGTTTTTTTCTTAAAATCTGTATGTGTAGGTTGCTAGTTGTATTTACTATTTACTTCGCTAATTTATTGAATATTTCATAAATTAACTTGTAAATTAATTCAAGTAGGAGAAGTAAATCAAGATACCGCAATAGGGTTTCTTATATTAAGAAATTTTCACATTCCTTAGGTCTAGCCCCATTAGGTCACCTAGGGCAACAATTTCCCAGGAATATAGCTAGAGGAAAAATTCTATCTCCTAGAGGCAGCTGCGTTGTTGGGTGCCCTCACTCTCCTCAGAACTTGGGCCAATTCCGACAGTGGAATCTCTGGATACGTCAAGCCCTAGCTCTAGGATCAAGTTTTGCCTAAGTGTTCCCAAGGATAGAACCTAGTAGGATCAATTTGACCTATCGAAGTAAAAACACTTTTATGATCCTTTCCCATCACCTTGTCCAGGATAGGAACATCATTTCTTGCTAAATTCCATCCCCGAACCTGGGTTGGGTCCACTTGGCCCCATGTGGTCCCATTTGGTGTCAAAGGCATTTCATCAAGGACCATTTGGGAATCCAAGTTCCCAAAGGATTTTAGGGATTGAGAACTTCCTTCATAAGTCTTATTCTTCTCCCTCAACCCTTCAATCCCCCTCCTCTCTCCCTAGAAGATAATTCCTTTGCTTAAAAGGAAAGCAAATCCCACTCTTTATTTTATCTTAGGGAAAGGGTTTCAATGGTCACTTCCTACCAATTCATTGACCTATACTCTAAAAGTGACTTCCTAAACTACTGGGACTCTACCCATCGGTGAAAGTCCATGAAGAGAAAGGAGCCTTAGCTATGGTGACAATGGGCTAAGCTTCCATCGTTTCCCTTGCAGTTTCCCTCTTAGGAACCCCTTTTAGATCCACTACAAGTTTGAGTGGTAACAATTTGTTCACAATTCCATTTGTGAAAAACTCTTTGGTATGCCCACTTTTTCCATACTATAGCTCCAAGATGAGAAGTCCAGGGCTATGGAGGTTGCACTTCTTCTCACTGAATCAATCCTCTACAATATAGTGAACTAGGGCTAGTTGGTTGGCCCACTTGACTGTTACTTTAGTCCTTCAAAGTTTGCACATCCTTAGGCCCTATACACCTGCCCTTATACTAATTATTTTGTCCTTCACTAGAACAAGAGTCAGGGCTCTTCTTTGATAGTAACCTAACAACCCTCCAACTGTACTTGGCCTACCATCAATCTGCCCAACCACAGTCAATTCTTTTTACTGATCTAGGGCCCACAATATTGTCTTCATCTAGGGCTCTTCAAATCTACCACCTAACAATGGTTTGAGTCCTCTCAATATCATTGTTCTTTTGTATCGACAATTTGATCTTTGTTGTCCAATATATGAACAAATATGAACTACTCCTCTTATCATACTTCTATTTATCTGTAGATGACTAAACTAGGGTCACAAATCAGCCACTAATAGTCCATTTACTAATTTTTTATAGTTTTCTTTAGATCTTTGTCTAAAACTCTATGGAAAGTCCACCAAAATCAACTCCTATGCATGTCAATCCATTCTTCATATGGCACATTTCTTCTGCATGCTCAATCTTCTGCTTAGGTTCCACCCTCCTTTGGATCTGTTGTCTCCACACATACTGAATCTGCAAACCGTCTTCTAGATCTGCGGTCTTCATTGCGGAAATAACCTTGCTGTAAGGGTCACAACCCATCTTCTTATACACAAATTTGTCACAGTCTTAAGATCATACCTTATGAACTAAACATGCTAGGAAACTGTCCTAACTAGGGCATTATACTTATGTACTTCTAATTGATGTAGAACAAACCCTATCCACACATAGAAAAAACATGACTTTCGCCTCCATAAGAGAATCGACCTAGCTCATATGGATCCATAGATTCTGGGCATTTATTTGACTGAATCTTGACATGAACTTCTGATCTCAATGTCGACCCTCAAACTAGGGTTAACTTAGTCAATATTATGCCTGCGTTGACTTCTGTAATGGCTCTAAATTACAGTGCAAGCCCTCCTCCATTTATGTTGGTATTTATCACAGACCTTGCGGCCTACTAACCACCACAAGGCAAGATCGTATCAGCCCTCTCTTCTATTTTATGTATAAAATCTAACCAACGAGATTCAATCTGATCTTGTAATCATGTACTAAAACAAGATACTGAATCCTTCCTACAATTTGTGGAAACAAAACACAATCGCGAAATCACATATAAGTAAGAGAAACAATTAGTTATCAATAGCACAACACAAGATGTATCTGGGGAAGCATATGCTCAAAACCCTCTATCTCTATTTTGTATTAAGTGAAGGAATCATGAAACAACACAATGCTTAATCTCTCTTGAGATTCTCCAGCACTCTGCCAATTGTCTCCTGCTGATCTAGGAAAAATCAGTCTAGTACTTAGCCAATTCTCATCCTTCCTTCAACCTGCCTTTCTCACACAATTCCTATGGAATTATCTCCATATTAATTAGGAAAATCAACCTTCCTTGATTGCGCAATCCATCATGGCATCCCAATGACTTTATAATTGCACATGGGAAATTTTCTATAAATACAACTAATAGCTATGCTCCTCTGAACTGTGTTACAATAAGGATCAAGGGTCTTTTTATTATTTAAAATAAGATAAAACCATAAACAACCAAAACCCTATCCTGAGGAGATGTAACACCAAGAGTTTATGGGCCTCGTTGGGGTTAATTGGGCAGCCAACTTCTCGGGGTCGTACTTGGTCATATGATCTTCGTTTGATGCACATGATACCTCGTGAGAAAGATCTCTCCGAGGACTACAACTACTAATATGATTCCTATGAAATCACCAAATCTTTCATGCCCAAAAATAATCGTTTGGGGCGTCAAAACAGCTTCAAAAGTTCAGGACCTGAAAAAATGACAAAAATAGTAAATTGTGCTATAATTAAGGAAACTGAAAGAGACAATGGTGAGGGCCCAAGTGGAATAGGCAGGTGGCCACCAATATCCACCTCAATCACCTTAAATCGAATTTCTTGAGCTAACTCAATCATCATGACCTAGTTAATTGACACAAGTTGTTATGAGATGAAATTACAATTTATTGTCCAATTTATTTAAGGGAAAAATAAATTAGACGCCTCACATTCCTCACTCCTGGTACATCAAAATTCCTCACCAGTGTGGCTGCATTTTTTTTGTCCTTTCTAGTCGCCAATTTCACTGTTTCTTGTTGCAAATTTCAACACTCCCTCTCAACAAGAAAGGAATTCAAATTATCCCCATCCGGTACCTTTGGAATGCTCAACATGCTACACTTCTCTAGTGTTGTTTGCACCTGCAAATCTTGAAACTGAATAGCATTTGAACAACTGAATCAGTATAATTCATCTGTCATTAGAGTCTTTTGACTGCTGCTAGCTACTGCACCTGTCTAGTATTGGATTCTCTGCATTGCTGCTGACATCTGCATCCGTGCCCTTTGAACTGTTGCTAACTCTATTTGTGCTCCAATATTTGACATCTGTCACTTTGATTTTTATCTTGCTGACATTTGACTACATCAATCTAACTAATCCTTCCTACTACTATTGTATTGTGGGCTCCTTGTAGCCATGTTCGATCCATGAGACACGCCATCTCAATGGAGCTTGCCCAAATTTCTTATCTTGGGATTATGTCTACACATAACCCCACCTTACACCTCGAGGTATGGCTGCTCCCTCTTCCCATTTGGCTCAAAATTTCCCCCTCATGGAGGTCTCTGCTTGAGTGGACGCTTCCACTCGGTCTCCTCTCTGCTTCACCAATTGTGGCAGCTACTCCACAACCTTTTGAGACTGCTTCTCATGAGGATGTATGTTGAGAGGTAATTTATGCTCCCTCTAAACCACCAAGTCTCTAACTTCTGTCTTTCTCCTCAAAGCTTTGCATGCATCTAGTACCTCAAGTGCATATAGGTTCTTGACTCATGCACAGTGTAATTGTCCCAAAGTTACAAAAATTTTCTAAAAAAGAGTTGATTTTAAATCGATCATATCTCCCTCATCCGAGCTCTGATTTAACCGATTTTTTTTTTTGGGTAGATTTTCGCAAGGAATCCAAATATTCTATTTGTTTTCGAAAATTTTACACCAAAATCTTCAGATATTCTCTACAAACTCACCACCCAAAAAATTCCTGCTTTGATACCATGTAGAAAATCTAACCAACGAGATTCAATCTGATCTTGTAATCTACAAAAACAAGATACTGAATCCTTCCTACAATTTACGGAAACAAAACACGAACGCACAATCACATATAAGTAAGAGAAATAAATTATCATTCGCACAATCACATATAAGTAAGACAAATAAATTATCAATTGCACAACAACATGATGTATTTGGGGAAAGCAACTAATCAAAACCCCTCTATCTCTATTGTGTATTAAGTCAAGGAATCATGAAACAATACAATGCTTAATCTCTCATGAGATTCTCTAGCACTCTGTTAATTGTCTCCCATTGATCTAGGCAAACTTGGTCTAGTACTTAGCCAATTCTCATCATTACTTCAGCCTGCCTTGCTCATGCAATTCCTAGGGAATTAAATCCTTATTAATTAGGAAAATCAGCCTTCCTTGATTTCACAATCCATCATGGCATCCTAATGACTTTATAATTGCACATGGGAAATTTTCTCTGAATACAACTGATAGTTATGTTCCCTTTAACCTCTGTCTCAACTGGGTATTCCTCGAAACTTACATGCATGCAACTATTAATAGTGAATTATCAGTTATCTAATTGATCACTCATTGTGAATTAACTCTAATTTAATTCACTGGACCTCTCACTAGCTCATCACTCAGTTAGAACTAGTTAAACTGATTTTAACTCATTTAATTGAGTTAATTACACTTGCACCCCACTAATGCATCAACTTCAACTGGACCCAAAAAATATTAGAATCCCTCTAGAGGCCTCATATTAGACCCTCAACTCGAATTTCTTGAGCTAACTCAGTCATCATGACTTAATTAACTGACACAAGTTGTTATGAGATGAAATTACAATTTATTGTCCAATTTATTTAAGGGAAAAATAAATTAGACACCCCACATTCCTCACTCCTGGTGCATCAAAATTCCTCACTAGTGTGGGTGCATTTTTTTTTGTCCTTTCTGGTTTCCAATCTCAATGTTTCTTGTTGCAAATTTCAACATTTCAGAATTTGATGTGGCCTTCACACAAAGACACCATTGAAATCACATGCACAGATTCTCATGAGAAACTTCTCTTAAGATTGATCTGCCAAAAGAGAACCAACAATATGCCATCCTTCTTCCTAGCGCAAACCGACCATTAAGGTATGCAACATTCTTCTGAACCCTCACATGATGATCTTGCTCTTGAAGGATGATCATGACCTCCCTTTAGCAACCCTTACTCGGCCCTCGTATTCGACCTACTTTAGGACTACATCTCTCTTCACCCCCTTGATGTGCCAGATAGTGGGAATACATGTCAAACATGCTAAGATGTGCCAAGTGATAAGGCATGCCAAGATGTGAAAGGGTGTGTCAATGCGTGTCAGGGACTGTCAAGACAACAAAAGGGAGAAAAATTTTAAACTACAAGGACATGAACACATAAGAGGGTTAATAAGTCATCAATTTATCTTTTCCAAGAGGGGCATGCTAGGCACACTAACACTAGGCGGCAATAGGTGCCAAGTGAAAAGTCTTAGTGCATTCTAAGTGCCAAGTATTCCTTTGTTGCTTCTCATCTACTTTCCAACAATTGATCATCACAAATAAATTTAATATTAAACCATGCTAAATCATACCAAGGCATCTCAACGTATTCCATACATGCTAAGACTTTCCAAGCGCCAACACGTGCCAAGCTGTAGTGTACCTAGAGGAGATAATATAGGGTACAGAGGGAGGTACCCAAGGGAATAATATGATGTATTAATATAAGAATGATAAATAAATGGGCCATAGTTAATAAATAAATTGGTTAACCCACATTATGTAAGGGACCACATGTTCTTGGGCATATTTTCCATTTCTATACATTTTCTTATCAGATCCACTACAAGTGGTATCATAGCACTTTCTTATCAGGTCCACTACAAGTGTAATGTAATGTACCTAGAGGGGATAATATAGGGTACAGAGGGAGGTACCCAAGGGAATAATATGATGTAATAATATAAGAATGATAAATAAATGGGTCATAGTTAATAAACAAAGTGGTTAACCCACATTATGTAAGGGACCACATGTAGCTAGGGAATAAAGGGACCACATGTAAGGGACCACATTATGTAAGGGACCCATGGTATTGCATGTATGAAACCTATATAGAGGCTAGAGACTCTCCATTGAGAGATGTCAAGGATTATTGTATGGGCAAGCATGTGACTTGTGGAGTGATCTCCTTCCTTAAGTAGTGAATGTATGTTGTTGCCTTACCTTAAGGGTTTTGATATTAATGAAGATCTGAAGTTTTATATTCTATGGTGTAATTTATTGGGCATATTTTCCATTTCTATACATTTTCTTATCAGATCTACTACAAGTGGTATCAGAGCAATTTCTTGGGCAGAGCTTGGAGATTTGCTTTTTTCATTTTTTTTTGTAGGAAATTTTTGGGCGGCGAGTTTGTAGAGCAGATCTGGAAAATTTGGTGAAATTTTTTCAAAAATAAATATTAGATCTGGATTCCTTACGGAAAAATACCCGTTTTCAAAAAAAAAATCAGTCAAATTGGAGTTCGGATGAGGGAGTTATCACTGATTTAAAATCACCGATTTTTTTAGAAATTTTGTGACGCCGGGGCAGTTGCAGCACAAATCTGTGTTTCTAGAGTGCCTAGATCGGGATTTCAGCCACGTTGTTAGATGCAGAATGGCTATTCCATTTTCTAAAACAGGTTATATTAAGGATTCTGAGCTATATTGACCGAGTAATGTCCATTTTAAAATTTTGCCAAAGAAATTTTTGGGCAGCAAGTTTGTAGAGCAGCTCTGGAAAATTTGGTGAAATTTTTTCAGAAATAAATATCAGATCTAGATTCCTTATGGAAAAATACCCAATTTCAAAAAAAAATCAGTCGAATCGGAGTCCGGATGAGGGAGTTATCACTGATTTAAAATCAGACATTTTTTCAGAAATTTTGTGACGCCAGGGTTGTTGCAGCGCAAATCTGTGTTTCCAGAGTGCCTAGATCGAGATTTTAATCATATGGTTAGATGAAGAATGGCTATTCCATTTTCAAAAATAGGTTATATTAAGGATTCTGAGTTATATTGACCGAGTAATGTCCATTTTAAATTTTTGCCAAAGTAAGTGATTTTCTTCAAAACCCTTACTTTATTTTATGGATTCTCGCAAGATGAAGTTTACAAGAAAAGATGATGGCCCTACTATTGAAGATTTTTTACAACATCTCAAGGCTCAATATGCAAGTTTTTGGATATGCTCCATAGGGCTTCATATGAAAGATGAGGCAAATAAATGGTGGACCTAACTTGACAGCTCAGTGAGGAAACTTCCCGAGAAAAAAATTGAAAAAGTCCTTTTGGACAAGTGGTCTCAAGCCGGAAAGAAGGATAGCAAGAGCCATAAAGACTTATTTTCTACTAATATTTCCATATTATGGATTCATGGAAGTATTCAGAAAGAGAACATTGTTGTGTCTATCATTCCTAGTTGCAAGCATAATTGTATCAATGTGAATTTGGCTAAAAATTTTCAAGTTCCAGCAAAGCATATTGAAAACACACAGGTTGATAATGAAGATGTTCAAATTTATAAAGATTTGAAGATTTATATGGATAAGTATGTGTTGCATTCTGATTTTTATGCTTCAGATATGGCTGTTGTAGAGGTTGCTTTGGGACATCCTTGGATGGAATCCGTTAGTACTGTCAATTTTAATGTGCAAAATAAATTCATGAAGCTCTCGTATAAAAAGAAGAAAATTACATTGCACGATATTTGGATTAGGAACCATGCAGAGACTAAGGAGGAAGAAGAAAAAATATCTAACGACGCAGACACATCAGATGATGAGCCTTTGATGGTAGACAGCCAAACACAGACATCAAAGCAAGTACCAATAAAGGAACCAGATACCACTCCATCACCAATCATGGAGGAATTAAGGAAAGATATTACATCAGTTAAAGCTTCAACATATCACCACCCGCATCACCCAGCAAGACAATAACCAACAAGGTGACAACGAATTAGCAAAAAGGACAACAACCCCTGGACGACACATCGAGAGGTGCGACGATCCACTAACAACACATCAACAATGAAGAACCACCAGAACCCGCTTCCATCTCAAGCGAGTGAGGCACCGACTAGATCAAGTGTTCACTTTTCCCTTGGATGGATAGATGCACATGAATGGTACCAGTGGAATACTCTTTTGAGTAGATCTTATTATTTGTGTTCTTCTCATGTTTCGGGGACGAAACATGTTTAAGGGGGGTGTAATGTAGTGTACCTAGAGGGGATAATATAGGGTACAGAGGGAGGTACCCAAGGGAATAATATGATGTATTAATATAATAATGATAAATAAATAGGCCATAGTTAATAAATAAAGTGGTTAACCCACATTATGTAAGGGACCACATGTAGCAAGGGAATAAAGTGATAAGCCCATTGTATTGGATGTATGGTATTGAGAGACCCATGGTAACTACCCATGGTATTTCATGTATGAAACCTATATAGAGGTTAGAGACTCTCCATTGAGAGATGTCAAGGATTATTGTATGGACAAGCATATGGCTTGTGGAGTGATCTCCTTCCTTAAGGAGTGAATGTATGGTGTTGCCCTACCTTAAGGGTTTTGATATTAATGAAGATCTGAAGTTTTATCTTCAATGGTGTTATTTCTTGGGCATATTTTCCATTTCTATACATTTTCTTGTCAGATCTACTACACAAGCGCCAGTCATGTCATGGACTAGTAATAGTATGTTATGAAGTGGAAGGGAATGTTGAAGAGTGCTACATAAAGGAGAGTGATAATGCATGTTGATGAGTGTTAAGGGAGTACTAGGAAAACATTAAGGGAGCACTAGGTAAAAAATCATGGAAGTTAATGAATATGAGGAATGTACCCACAGAGACTAGTGTTACTTTGTCAAATAAGAAGGTTTTCTGAGGGAGTGACAAGGTATGCTAAGCATTGGTAAGGCATGCTAGGGAATATCAAGGCATGTCAAGAATTCCCAAAGTGTGCTTGGGAGTTCTAGGGTATGCTAATTATATCATGTGCCAATTAATAGTGCCAAGATATGCCAATACATTCTAGGTGCTAAGGATGTGGCCCAGGGTGCCAGGGTATGTCAATATGTGTCAAGGCAACAAAAGGAAGAACTAATAAGAGGGTTAATAATTCAGGACTTTATCTTTTCTAAAATGGGCATGCTACGCACACTAATAATAGGTCCCAATACATGCCAAGTGGCATTGTGTGCCAAGTGCTATGGAATGCTAGGACTATATGCGCATTCCAACACATGCTAGGGGAGTTCCATGTTGTGCTAGTGCATGCCACCATGTGCTTGGGCGGTGGTGTCATCACAAGATGTTCTAGGTACAATGATGTTCCAAGACATGTGGGGTGCTAAGAAATGTTAGTGTGTGCCAAAGCATTAATTTAAGGTGTGCCCGGATTGTTGAGGATTGTTAGGTCTTTCTCATTAATAGAATTGTCAAAGCTTGATTAAGTATTAAATAATATATTTCCTACACACAATAGTGGAACTTTATCTAAATGAACTTGCTAGATAATAAACTTAATAGATATGAAACATGTATTGACTCATAGGAAATCTCTACTTGACTAGTCATTACTTGAGGGAAATGATACACACTAATTACTTCTTAAAAAATTGACAGACCCCAACCACTATGGCCTTGGACATATTATAAAAAAATACTTCACAATAATGGTATTAAATTGTTATCTTTTGAAAAAAAATATATTAATAGGCACATAGTGTCATCAAAAACTCATTGGAATGATCAATGATGATGGACATTTTTTGACCGTCACCAAAAGTAACAAAAAGAGTATTGGTGAGGGTCATTAAAATTTCATCACTAGAAGTGTCATTAAAGAGAGAATTAGTGATGGGCATTTAACGACCCTCACCAAAAGTGAAATGTATTTGGCGGCGGACCATAAAGGACCATCACTATATACACTTACAGTGACGGTTTTTAGTGATCAATGATGACGGACGTTTTTTGACCATCACCAAAAGTAACAAAAAGAGCATCGTAGAGGGTCATTAAAAGTTCGTCATTAGAAGTGTCACCAAAGAGAGAATTAGTGATGGTGCTTTAATGACCCTCACCAAAAGTGTCATTGAAAATGTCTTTGGTGACGGACCATAAAGGACCATCACTATATACACTTACAGTGATGATTTTTTAATGACCGTCACCATATGTGACATTGGTGACAGACCTTAAAGGTCTGTCACAAGCATGACCCTCACCAATGTGCTTTTTTCTTGTAGTGTATTATCAAAGCTAAGAATCTATCTTCCAACATTTCTGAATACATAAAATATTATCTTTTACAAGCCAAGCTAATTTAGGATTTTCCAAAAGACACTTTTCCATATATCAAATTACTAAGGCAATCTTAGCAAGGAAACTTCAAGAACAAAATCTCCTGACATTCAAAGCCTAACAAAATAAAATATGGAAAGTTACTGGTACTTGTTGATTAAACCTCATATATTATGGCTAATGTTGAAGTGTCTCTCCAACGTAGCAGATAAACTTCTTCTAGCATTAAAGGATGTAGTATTCATGAGGCAGATGTGAATGCAACCAATTCATCCCCCCAGCTCAAACATATGGGGAAAGCGTGCCAACTCAAGGATCACTTAGAGAATGAATCTGGTAAACATTTATGAGACTGTTCCAACCGATGAAATTTATTTCCCTAGTTTTTGTTTATATAGTTTTAGAGTAATAGTTGTAGAGGCTTCTTTCACAAGCATTCTATTTTTGTCATATTAATCATTATTTAAACCCCTTTCATGCATTTAGAAAGGATTCCAGAATTTTGAGAAGACTACTTTTGGAACTTGCACTATTGTTGGAATAGAAGTTCTCTAATTGGAAATTTGAACCCTGAAGGTATCTTTTTCAGATCTAAAGCTATGATGCAGTGGGTACTATTATTTGTGTATTAATTTTTTTATGTTTGAGATATTTATAGCAAACTTATTTATGTCTACTTGTTTAATTTTGATAAGCATTGAAGTGATATATGTTCTTATTACTATTGATATAATATATTGAACAATATGTTGTTAGATGTGAAGCTTAGAAGTATTTTATGTGATTGATGTGCTTCATCAACTAAATTGATTAAATTTATTTAGTTTCTTACATGCGATTATATTCATTAAGTATGCAATGATCTATATTGGTTCATGCTTGTGAAACTTTTCCCTATAATCCTATAAAAGAGTACGATCATGGGAAGTAGTTAGATTTAGTTGTAATTTATGTAATCATTAAAATTAAACCACCCCTGTTGTGTTTATTCTATTTCCTTTTGTTATTCATATACACTCTCTTTATATGGGAAACTAGTCCTTATATCCCCAGTCGGACCCACCATTTTAATGGAAAATGAGTTGCTTTAAGCTCCCGGCTAGGTGGAATCCCCAATGTTGAGGCAGCCACCTTCGAGCCTTCAACACCGAGATAATTTCTTGATATGTAAAAAATAATTATTGATGTTGGGATGGTTCAAGCTCTAACAAGTACACTTCAGGTTATTTAATTGGATCATATAGAAGTAGTTAAACTTGTAAATATTATATTAAAGTCTTTGGAGGTTTTAACATGAGTTGCTAACTTTGGACAACGAGTTTATAATACTGAAGCTAGAAATAAAAAAAATTCTCTAGTTGTAGTTGAAATGATAGAGGGTTAAATGAGAATGGCTTATAATGGTGAAGAATCAAAACCAAGGTGTGGTCAAAATACAAAGATGGGAGAGGATCATGTAACTTGTTTGCATAAAATGAAGGGCATAGTACAGAGGTTACACCTGAGACAACAAGGGGTCAAGAAGAAATCAGAATGGGAGCATGGAGCATGATGTGGGTACAAAAATGGATAGAACTGTAGAGGTTCACCCTGTTGAAGAAGCTACCATTTTTAATGGTTCAGATGTTGTTGAAATGACTTTCTAAGTCTGGCACAAAGAATACGATGGTAATGTTGTAGAAGATGGAGAAGGTGATAAGTTCATAATAGTGAAGATAGTGTTAAAGAGGTTAATCAAGATGATGATGGTGATGAGGAGGATTGAGGAGAATAAGGTGTTTCTCCTATGTCATTTATCTGATACAACTATGGAGGACCATGAACATAACGTTCCAAGGGATGAATATGTGGATGATATAGTTGAGGAAATGGATGAAAATTTTCATGAGAACCATTTGCTTGATGTAAGGTGGAGGGCAGGGCTAGATAGGTTATATTATGTGAAGTTATTCTGGAATCTTGGGAATTTTAATTTAATATGTATATATATAGATAGATATATAGATATATGTAGAAAATTTTCAAGGAATCTGTACCGCTAATTATTTTGGTCTTAATCGGTCACTATTGTTGATCACCATCGCTAGCGACCTATGATTGAGAAATCTAGATTGGATCTTGGTGGTTCTTTTCATCACCCTCTACTTACCAGGCCTAGATTATCTAAAACTCCAAGACAAATAACCTTGTCTGCTACTCGAATCTATGTAGATATTCCTCTCACATTTCATCAACATGAAATGAAATCAATTCATTCAAACATTTCTTTCCTGATCGATAATGTTATCCCACTGCGATTTGTAATACGAATGAGATTTTTTTGGCATGACGGATGGATTAAAAATAATTCACATATTGAAATAGAAAGATAGAAACAAAGAAACGAGAAATAGAAATCTAACCAAGGTAGTCAATTTGGTAAGATCTTGGATCTAATATATCTAATTCGGGGCCATATGATCAAACCCTCTTACATCAAAGCTTTCAGATTTCATCAAACAGTCTTCTTAGAATGTCCTCTTCTAGAATCTGGGCCAAGCTCCCCAAACCCTCCTATACTAAAGTTTCATGAAGTTGTAGACATATGCACCAATCCATCGTTTTGCTACAGAATCTCCACCAAAGAAAATGTCCAAAACCTCAACAAATTCAATCGCATAAAAACCAAAGGTAGAGAAAATGGCCCCTCTAACGCATGGAATTTTGATGGAATATGTTTACATTGACCTCGACATATAAAATGTCCCCATATCTCTGTGTTTGGCTTCTTTAGGACTCGGTCTTGGTTTCCAAATGCATGGCAAGATACACTTTCCAAATGCATGGCAAGATACCACTTCTTCCTTCCCTTTTTTTCTAGCTTAGATACCACTTCTCCCTTCTTCATTTTTTTAGCTTTATTTTTTTTATTTTCCACTCCATCACTTAGATTTGTGTTTGATTTTTGTTAAAATACTGAAGTTGTATTTATTTTTTTAAACATGTATCAAGTTGTTAACAAGTTGTTAATTTGAGGAGAATATATATATATATATATATATAATAAAATTTTGAAAAAATAAATTAATTCATTTTTAAGTTATTTTTAAGATTTATAAAACTTGTATAATTTTTCTAGAAGTTTTTCGTTTTTATTTTAACTGAATAATATTATGATTGCATTTTTAAACATTCATTTCATTGAAGATATTTTTAAAAATGAATTTTTATATCGAAGAAAAAAAACATGTAACAATAAATTTATAATTAATTTGTGATTAAGTTGGTTATAATTATTTTTAACATGTATTCACAAATGTGGAAAAATGTCTCATGAGTATTATCGCCAATATGGAGGAACCACGTGGCGGCCTCCACTTAGACCATGTGGAAAATTCCCATTGGTCCACCAAAATACACCGCAACCAATAAAATTCGCCCAACTCACACTTCATTTTCAAAATTAATTTTTTTCATTTCTGGAGTGACGCAATTAAAAGTTACTGACATAAATGACTAATTCTATACTATGTGTACTTATTATTTGGTCATATTTTTATTCTTGGACTACAATAGTCATATACATTAATCATTATTAATTTTTTCACTTATTATCTAGTCATATATTTTAGTCTTGGACTAAATTAGTCATTTTAGTTAGTCATTTTTGCTTTGGTCACTTATTATCTAGTCATATATTTTATCCGTAAACTAAATTAATCATTTAAGTTAGTCATTTTTAGTTTGGTCACTTAAAATTTCTCAAATTTAGTAGTAATTCACTTGAAATAATTGCAATGACTAACATTTTTAGTCACTTAGCCACTAATTTCATCATTTTATACTATCTTCTATAAAGAACTCTCACTAACAAGATGTTCTCCTTTAACATGACAAAGGAACGATCTCTCACAAAGTGGCATAAATGGACTCATACACATAAACTGAATAACATGGTCCCCTTGAATCCACTAATTAGATTCAGGGAATACTCATAATCATCACATACATCTCAAAATTATGAGACCAACGACTCTAAACTCAACTAATTTCTGGAAAAAAAAATCAAAGTGGCAAAAAGAATTAATGTACTTCTCATTACGATGATGCCCTGAAAATTAATTGATCGAATGAATAAACAGACCTTTCCATTATGTTCCTGGTGAAAAATCATGAAATTTAAGTATAAAGTTGACACTTTTTTGAAACTGTCAAATTTGGTCCTCGAGGGAATCCAAAAGATTCCTTGTAGATTATTTTGTCAACGTCCCACCTTCATGGTTACACTTGTCAAAATTATGCCTCTCGAAAATTGAATGATCATATTAGAAAACCATCTACACCATCATACTTCTCATGAAATTTTGGCTCAAATGAGTATAAACTTGACATGTTTTTAACACTATCAAAATTAAGCCCCCAAGGCATCTAACAATTCCTCAAATATTTTGCATAAATAATATTATGTGAAATATTCCTTGAGAATATTCTTCGCTTGGGATCCATGCATGCAGGGTTTCATCTCTAGGTTTCACAGACTAGTTCCTCCTATGTTTTCTTTTCCCTCCTTCTCTCTCCTCTTAACCTCGGTTGGCTAGGTGAATGAACAAAGCTACAATTTAATTAAAAAAATATGGATGTTGATTTCAAAGCCCAAATTGTGGGCTAATGGTGGAATATTTGGAAATTTTCCGTTGGTATTTGGGGAGATGTTGGGGTCAAACCCCTATGCGAGCACCGACTTGGCATTTTGTGTTTTATAAAATGATGCATTCTTGGTTTTGGTTCCACACCATATGTGGTGCGGTAGTATATGGCATATGGAGCTTCCCATTGGGTGGGTTCGATTCCCACTGACTGCAAATATAGTTGTATAGTCGTTGGGTCATGGTTGAGGTCCCAAGTCAACTACGAGCCTTGATCCTTTTAAATAAATTTGTATATAAATGGAACATGGGGTGGCGGGGTTGGTGACTCGCCACCATTTTTAATATATATATTTTTTATTTAATTAAAAAATTGATCAAAAATCATTGGTCGAATTTTAGACGTCACCGATAAAATGAAATAGGCAAAAATTTGACCACTTATGTCTGCTAATAGGTGCTAAAACATTTCTTATTTAACTGCTCCCAATTTTAGAAGACTCATCAATATTTTTTTAGCCTTTCAAATTTAGTTGGAGACAAAAGTATTGCTCCCTTTGATTTGAATTTGGCTACCAATATCTTGTACATATGAAGTGAGATTTAATTTTCATCTGTTCTATTGGAATTACGATGACAAGCTCTTTGATCTTGTCATGGTTTTGACGAAATCCACATAATTATATTTTTGAGCCTTTCCGTATCCACCTGCATCATTCCTCCCCACTAAGGGGATTTTGGTCCTCCAAAAGCATTAACATGACTACAACATTGATATACATAACAGATTCCCTGACAAGCCACCTTCCCTTTTCTTCACCTTTGTACTTTGGAACTTGGAATGATGAAGTCGACCCTTCTACCATATGCAAACCCATAACTGCTAATACATGTTCAATTACAATACAAATCATGAACCATGGAAAACCCATATCTCCCAAGAGTTTATACAACACTCATAGGCAAGTGTACATCAGAATCAAAAAAAAAATATCCCAAGATATCAACTAAAAGTCCAAAAATATCATCATGTTGGTTTTATAAGTGTTGAAAAGAACTTCACCACTTTTTACAAACATTTCACAACATGTCATTTAAAAATGTGGTGATTCAAAAAAAAAACATTTATGCCACCATCTATCACTCAACAAGGTGAATGGGTCTTCTTCCAATAGTTTATTCTCTTGAAAAAATTCCCTAGTTGGTTCCTTCACAAGTTCTTCCTAGTCCTTCTTTAGTCATTGCTCTGGATGGAGCTTCGAACATGTTGCTCTCTGATGTCCACTCTTGTTGTAATGGCTGCAAAAATTCTTCTTCCTACCCTGATGTGGATAAGGGTCTTGATTTCTTAGCCTCTTCCTATTTTCCATTATTTTCAAACACTTAGAAACAACATGGTTATTCAAGCCACAAAAAGTACGTGGTTTTCTATGCAACTAGTTTTTCTCATCATTACCAATTTTCTTGAAATCAAAATGAACATTAGGGTACTGAGACTTTTTATATCTTTATTGGTTTTCTCTAGTGAAATCCTGACGATGAGTGCTTGCATTAGCTATTCCTTTTAAATTCTCACCTCCCTTTGGAGATGACTGACAATCATGATAACTCGAAGGTTGTGATGCTCTCTCAACATCTTGCACTGTCTCAGACTTGTCTCTTAAAGACTCTCATGTATATTCCTTTCTAACATATCCTAATCCTTTATGTCTTGATAATTCCACCACATGGATGTGATTAAAAATGCCTTGGCCATTATGTCGTAGGCTGTTGCCTTCATATCCCATATTCTTCATTAATCTTGAACTAATACTTGTAGTGTTCTTTTCAAAAGCACCAAAATCATCATCATCATGTGAAAATGAAACTAGAGAATTATCAACAATGTTTACCTCAGTTGTTGATTATGAATTAGGTGATGATGGTTTCTCTAAGCTTTCGTTTTACTTCAATGCTTCCAAGGCCTCTTCCATGGCTCGTAATTGAAGCTAAAATATATGCTTCTCCTCTTCTACATCTTGTAGAATTCTCCTCAATACAACATTATCTACTTCAAGGATCTGATGATATCTTCATTTGAATGATGAGAAGAATATAAAGAAGAATAATATTCCCCAAAATAAGGAGATGGAGCATCATCCTCTGCTCTCTCCTTCTCTTATCCCTCTTTTTACATTTTCTCCTTATACTATTAAAACAATATATCTAACATGTTTTCCATGTTGTAGAAGCCCTCGTAGAGATATTTTTTCTTATTTATTTCCCTTCTTGTTGCACATTAAATATCTCTCATGATGACATTCACAATCCCTGGAAAAAATGTTAGAAAACTCTCATACCACAGTCCACTTGATCCAGAAATTGTTGTGAATACTTTCAAACAAAAATTGTGATTATATAATACCTTTTTATTGATAGTTAAATTTTCTTTTGAAACATGAGAAACAAATATTCTAAAAAACACTTTAGAAAACCATCATCGAAATTAATAAGAAAATAACTAGGAGAAACCATAACATAATTATATCATAGTAGAATTCATCTAGTGTGGACTATGTCTTTGAGCCCTGGGTGAATAGTGGGGAGGCCGATTCATTAGTGTATCCAAGAATATGAGTATATAATGAAATATATGTGAATACAAGGATTAAACCCTTATCTAGAGTGGCATGTCTCTCGCAAGAGATGATCTTCTGCAAAGAAATCTCACTCCCAAGACTTTCTCCTTCAGCATGAAAAATTAATGGTCTCTCACAAAGTGGCATAAATAAAATCACACACATAAATGGACTAACATGTTCCTCTTGAATATGTTGATTAGATTCAAGGTGTACTCATAATCATCACATACATTTCAAAATTCAGAGACTAATGGTTGTAAAATCAACTAATTTAAGGGAAAAAACAAGAAAAGTGGTCAAAAACATCAATATACATCCTATTCTTATGATGGAGAGAAAATTAGCGTCTTGGCTAAATAAATGTGTTGTAAGATCTCATTCCTTATAAAAATCGTGAAATTTGAGTATAAATTTGACCTTGTTCTAAAAATTCCAAATCTAGGCCTCCGGGTAATCTAAAATATTTCTTGCGGATTCCTGCGAAAAGGTTCCACCTTCATGGTTCCACTTCTCAATGTTCTACCTCTATAAAATTGGTTTCTCATATTAGAAAATTGTATGCCATAGAAATTTGATAGAAATTTCAACTGGTGAAGATTTCAAATAAAAAAAAAAAAAAAAAAAAAATAGGAGACAAAATTCTACTCTATTGATATGTTGAATGGAAATCACAATTTAGAACAACATGCATAGACATAAGATAAAAAAAAGAAAAAAAAAAGTAGACAGTAAATTCTATGGGAACACAACTAGGAAAAACCCCTGAATCCTCTTTTCATTAATCAATTGGATAGAGAAACTATTACGATGTGTTGCTCCAACTTTGAGCACAACTTGCAAAAAACTAATTGTTCTCTCTAGTGAATGAGAAACTGTGGCAAACGATTTGCCAATATTTTCTCCGCCATCCTCCTATTTCCTTGCACAATTCATGAGTAAATTAGCCCTAAAAGATAGATATTTCCTCCTACTTTATTTTGCAATTCCCAAGGATTGGTATCCTAACTCATGCAAAACTTGTACACTCAAACTCATATACAAATCATGTTACACTTCCTTTTCATTTCCACTTCAACTAAGGAATTCAAATTCATTGCATGCATTAGCTATTTTGGGTTTATTGATCAGTTCACTGACATATCTCTAAGTTAAACTATTTTCAACTCACTCTATCAATAGTTATAGGTTACTTAACTAAATACAATCGAAAATAATTGAACTGTATTGCTAAAATTTACCAATAACACATGCACAACTAAACTCGAAGCCCTCTAATTTGAAATCTACTGATCTAAATAAGTGACAAGAGCCATGTCACACTAATTAATTTCCTCCAAATTTTCCTACTGATGTGGAAATTCAATTTACTCAATTTTACTAAGGCTAGAGTCAAATTTAGCCTTTCTTTCTACATATTTTAACACTTCTTAGCAAGAGATGGTTTTTTCTCCACCCCTATCCTGCACGTATGGAATTGGAAGTTACCTCTTGAAAATTCCTTTGTCAATATGTAAACATATTTATCCTCGATTTGAATGTACAATAGAAACATAGTTGTCCTCTTGACACACAACCCGTCAAATGATGATATCAGATATCAATGTTCTTTGATGTGTCATGAAATATTGGATTCTTAGGGAGCTTAATGCAACTCTATTTATCGCAATATATCATTGTCGGATCCATCTCTTGACTGAAAGTACCCACAAGTATGTTCGTCACCCATATGGCATCACATGTTACTTAACTTGTAGTCATTTATTCAAACTTTGTTGAGTTGAGTTCCGAATACCTCTTCTTCCTGATGTACAAGTAAATAGATGTGGAACAAACACTAGAGATATCACCTGAACTAATTTTCCTATTTGATGAACTTCATTCCTAATATACAATGATGAAGCCTTGAATCTTCACTCCCTCTATCCTTGTTACCATAATCCAAACTCGGTAGTGCCTATGAGCTATGATAACACATGCTTTGTAGGCTTCCAATACAACTTGGTAGGCCTCACCATAACTTGACTCAGTTGGCACATGTTTGGTATTTTCCTCACAAGATACATCAAAAGAGGCAACAAGATACTTGTGAATGGTAGCATCAACCACTTCACTTGAAGTTTCATTCTACTTGTCCAATTTGTAGCTAGATGCGTGTCCATGGGATTACAATTCTCCATGTGAAATCTATGAAGTATTTCATAGGCATACTTCCCCTGAGATGCAATGAATTCACCATCACCTTTGCATAATTCCAACCTAGGGAAGGAATGAATGAAGCCCAGTTATTTAATCTGAAATTCCCTTGCAAGATCCTCTTTGCAAGAGCATATCAATTTCTCATCACATCACAATATTAAATAATCAACATACAAAACAATAATAAGCAAGTTACCATCTACCACAATGTGATAGAGATTTGCATATGCTTCAATTTTTGTGAAGGCCAATCCACTAAGATAAATTTCGATCCAAGTTTACCATCCTTGGGGTGAGTATTTGAGACCATACAATGCTCTCCTAAGTCCATACACATGTGAATCCCAATCATATCTCTCAACTCCTTTTGTATTTTGTATGTAAATTTTCCCCTCAACAAAATTGTTGATAAAGGTGGTCCACACATCAATTTAGTATATTTTACACCCCATTTGCATAGCCATTAATAGAATAGGTATTATTGAGTAATATCTTGCAACTGGTGAAAACATTTCCTCATATTCTAATCCCTCTATCTAAGATAATACTTTGCCAACAATTATGGCCTTGTACTTCTCAATACTCCCATCATTTGCATGCTTCAATTTTTAGATCCATATGGAACCAACCACTAATTTACATTATGGACTTTGCACCACCACCATTACATTCTTCTTCATGATGGATTTGTATTCTTCCACCATGGAGTCAACCAAAATAGGTTGATAAACTAATTCCTCAAATGACGAAGGCTCTGTCTCAATGAGCCTTTTCATGAGAGCCATGTAGCCACTGTACTGATCAAGTGGCCTCCTATGCCCGCATTATGATGTAGGGGCTCCCACATTCTCCCTAGAATCATGCAACAAAATATTAGCTTCTATGATTCCATTCTCCCCTATCTGGAAGATTATGGTTGTTGGATATGTGTTATATTATTTCCATGACTAGTCACGTGCAGGGGGTCATAGGGGGGGCGACAGCCCACACTATACGTTGTGTTGGCCATAGCAGGGGGGCGGTATCCCCCCCTGTCAAGGTCCAGGGTAGCGCCCCGGGAAATTTTTTTTGGTCCTTATTTTCTGGTGGGCGGACCTGCCCATGGTTTTGTGCATGGGTTTCCACATGGTTTTGGGGCATGATGGTTTTCGGCCCTTGGTATTTTGTAGATCCGATCAAGGGAACTATGGTTATTTTCTAATCTAGGGTTAATAGATTGGTGTTTATGTATGCTTCAAAATGTATATATATGTGTTTTAACACTAAAAATAATATAATAAAAAATCAAGGTGGTCATCCCAATTTGGGATCCAGGGGAAAATCTATATGTATATATGTTTTATGTTTTATGCACTCGCTATTGTTATTTTCTATTTTAAGATTAGTTTGCAGATAATTTATGTACAGGGTTAAAACCTGAAATGGTTGAGTGGGTTCCTCCACTCTAATTCCTATATTATCCATTGCATGTCGCTGCCCCAAAACCTCCTGAATCTCATCTTGAGGCTCCTTCTTTAGATGTATAATCTTCTTCTCTAGTGGGATACTCATATCTCATTGCAGAGAGCATCTCATAGAATTATCCTCATCGAACTTGACATATCTCCTCACAACTGTCATCCTAAATGAAGGTAAATACACTCGGTAATTGTGTGGAGTTTCAGTTTATCCTTCAAAAGCTCCCAACTTTTCTATAGGCCCAAGTTTCCTTCTAAAATCCTTGGATACATGACAATAGACTGAAGCTCCAAAAATTCTGAAATGAGACATATCAGTCTTCTCCCAAGGAAAGCTTCCTTATGTGTGATCATACCAAGAACTATATGAGGACTCTACTTTTGCAAGTAGATTTTCATGTTGCATGCTTCTGCCCATAGATGCAATGGTAGCCCGTGATCATGCAACATGACCCTTTATACTCCACCTATGCTCTTTTTATTCCTCTTAGCTTCCCCATTCTGGTGTGGATTATGATTTGTTAGCAATTCTCTTCAAATACCTTCTTTGGCACAAAACTCCTTGAAGGAATGTAGGAAAAATTCACCTCCATTGTCGCTCCTCAAATCCTTCACCTTCTTCCCAGTCTCCTAAACCAATCCTTGAATACGAAAGTTTTTGAGAAAACTTCATCCTTCTTCCACATGAAAAAGATCTATCATTTTATAGGGAAATCATAAATAAAAATAACATAGTACTTATGTTTTGATATGGAGGCTATAGAAAAGGGTACAAAAACATTTGAGTGGACTCGCTGCAATTTTTCATATGATCTTCTTTCTTGGTCATGGAAAGTGTATTTGACATATTTCCCCAATGTGTAACCGTTGAATACATCTTTCAGGTCAATGGAGCCTTTAGGGAGACTGGTGGTAATTTTTTTTTGATTTCTAAGGCACCATGGTGTAGATGGCCCAATATCCTATGCTGCAGTTCTCCAACATCTTGACTCTACACTTTTTAAACCTTACTACTCAATGTACTGAAATCTTCCACCTCATGTTTTTATAGGTTCTTCACTTGAACCCTAATATGGTTCACATTCTTAGTAGCTATGTGTCTTAGAAAGTCTTTCCATTTAATGAAAATAACATCATAGTCTCTATCCTCCAATAATGCGACAAAGATCAGGTTCTTCTTCAGTCCAGGTAGAAACATAACATCTTTGAGGCAAAGAGGGGAGTCTTTCACCCTCTCAAATGTGAAAGTGATTATTCATGTAGAACTATATCTCTCACTATCCCCTATTTTCATATGCATCTCAAGATCCTTATCCTCCAGGCAACTAAAAAATTCCTTGCACCCTGTCATATGGAATGAGGCACCAAAATCAAGGTACCACACAATCCCCACAATAGTGTTTTCCATGCATGTTATTAGGGTGAAGTGTGATTCGATTTGTGAAGCTAGTGCTTCACCTATTTCTCATCCTCGATGCTCCATTAGGGGAATTTTGAGGTCTAAAATGAGCCTCCTAAGAAAAATGTACAACCAAAATAAAATTTATAAGAAACAATAGGATTCAAGATGATGATGTCAACCATGGGGGATGATTCACCATTTTTGGAGTTAAAAAGTAAAAATATTAAAAAATAATAAAATAATAAAACTACTTTTTCAACTCAGCTCCATAAGGTTTTACTCAAATTTAGAGCATGAATACTCGTTGGATGTAAAATCTAATTCCTCATCCAAGGAGTAGCCATGTTTCATACTTTCGATGGAACCTGCTACACGAAAAATGAGAAATACATGAAAAACATGATTGAAATCACATTTTTCATGTATTTCTCATTTTTTTTGTAGCACAGTCCATCGAAAGTATGCAACATGGGTAATCTTTGGATGAGAAATCAAACTATGCATCCATATAGTGTTTCTGCTCAAAATTTGAGCAAAGCCATTAGGATAGAAGTTGAAAATACGAGTTTAAAAAATAGTTTTTTTCTTTTTTCCCTAAAAAATTTGGTGATGTAATCAAATTGTATTTTATTATTTCCACTATTATTTTATAATATGCTTAGGAGTTCCATTTCATACATCAAAATTCCCCTAATTCATTGGTATACTTCTTATGTGAACATTTAGTGGAATAGTGCTCATATTCATGGTAGTGGAAACATTTTATCTTTCTCAAGTCTTTCTCTTGCCATTGTTTTGGTTAGATTCAGGTTTTATTTGGGTCTAATTTCCTTAGCCCTTCTTCATCTTTCCAATCAATGAAATTTTTTCTTCATCCTCATCTTTGGGTAATATTCCATCTCTGTTATTTCTCCTAAACTTTTCTTGAACCAAATCATACCACAAACTTTCCCAATTAAGTAATTTTTCCCTTCCATTCATATAGTCCCTATATATGTGTGAGGATTTTGGAATCCCTAGGAGAGCTAGTCTGACTAGGTCATATTTTTTAGCATTCAACCCAACCCTTCTAAGATCATCTCGAACTTTTGTAAACCTAGAGAGATATTATGGAATAGTATCATTCTTCTACATACTAATGTTTCAAAGCTTGTATTTCAGGGACAATATTCTATGGTCACTATTATTTTCAAATAAATCATTCAATGTCTTCAACATAGAAAATTATTTCTCTTTTCCATGGAATATGACACCACATGGTTTCTCACACCTTCTGGAAGAATTCTCTCGGCCTTTGAAAAATCCTTATTCCATTGGGATAACTGTTGTGTATCTGAGTGTGGAGCTTTTGCAATATCAATTTTAACATACTAGAACACGCCATTATTATCGATCACTTCTTCCATTCGATCCTTCCAGGCTATGAAATTTGATCTACCCTCTACGCAATACTCGAACCTCAGTCCATTGAAAGACATTCTCCTGGTTACGAAGAAAATTTGCTACATTGAAGTTGCAAATTTGAAATTTCTGAGAGAAAAATTTAGAATATTAGTTCTAATGTGATTTCATGGCACTAATACGATGTAGAAATTTGATATAAATTTCAACTGCTCAAGGTTTCAAACTGAAATTAAAAAAAAATAGAGAGAAGACAATTTTACTCTATTGATTTGTGGAAAGGAAATAAAAATTTAGAACAAAATGTATAGACATGAAACAAGAAAAACTACAAGTACAGAGTGATTTCTAAGGGAATCCAACTGGGAAAATCCCTTCAAACATCCTTCCATTAATTATTTGAATAGATAAAATATTACAATTACTTGCACCAACTCTAACCACAACCTACAAAAGAATAATTGTTCTCTCTGGTGAATTAGAAAGTATGTCCAACACTTAGCCAAATATTTTCTCCTTTGTCCTCCTATTTCCTTGTGCAATTCCTGAGAAAATTACCACCAAGGAATTTCCTCCTATTTTCTTATGCAATTCCCCAGGATTGATATCCTGACTCATGTAGCACTTGCACAGTCAAACTAGTATACAACTCATGTTACACTACCTTGGAAACTCCACTTCAGCTGAGGAATTTGACTTCCTTGCATGCATTAGCTATTTTATGTTTATTGATTAGTTAACTGATATATATTTGAGTTAGAATGTTGTCCCACTGCAAAATTGACCTTGAAATGACTCTCTCAGTAGTTAGAGGTCAGTTAATACAATACACTAAAAATAATTGAACTAGATTGCTAAAATTTAGCAATCATACATGCATAACTGAACTCCAAACCCTTTAATCTAGAATTTATTGAGCTAACTATGTAATAAGAGCCATGTCACATTAGGTAAATTCCTCCAAGTTGTGCCATCGATATGGAAATTCAATTTACTTAATTCGATTAAGGCTAAAGTTGAATTGAGCCTTTCTTGCTACATTTTTAAGCATCTGCACCACTAGAATTGTAATGATGGGCACTACAAATTGGTGATTTTCCCATTAAGTTTTAATCACATTAATTTTTACTGTTCTCCAGAGCCACCTGGATCATCTTCCTTCACCAATTTTGACCAAAATTTTAATCTCCAATTCATATTTATGGTAACTCTCCCAAAGCTTGTTGTTTTTGGAATCTTTCCAAGAATGAACTTGTACAACATGCCACATGTCCAATTTTGCAAATATGATTTGGAAATTTTACTACAAGAACTTCTATATCTCTCCTCAAATATCTGAAAATTTCACATTGTGAATAGTCGTGGAAAAATTGAAGCTTTCCTATTTAAAATTGAGTTTAGTACCATTTAGGAACCCTAAATTCGAGAGGGTATATCTCAAAAATTTAATGGATGTTCATATTTTTAATATTAATCGCATGTACCGTGTGATATATCCTCATAATTTCACAATCTAAAACATCCCATAAAATAAGTTATAGTGAAATCTCGCAATGACTCGTTTGACATAGATTTCATCATAACCAATCACAAACCCTAAATTCCATAACATATATCTCTGAAAATATAGTGGACCAAGGTATGAAATTTTAACTAAAATTTATCTCTTATCTCACATGAATATCCTCAAAAGTTTCACCATTTGATGTAGCCCAAAATTGTTTACATAGAAAATTATAAAATACTTATTCACTCCATAAATTGTAGTTTTTCTTGCATGCACATTCCTTCAATTTTTTTCTCCTTTTGGGCATCATCATAACCCTTTATGAAAATACATGTTACTTCACAAAGCCACATAAATTCATCAATTAAATAATTAATTCCCATTTTTATTTCAGTTATCCAAATACCATGGGAAAATACCATACCATTCATAAACCATATGTTTGAAACAACTATCCATGGGTTTGAAACAATCATTTCACTTTTTACCTTATATATTTTTAGGAGAACCCCCTTTTTGTATTGTAAGTGGATACTTATCTATAATATCAATAATATAAGCTCTTTGACATCAATGACAAAAATTTGTTCAACAACTTCCTCCATAATTCATACTCATCAATCATGTGGATGCACTTTATGAGTAATTCAATTCCACTATAACTAACACATTAACATCTAAGTAAGATTTTGATAAAATTTATAGCCATATAGCCTTGTAAATAGGATGTTTTGAATAAATTATTTAGATGATGTCAGTGTAAATATACCTAATAATTCTCGCAGAAGGGTGTTATGCGATAAATAATTTTTTTTTATAGATATTTGTCATAATAGTAACAATATTCAATATGGTATTGACAACATGTGTTATGAGTTTCTATTATTATAACATACCAATGCTTACATTTCTTGAATGATCATTGGCCCAAGTATGGAATGTGAATTCTTGAATATCTTATACAATTGTGTTTGTGTCATGTCAAGGAAGTGTTTAATATGGGGTTCACATTCACTATAACCCTTTCTTAAAGAAGATCCAATTTTCTCATGCCATGCATTTTTCACCAATCCCTTAATTTCTCCAATGAAATTCATATAAGAATGAGTCAGCCCATCAGTCAACGCTCACAAATATTTTTGGCCACCCTTTTCAAGGCTTTCTCATCTAATAAAATAGTTTCAAAGTGTTTTTTAATTGCATTTATTAATTTTAATTTTCTGAGCATATGTGCCAAAAATATACTATTTACGACTAGTGACAAATATGCCAAACAAAAAAAAAAGAAAAAAAGAAAAAATTTGTTGCAAAACCCTATAATCTTCAGCAAAAAATTTAGATATGCAAAATAATGTTAGAGAAAATCTACAAAATAGTTAATAAATTCTAAAAATACATGCCAAAACCCATAATAAATAACCCAATGGAAAGAACTTGAATTTTATTAATCGATGATGTCACTTATGGATTAGAAAATAAGCTCTGGTCTTTAATGTCCTCCTCCATGCGAGGGTCCTTTTCTGTCCCTATGCTTCAGCTAGCTGCATTCTCTCTCTTCCTTGCTGCAAATGGGAAAAGAATAAGACTCATTGAACTCAATGTGGAGATCTAATGAGTAATGAGATCAGAGTGACAATGATGATAATGATCATGTGTGGAGAGTGAGGGGAAGACATCTCTATTATAATAAAATGTTAGGATAGATCTATATCTAGTCAAAAAATAAAATTATATTAGACCAAATCAAGATATAAACATTAGGAGTGTTTTATTATATTTAATAGAAGAAAGTATTACTGAAGTGGTCAAAAAAAAAATTAGTGAACTAACTCAAAAAATAATGATTAATTGATTTCAATAAGAAAAGTTGTTCGATTAATTAATAAATAAAAAAGGTCCATGGTGTCTTGTATTGGTGGTGATCAGGTGTGTTGTTAAGGCTCTGCTAGATGTTAAGTCATTGTTTCAATTCCCCACCCTATTTGTGTGTTATTGTTGGGCAAGACCATGATGTAGCCTCATGAGTGACAAACTTATAAAATTCAAAATTAATAAATAAAAATTATTTATTAATTACTTTAAGAAGACATGGTTAAAGTGAGCTATAAATAATTACTAAATAGTTTTTTAATAAATATATCATGCTATAAATGTGTAATTATTAAGGAATAATAAATAAATAATGTTTAATTTAATTATTCATGGGTAATATGGTCAAAATGTGTTTGAAATCATTCATAAATAGTGATTTAATAAGTATTTCAAGGGGGGGAACTTAAATGATTAAGGAATAATAAATAAATTGTGATTTATTTAATTATTCCTATCAACTTATGTGTTATTTGCATAAATAAATTCAGAATTTTTTTCTTTTTTTAATTATTTACTAAGGTGAAAGTGGGTTTTCAACATGGGTTTTAATGTGTAAAACCCATACTACATGGAAAATTTCGATCATCCAAGTGAGAAATAGTTAGGTGGTCAATGTTTAGGTGATAAAAACATTTAATGAGATGGGATGTATGTTTTATGAAATGACATTTACTTATGATCCTATTAGCAATTCATTGTCACAAGACACAAATTTTTGCCTGATGGTCTTGGAATTGAGTTTCCTTACCAATTTTTTTGAAAAGAATCCACAAGTTTATAATGATATGATTACTTTTTTCTGTAATTTTACTACTTTAATGCCTCGTATTTGTCTAACTGTATTTAAACTCATAGATTTCAATAAAGAAAAACAAAGTTGACAGTTGGTTGAATCAAAGTTTGATTCAAAGTATTTTTTTATAATTTTATATTATTGGTAATGAATAGTTCAATCAAGTAGCTTACATTCAATTAACTATAAACAAATTTCATCCACCTTAAAGTACTTTATATTTCTTGGTTGTATTGTGTCCATTCTAGGAAGGCTTGATGGACCTATACGTTGCAACTCTTGACCACTTCATTTTGGAGTTACATTCTTGGAATGGGACTCGATGTGCTCATTCATATTTTTCAAAATGACACATTTTTTAACAAGATATTTCACCATAGGAACTTCTTCATTTATATTTTTTGCACCAACCACCTCTCTAATTTCATCCAAATTGTAATTAGCCCCAGGAAAATGCATCAGCATCTGATCATCTAGAACAATTTTTTTTGATGGAACAATCATTGTATGTTCATATATTATGATAGAATATGGATTATCCTTTTATGAATCTCTACATTTTTCCATAACTACCATGTCCTTTTATCTTACTTGAATTATATTTTCTATGGGTTTTTTTCCTTGACAACTTTCTCTGCTAACTAAAAAGATTCACTATGGTGAAATGCATAACAATTACAAGGAGACAAAAATTGTCTTCCAATCACAAATAAAGATAGAAATTATTTTACAGTTACTAATATTTTCCTCCAATTACATAAAATTACAAATATTGTCTCCCACTCTTATGAAAATGATGAAAATTGTCTTCCAATTCTATAGAAAGATAAAGACTTCCTTCCAATTATTGTAGAAGAAAAAAATTATTTTCCAGTTCCTCAACAAGAATATAATTGTATTATAATTACTCAAATTTCCTTCAATTACATAAATTTTTTCCTCCAATTAAACACTAATAAAAAAAAATTGAAATAACACAAGTCGACAAAAATACTCTTTCCAATGAAAAAGCAAATCATGCCATGTGTTTATATAGTCACTACTTTTATATGCTTGTTCACTAGATTTTAATTTGGATTAAGTTTGAGTCGCAAGCATGTGCATATGTGGTAGATGGCTAGAATAAATGTTGACACATTCATTGGAACATCCACATATTTATAATACTATAATACATAGCCATAAACTCATTACTTTCCCTCCTCTCCCTCCCTCTCAGTTTTTTTATGTGTTGGAAACACCATACATGCATTTATAAATGTGTTCCTACATTTGTGGCATTACATATCCCCCT
This sequence comes from Pinus albicaulis, assembly GCA_034641835.2. Taxonomy (NCBI): domain Eukaryota; kingdom Viridiplantae; phylum Streptophyta; class Pinopsida; order Pinales; family Pinaceae; genus Pinus; species Pinus albicaulis. The sequence goes on along the minus strand of CM076574.1, from coordinate 1,038,482,100 downwards.
TCTCTCCTATCACTCCCCCTTCTTACCTCTCTCTCTCCCTCCCTCCCTAGCCACTCTTCCCCCCCCCCAATCTCCCCCCGCTATTCATCTCCATATTTATCTCAGCCTACCCTCCTCTCTCAATCTCCATCATAGAATCCCACTCTCATTCTTCCCCCTAACTATCACTCTCTCTATCTCTCATTCAATCTCTTTCTTCTACCTCCTCTCTCTCCTTCTCTCTCACTCATTATCTTTATGTCTCTATCTCTTCCTCCCTCTTTAAATTTTTCTTCTTTCACACATTCTCTCTCTCTCTCTCCATATATATATTTCTCTTCCTTCATATGTACTTGTATTTCTCTCTCTCACCCACTCTTTTCCCTTCTTGGTCTTCTTCTCTATTTCCCTTCCTCTCCCTTCTTCCCTCTCACTCTCTATCTCGACCTATCTCTCTCTTCATCAGTCTCTCCCCCTCCCTATTTCCCTACTATTTTTTTGCCTCCATCCCTTCCTCCCCTCTATCTTTTTCACTTGCCTTTATATATCTCTCTCCTTTTCCTTCTCTCTCCCCTCCATATTTGTTTTATCTCCCTCCCTTTCTCCTTCTCTCTCTATCTTCCTCTCCCCTTTCGCTCTCTATCTCTCTCTCCTTCTCTCCCTCCCCTATCTATATCTATATCTCCTCTTTCCTCTTTTATATATCTCTATCTTACCCCATTGTATCCCCCCTCTCCATATTGATCTATCCCTAAATCCTGTATTCTTATCAATCTCAGTCTCTCCCTTCTTCTTATTCTCTCTCTCTCTCTATCTCTCTATCTCTCTCTCTCTCTCTCTCTTATTCCTATCTATATAAATCTTCTTCTCCCCATCGCTACTTCTTATTTCCCCATGTAACTGCATTTACACCCTCCCTCTCTCCCCCTCAATTTATCTATCCCTATATTCATCACACACTCTCTCTCCCTCTATTTAACTCCTCCAATTTTATCTCTATCTCCCTCCCATCCTCCTCTTTCACTTCCTCTTTCCATATCTCCGTTTTCTTACCCCCCACACTCTCTCTATCTCTTTGCCTATATTTATCTCCATCTCTCTATCCATTCTTCTCTCCCCCCCCCCCCACATATATATATATATATATTACCCTCTCTCTTTATCTTTATCCCTCTCTCTCTCTCTCTCTCTCTCTCTCTCCCTCTCCTCTCTCTCTCTCTCTCTCTTTCAATTTTTTTCCTCTTCCATCTTCCACTCTCTCACCCTATCTCTTTCTCTCCCTATATCATTATATATTTATTTTTCTCACAACACCCCCACTCTCTCTATATATATATGTCATTTTATCTCTCTCTCTCTCTCTCTCTCTCTCTCTCTCTCTCTCTCTCTCCATATATATATTTCTCTTCCTTCATATGTACTTGTATTTCTCTCTCTCACCCACTCTTTTCCCTTCTTGGTCTTCTTCTCTATTTCCCTTCCTCTCCCTTCTTCCCTCTCACTCTCTATCTCGACCTATCTCTCTCTTCAACCATATGTATCTTTCTCTTATTTCCACTCTCACGCACTCTCTCTCTTCATCTATATTTTCCCTCTCTCTCTCTCTCTTTGTCTCCCCCCATTTTCTATATATATATATGTGTGTGTGTGTGTGTGTGTGTGTGTGTGTTTTCTTCACTCTCTCTATATCTTGCGTCAATATCTGTCTCTATCTCCATCCCTCTCTCTCTCCCTTATCACTCTCTCTCTCCAGCCTCTCCTCCCTATTTGGCTCTCCCTTCATCTCTCTATCTACCATGTCTAGCTTTATCTATTTGTCCATCCATCTCCTGCTCTTTGTATTTTCTTATAACCTCCCACTCTCCCTCTCCATATATGCCTATCTCCATCTCCCTGCCCCTCACCCAATTCTCTCCTATATATCTCTCCCCTACCCCTCCTCCCATCAACCTCTATTCTCGCGCTATCTCCTTATGTCACTATCTATCTCTTCCCTCCCTCTATCCTCACTCCATTACTCTTTGTATCCATATTTATATCTCTCACTTCTTCCCTCTCTAATTCTATACTCTTCCTTCTATCTCCCCTTAACTCTTTCTCTATCTGCATTCATTTCTCTCTCACCGTGTGTGTTTGTGTTCTCTCTCTCTCTCTCTCTCTCTCTCTCTCTCTCTCTCTCTCTCTCTCTCTCTCTATCTCTCTCTCTCTCTCTCTCTCTCTCTCTATATATATATATATATATATATATATATATATATATATATATTCCCTTTCATTTCTCTCTCACCGTGTGTGTGTGTGTTCCTTATCCTCTCTCTCTCTCTATCTCTCTCTCTCTCTCTCTCTCCCTATCACACACACTCATTCTTCTCACCACATACCCCTATCATCCTCGCTCTCCCCCCCCCCCCCCATTCCCCTCCCCTCTACCTCTCTCCCTCCCTCTATCCTTCCTTATCAACGACCCTCCTCCTCTTTTGTCTCTCTCTTCCTCCCTATGTATCCCATAACTATCTATCCCCTTCTCCTTTTTTTACCAGCTTGCCTATCTCTCTCACTTTTTTACTCTCACTCTCCCTCTCCCCACCTCTATCCCTCACTCACCAACTCACTCTTCCTCACTCGACTGTACCTTCTCTCTCTCTCTCTCTCTCTCTCTCTCTCTCTCTCTCTCTCTCTCTCTCACACACACACACACACACAAACTTTATCCCTCCCCACCCCCCTCCCCCACAAAAGCTCCTCAACCATTTCCCATGTGTTTAATTCATCCCCGTGAGAACACAAAACCATTCTCATAGATAGGAAAGTTCATAGCTTTTTAGTGATAACAACATGGAAACATTTTTAGTTCTAGGGTCACACATGCATTTTTAGTTATACGAACATTCACATTGTTAGATATTATACTTTTGTGATCCATATTGCAAATGAGAATGTCATTCCTATTAATAGACATTTTTTTTTCCAATTCAATTCTTTTGGGATTAGAAGTTGATGTGCATGATGATTTGATTTCATTGGATGTTTGTTCATGATCACAAACCTGGTGGCTATAATTGAAAATACACGAAAATATCAAATTTTTAGAATATATATATATATATATATATATGAATTTTTTTTCTATATGCTAAACAAATCAGTTGTCCATGAAACTATATACAAATACAAAGTTTATTGTGTAGATTCCAAATCTACTATTTTCAAATGAGTTAGTAGCTTTTACTATTTTTAATATATTTTTCTCCTGACATGTATCTAAATATTAAAATAGATCTCTTGTTTATTTCCACAATAAATCATTTTAACTATTTCAAAAAATATATATTGTGCACTAGAGGACATTAATACCTACAATTTCAAGAAAAATTAAAGCATTGTTTGATAATGTTCTTGCTCTTCTAGTTTTCACTGACTAAAGGCCTTATAATTTGAAGGATATAATAATTTTGATAATTTTTAAAAGTATATATGATTAATTCATAAATTTCGAAAAAATTCTTGTGCACAAGAACATTTTGTTGTATACAATTCTACAAATCTTTTTAACAAGCTTTTATCATTTATCTACTAAAATTTTGTAGTGTTGAAATAATGGAAATGTTTGCATTATATTTTGCATGAGGAAATATACCAATGATATGAAGACTAAAAGTTCACATTGTTATACACAATTGCTAAAAATAAATATTATACATTCTAAAGCTAATTTATTTGCCTACATTTCATACTTTCACACTATCTTCAAATTCATTGTGTAAGTGTCAGTAATCATTCCCCCAAGTTAATATATTGTTGTTTTTCCGAGTTTTTATTTCCACAGTTAAGATATTCTTGTTTTTCCAAGTTTATATTGCCTCTAATGCATCATAATGAACATCCTTACCTTACACTCTCCTTGAATTCAATTAGAAACCACAATCAAAATGTTTATGCACAAAACAATATTGCAACTCCAAATCTATTTGATTTCAAATATGTTTCCAAATTTGATTCATAAATTTGTAAATCCCTTTTCCTTATTTTCTAAATATACATAAAATTGAAAATCACAACATTGTTAATATTAAAAAAAACTAAAGTGTACTCTTTTACTCTTTTATTGCTTTGTCTAATTAAATCAAAGAAAAAAATAATCTTTGCTTCCAAATTCAAGAACAACCTAAAATATGCTAAATGAATCAAAGAAATCAAAGAAACCAATAAAGAAAAAGAATTATTTTTAAATAAAGAATCCATACAGGTGAGATAGTTTATAGAAGAGAGGAATAACTTGTTATTGAAATTTGTAATCACCCAACTCAGTAACAGGTTATTCCTCTCTTCTATAAAGAATTCTTCCGAATTCAAGAACAACGGGCAAATCAAACACTCGCTTTTCTTATCCCACTAACTCACTTTTCTTTATTTCCTTCAACATTTTCCTATTTTCTTTTATATAGTTGATCTTCACACACAATATCAAGGAAAAATTAGTAACACCCATCCTCCTTTTCTTTTTCACTTCTAATTATGAAGTATTAGTCTCGATAAATTTTATAGAATGAGCTATTGTTCTCTTTCTATTTTATAACGTGTAAAGAAAACTATTAAGGATGTACACACAAATTGCCTAATACATCCTCCAAAAAATGATGACATTATATTCCAGGATAGTTCAAATTTTCACAATTTTTTTTAAAGTTTATTGATATCTCTTTTAATAAAATATATAAAAAAAATTATTTAAAAAATCTCTATTATAAAAATACATGTTCATCTTATTCTGTTATTAAATAAATGTGAAAAAGTTCTAATTTAATAATAACATTAACTAATTACTCCTTTCAAAGATTTTAATTTTAAAAATAGCATATATATATTGGAAAAATATCTTAAATATTATATATACAAATTTCAATTAAACATTACATTTAATTTGTAAACTAAATGAAAACTTTTTTATACCCATTTTATTAACTTCATTGAAATTTCTTTTTGATTGATCTCGTGAAATTCCGTTTTTATTTATAAACACACCAAACCCCCACACTTTTATTTCATGCTAATATAATCCTTTGTGCATTTTCTTTATAAATATATTATTTTTTATTATTTTAATATCTTTATTTAATTTTATTATATTTATATCTATATATTATATTTTTTTTAAATTATAATAATAATATATTATTATTATTATGCAATTAATATTTTATACCATATTACCTACTAATATTTAGAAAAATAATAACTAATTTTCACTTTATAAGATTTTTATATCATTATTATCCAAAAATTTACTCAGCATCCTTAAATTTATTTCTTAATTTTCTTGGATCTAAAATTTTGCATGTTCAATTTTCGTGTGTATAACTTTCAGGGTTTCCCTTTTCTACGAGGTTCGAGAGGTTGTACTTTTCTGCTAGCCTTTTCATACTGACATTTTGGCTTGGTGCTTCTTGTTATTTTTTATTTGAATTTAGTTTATATATTTATAGATGTGAAGTTTACTTTTACGCTCATCATTATTTATTTAGAATTAAAAATTACCATATGAATTTATATTTTGAAAAAAATAATTTAAATTAGTTTGTGATTACTTTGGAAATTATATTATATTTTTTATTATTTTTTAAATTTTTTAATTTTTTAATATTATATTTATTTAATTTTTAATAATTTTTATATTTATATTTTTCATTTTTTATTTATGTAATTTTAAAAAAATTTACTATTACCAAAAATATATTTTATATTAATTTGTTATATATATATATATATATATAAAATTTCACAATATAATTTCTAAACATTTTTAGCAAGTAAATTTTAAACATTTATTAATAATATAATAACATTACCCTTATTTCAAAATATAAAAGAGCCAAGGCAAAGTACAAAATCTCTTAAGACAACCTAACTATGATGTCTTCACCTTCAAAGTGACCATATTTGTCACAATCAAAATTAATTGGAAGGGCTACGTGCCCTCCTTCACATTAAACAAAGGCAAAGACATATGCACTTAACAACTAGATTCCCGTGCAATAGGTTTCTCCCTCAAGGAAGTCCACTGTGGAGTTAAGGTAGAGATAACATAGGCTGAGAATTCATATTTCTCATTATACCATGCTAAATCGTTATTTTCGTTTTGTTAGCAACTCGGTAGAAATAATCATGAACCTATGTGATAGCTGCCGTAATGGTTTAATGTGTGAGGGTAGATCAGTGTGAATGGCATTTTAAAAAATTAAAAGAACATAGGTACATACAATTTTTTGTTTTTTTATGAATTTATTTTTATGGTTATGCATTTTTTTTTTTTTATGAATTTTTTTTATGGTTTTTTTAGTTTCAGTAATGTGAGAGGTAATAGGGTAAGTATTTTGAAATTTATATAAACGTGTTTACTGATTATTAGTGATTTAATATTAAGTTGATATATTTAAAGAGAAAAAATAATTGAAAGTAAATAATTTTAGTTTAAAAGGATATGTGTAATTCATTTAATTTTTAATATAAAGTTTATGTATCACATTTAAAAATTTGATAATAAAAATTTCTTTAATATAGTTAGTATAAAAAATATTTCAATGTCAATTTTGTATATATAATATAAAACAAATAAAACTAAAATATTTCAATATTCATATGGAGTAAATATTTAATATTCTCACTTGGGATTATCTTGGGGGTTGGGTGGAATCATGACTATTATTTTCCATAATAAAATTTAAATCATTTCTAGTGACATTGGTGAATTCTAATGCCTTTATGAAAAAATGTTGTCATGGATTCCATATGCATACAAATTCTTATCTGTACAAGCTCAATTCATTATATATATATATCACTCTCATTGTGCTTTCCCACATTTTTGTTGATGTTACAACTCTTCATAAAAGAGATGTAATTTCTTTCATATTTAATATAGTATTTAATGTTCAAAAATAAAAGATAATAACCAAAAAAACCACAAATAAAATATTTGGTAATTATAAAAAATATATATAATATAATATAATATAACTTAACTTAATTTAACTAGATTTACTATCTCATTGACAAGTATTAAAAGGTTTTCAAAGTGACACATCTCATTATACATTTAGCAATATTAAGAGATAGATCAATTTGTAGTAAAACTAGTTTAAGGAAAACCCAATTAACACTTTCATAAGCTTTAACCGGATCCAATTCCAGCACTAACCCTTAAAGGTTCTTGAATTTCATACTATGTAGTACTTCTCGTGTTGATCCAATGGCATCAAGCATGTCTCTATTTATTGTTTATCACTTATATTACCTAGGTTTTCACTTGACGTTTGTATGAATGACATTTAGCATTCGTCTCGTTAGAATCTCATCAAGGTCTTGTTAGAATCTCATCGAGATCCAATCGCTAGAATTACATTGTTCCAAATATTTTTTCGAAATGTCACAATGATGTATTGATTTGTTCCGAATGTGACAAACATGCTTGTATATATACCCATAACTACAGAAACGTAGAGGAAGGTGCTTAGTTTTAACTTTATATGAATATTGAAATATTCTCAGCTCCGTGAGTTCGTAACTTCGAGAGAGAGATATGATACATTTGTAATGAGCCATTGTTAGTCTCATGAATTTAAGTGTGACCAAAGCCACTATCTTTCATTCCATGCAACCCTAATCAGAGAACCCTAAGGGTTTGTAGTAGCTACAATTTACTACAAATCTGGGGAAAGAAACTTAAATTTCTTTTAAAAATAATACGTAAGAAAATTTTTAGATATCAATATTCATCTAACTTTTTCATAAAAGTTATTAATTTTTAAATAACTTTTGTTACAGTATCATGGTTTATCAATGCACTATTTTCAAAAACAATGACTTATTTTATAAGACACTTGTTCATATGACATTTTGGTCAATTAATCAATTTAATTAAAATAAAAGGGCATAGATACTTTTGAAATTTAATATGTGACTACTACTAGGAACATTCTACAATATTATGTGGAGGCCAAATCTCTATAATCCACATAATAATTATTTATAATTAAATTAAAATTCTTGAAATGTTATTCCAAAATAGACATCTCTATCTACATAATTATATAAAACAATTGAAATTTTTTTTACTTATGGTTAGAACATTTAGTATAAGCTAGCTATTTTAAATTTTCATGATTTTCTCCCCGATGGGAGTGATGAACTCCGAGATGTGCTCGACGCATGTGCAATGAATGTAGACATATGATAGATGGGAAGGAATAAAAATTTCACATCCTTCCATTACATAAGGTGGAAGGTGAGAGTAACGATGCGACATGCAAGACTTCATTCATCCTCCAAGAGAATGTGTGATGGTAAGGTAAGTTGGTTAATGGAAAATGTTGAGGTTATAGAATGTTATATTTTTTTGATCATATCGAGGATGGAAGATTGTGGTCAAAGTATTGTTAGTTTGTTTGGTTTCTTTAACCCTCGGTTATTATGCGAGTGGTGGAGAAAATGTCACCACCGCTTCCTCAACCATGAACATATAGCAAAAGCATCAAGTTCTTCTGCTAGTTCCTAGCTCCTTGCTTTTGTTAGTGGCTTGAGGGAAATTTGCATGGAAAGACAACTAGTCTTAGTATCGATACCTATGTTGTTTGATAGTTTTTTCCCTGAGTGTTTTTTGTCTTTGGGAAGGTTTCTTGGTCTTGTTTCTGCTAGAAATATTTTGGTTATTCCTCTCTCTATGGTTTTACCTTGGAATTTTTAGACGCATCATTGCGTGAGAAGCAATTGGTCTCAGAGGTTGTAGGGAGGTCTACTGCATTTTTCCTTGGACTTTAATTGGCTTGGGTTCATCTATTGCGTATTTGTGCTCCGGTGTCGAGTATTTTTTCCTTCACCTTTTCTCTAAGATGCTTCCACTATCAGAGGAGAGGAATATCCATCAGTTTGGCTGGTGCAAAACTTAATTGTGGGTGTGCTCACCTACCTCCTAGCTAGTGTGTGGTGGTTGTCAGTTTTGAGGGGAAGGCTTCTACTGGATAATTTTGGGTTGGCATTCGGCTTACTTTGGTTCACGACTTATTGGGAGATCCTGTAGAACGTTGTCAGTCTTGTCTCGGGGGCATCTTCTTCTACACTCACCATGTGACCTGTTTCGTTTAATTCTCGCTCCCATGCCAAGAGGAGGGGAACCTCAACCATTCAGGGTGGTTCCAATAACAATATCAAGTTCAAGATGGGGGATAAGGTTGTTGAAAGACCCCAGAATGATGGGCGTGATCTTTGGGGTGTGATAAGAGTGTCTTCAAGAGATCATGGTGGCACCTTTGGTTCAAACTTCGTGTGGGGTGTACGTGCAGCTAGAAGTGGTAATAAATCTAGTGTGGAACATGGGGGTAGAGTAGGTGTGCGAGGTCAGAGCTGTTGGTAGGGGCATGCAAGAGTTGTTGGATGAAAGATTCGCTTTGATGCCTTTCGTGACCTGTGCCATATTGTCTTGAATCTCATGGAAGTGTACAATAGGAAAATAAAGGAAGAGCACGAGGTTGTGATCACCATATTAAATTATCTACATTACATTCAATTCCATGTCACAGAAAGGATTGTGGTGATTTATCGGGGACAAAAACTTCTAGAAGAAAAGGTCGAGAAGTTGGAAACATGGATGGATCACTTTGGGAAACATGTTCAGTGTTCATATCACCCCCCTCTCCGTCCACCATCTAGGTTGTACAATCCAACATCAATTACTTCTTATTATTAAGCATGGTCACAAGTGTTCTTCTGGTTATGTTTTTCTTTTGGTGCTTTTGGCTTCTTAGGCTTTAGACTTCTAATCTCGTTTGGCTTATGTTTTTTTTTAATATGGTGATAGAATTTGTCAACAAAACCGGTCGGGATGAGAGTAATTTCATTTTTATAACTGTGTAATCTCCCTTTGATTAATTAATGGAACCTTGACTTACACAAAATAAAAAATGATGATTTTCTATGGGCATTTCTCATTTCAAAATGTAGTAGAAGATTTGTGGAAATTGCAAGTTTAAGTAGTGTAGTCTACACAATACAAGTGCCAAAGGGGATTTCAAGAGGTTGAATCATTTATGCATTAAAAATACAATTTAAAAAATGTAAAATTACAATATTAGGAAGAATTATATCTTTGGAACATTTTATTGGGGCTTTCCTCAAAACAAAGGAGATGTGTAATTTTTTTCAGGCTTAACATCTGGTTGATATAGGGCATATATATAGTCTATATTTATCTTAACATTACATCTATTATGTGTTAAAAGGAATAAAACTTCTTGAGGTACATTATATAAAACAACTGAAAATAAAAAAAATTGTTACGGTTTAAACATTTAGTACAATCTTGTTGTTTTAGATTTTAATGACTTTCTTCTGACATTTTTCATTAAAAAATATAGTAAAAGATTTATTGGAATTTCAAGCTAAGTTGTTTAGTCTACACAATAAGAATTCCAAAGGGTATTTTTAAGATATTGAATCAATTATGCATTAAAAATACAATTTAAGCAATGAAAAATTACGATCTTATGAAAAAATATATATTTGGAGCATTTTATTAGTGTGTAACTACTCAAAGCAAGAAAGATATGTAATATTTTTCATGGAATATATATATATATATATATATATTTAAATGGAACAAAATTACTTGAGATACAAATATTTTACACTAAAAAAATCACCTTAATAAACTTAATCCCTAGTAAAAAGCTTCTTAAGCTTCTTAAATCCAAGATTTAGATGTATCTACATGAGGCTTATAATTTTGATAAATCAAAACGAATCTTAATAAAATAGAGTGAACAAAACCTATTAACAACAAATATATACATATATAATTATCTTATAAACTAGTTTAAATTTATTTTAACACTAAAAAAATTAATATATCAATATATACACTTTTAAAATTTTACCCAAAATAACAATTATATCTTAGAAAGAAAAAATTGTTTTCTCTTAGCATTTAAATTATTTTTTTCCTTAAATTTTCCACTTTAATTACATCTTCAAAGAGAGATTTGTTTTCTCTCCATAATAATTACGGATTATCATATTTCATCACGATCCTTCTCTCAACAAGCTTCAACATTTAGTTTAAAAAACAAAATAATTATATTGATATTTAGCGCCACAAAGAAAATAGACATTCATTATGTCATAGTTAATATCATCTCCATCATTTTAAAGGTGTTTGAGCAAAGTATTTGTATGTTAAAAAGAGCTTCACACCATGGAAATTTATTTCAAAATAATTATAAAGTATTTTTTTATATTTTTAATAAATATTATATTTATATTAAAATAATAAAGAAATATATTTTAATTAAATATTTATATATTTTTGAAATTGTATTTGGTAATAGGACTTGTTCTTAGAAGAGATTGTGAGAGCGAGCAAATAAGGGTTTCTAGTGGCCTTTGTTCCTTATTCTCTTTTGATCATTTTGCTATAAATATATGATTTCATTTGTGGCTAAGTGAAATTTTGTTAAGTCTTTGTGATAGATTGAAAGTTTTTGCTACTGTGGAAATATATTTTTCCTTGGTTTTCAACCAAATAATTTTTCTATAAGTTGAATTGTTATTCCAGGCATTCTTGGCTCATTCGTATTTTTCTTGTTGCCTAACAATGATATGGTGGTGGTTATTTGGTTCTTAAGTGGTTGAGATCATTTGTTAGTCAATGGGCATCCAAAGTAGAGTTGTTTTAAAATGGCGGAGTTAATTCACTATCTTTGATTTGTGGATTTCCTCCTCTACAAAGAAGAATATGACTATATTAAAGGAAAGGGGGTTTATTGGAAGGTCCAATGGTGTTTGTCCTAACTATAGTTATGTTTTCAAATGGAGCTCTATTAATGATCCAGGTGGCTCAAGAAACCCATAGTGATTAAAAAAGGGCTCAGGAAAGACTAAAAATAAAAGTCCTTGGATTTTCATGAAACTAGGGTCAGATCGATTAGCTCATGTCAATATTTCTAATGGCACAAATGAAATCTCAGTCTAACATTGTGTGTGAAAGTTATGACCATGAAAATTTTTGGTCAACTAGGCCTCTTCGCTAAACTTAGTAGAGCGCCAACTAAATTTGGAGTTTGTATAAATTTGGCGAAGGCGCTAAATTTGGAGGAAATTAATGAGACAAAAATTTATAACTTTACGGAAATGATTTCTGATGGCTGAAACTCGTGAAATAATCGCCTACTTGAAATATCGGGTAACCCCAAAAAATATATTGACGAATTTTTACCAATATATATATATATATATATGGGGAGGGCCGCAATTGGCAGACCCACCAACCCCAACCACCACTCTATATTAAAACAGGGGACAACGACAATCGAACCTGTCTGGCCATGTGGCCAGTGTACTCCACGGGCAGCCCCATTCAAATACAACATGACACCACCAAAAAAATAACGACCTACTTTAAAAGCAGTGTGGCCAATTTGAATTGTCGACCCCTCACCCCCCAATGTGACAAGTTTCCAAGTGGCCCAATGACTTTTTCTTAAAAAATTCACATTTTTTATTTATTTAAAACACGACACTCACTCATTTATGAGGGATACTAAAGGGAGATGGAGAGAAACATGGAAGAAAATGGACACGGTGACCGAGATATAACTATTCCTAGCATGAATTTCAAGGAGAATATTCTTTGATTGAGAGGAGGAATCTAAAATATTCCCTTGAGGCCAAATTTTCACAGTGTCAGAATCATGGAAATTTTATACTCAAATGAATCAGTTTTTTGTAAGGATTCTCATGGTGTAATCAGTTTCCTCATCTTAGCATCATATCTTCAATCAACTTGCGAAGAGGAATCTTAGTGGAATCATGAGGAATCTAAATTATTCCCATCGCGCCAAATTTTCATAGTGACAAAATTATGCTAATTTTATACTCATTATTATTAGTTTGTAGCAAGGAATGTGATGGTGTAATCTGATTCCTCATTTGAGAAAAATAATTTTAGTCAACTTGCAACAATGAAAATTTATGTAATATTTAAGAAACTTTGAGATTCCCTAAAGGCCCAAAAATGTCATTCTCAGAACTAGACGGAATTTATACTCATTTTTCTTAGTTATTTGCAAGGAATATGATGTTGTGATCATATTTATCATATGGCCATCTGAGTTCCATTCAACTAGCGAGAAGGAATATTTGGGGGAATCTTTGAGATTCCTGAGGCTCCATATTTGACCGAGCGAGAAGGGGGTCATGTTTAACTCATTTGAACTAGTTTGAACTAGTTTTTTGTGCATTTTTAGGTCATCCCCTGAAGTGGAGGTATAAGATGCATTGTTGCGATATATCCATTTTATTTTTGCTAAGATTATGATTTGATTTCGATATTCATTTATTCCAATTTGTGAGAGGATCCTTATATGCCATTTTATGTGAGAGTTTGATATTTTTTCATATTGATGGAGAGATTTTATAGGTGAGAGTTATTATAGAGGAACATCTCATGGAGAGACATGCCACTATGGTTAAGGGAGTTATTCCTTGTATTGAAAAATAACACATCATTTATTCATCACCATCTTGCAACAATTAATGAACCAACCTCCCCACTCTTGACATTAGGCCAGGAGACATAACCAACACTGGGTGAACTCTGTTAGAAATTTGTGTGTGTTCTTTGATTTGATGGTTAAATTTATGTTTCCTCTTCTTTAAAGTATACACATGTGGTTTTTCATACTCTTTCACATGCAATTATGCTAATATCACACTACTGAAAGGCTTTTCTTAATTCTAGTAGCTAAGAAAATATGGATCAAGTTTTTTATTAGAGCAGTCTTTTTGTATTAGAGCAGTGATGTGAATTGTGAGTGTGAATGATAACCATAGATTGAACACGCAACAAGAAGTAAAATGGAGGATCAGAAATATATCTACGAGGACCTCCTCAATATGACACACATGGTAGATATAATGTATGCAAATTATGAGGATAAAATGATAAAAAGGGAATAAGAGAAAGAGAGAGCAGAGGACGATGCTCCATATTCATCTTCAGGGGAATATACTTTTTCTTCATTTTCTTCTCATCATTCAAAATAAGAGATCAATGAAAGCCTCCAAGAAGAGAATATTCAATTGAGAAGACATTTATAAGAACCGAAAGAGGATAAGCAGAGATTGCGGCTTCAATTACGAGCCACGGAAGAGGACTTGGAAAGGTTGAAATGAAAGGAGAGCTTAGTGAAGCCATCATCATCTACTTTATAGGTAAACAGTGTTGGTAATTATTTGATTTATTTTTCACATAATGATGATGATTTGGGTGCTTTTGAAAAACAAATTACAGGCATTGGTTCAATATTATTGAAAAATATGGGATATAAAGGCAAGGGCCTAAGAGCTAATGGGAAAGGCATTATGAATCTCATCCAAGTGGTGGAATTACCACTACATGGAGGATTTGGATATGTCATAAAGGAAGAGACATGACAATATTCATGTGATAAATCTGAGATAATGAAGGATTTTGAGAGTACCTCATAAGCCTCCAATGATTCTGATAGGAGGTAATTTCTAAATGGGAGTGAGAAGTCCAAATAGAGAGCCAAAGCAAGGTATAAAAAATATTAGAATTATAAAGTTCATTTTGATTACAAGCATATTGATAATAATGATCCGAAATCATGGCATAAAGAACCATGTATTTTTTTTGTCTTGTATAACCATGTGGTAGCTGAGTGTTCGAAAATAATGGTAGCAAAAAAGAGGAGGAGATGTGAAAGGATTTATCGACATCAGGTAAGAAAGAAGGTTACGGAAGTCTAGAGGAAGAATATTTTTTGCTTAAATTTCAATAGAGGTAGAGATTAGAGAGCCACATGTTGGGAGCTCCATCTAGAGAAATTTCTGAAGAGGGAGAAAGTGCTTGTGTAGGAACAAGTTGGTAAAGTTATTCAGCAAGAAAAGCAACTCCAAAAGGATGACGTGTTCACTTTAATGACTGAGAGGTGGTTTTATTAGATATAATAATTTGTCATGACCATATAAATGTAAATCATATGTTTAATAATGATTGTAAAAGTGATCATGTCTTTTCCATCACTTATGAAAACAACATGATGATGTTTTGGCCTTTTTGTTGATAGCTGGGGAATTCATTTCTATTATGATGTAAAATTGACCAAAGAGTGTGTGTTAAAAACTCCTGGAAAGTATGAGGATGACTGGATCATGATTGGTCATGTAATTGAACATGTAATTTGCAAATATTATACTACAGGTTTGTAGAGGAAACATGTGTGAGTTCATTACTTATGGCTCTGAAAAAAAAATGTGAAGGAGAAGGAAGTGTTGCCTCTTAGGGAACTTGTTGTGGAAATAAAGGAGTAAAATAGATTTCAAATTATGTTTATGCTTTTGGAGGACCAAAAACTGCTCAATGGGGAAGAATGATTCAGGTGGCTCCAAAAAAACTCGGTGATCAAACAGGGCTAAGGAAAGGCTCAAAAATAAAATTATTTGGATTTTCAGGGAACTAGCATCATATCAAAGAGCAGGTTTCATGCTTTCCAACGGCACAAACGACACCTCAATTTGACATTTTATGTGAACGTTATGGCCAGTCAAATTTTTGGTCAACTACGCCCCCTGGCTAAAGTTAACAGAGCGTCAACTAAATTTGGAGCCCAGTTAAATCTGGAAGAGCCGCTAAATTTTGTGGAAATTAATGAGGAAAAAATTTCTAAATTTTTGGTGATGGTTTTTGGCTTCCAGGAGTATTGAAATTTTTTCCTAATTAAAGGTATGAGAAACCCAAAAAATCCGCGAAATAATTTTTATCTATTTATTATAAAAAAAAAAAAAACATAGTTTTTTTTTTTTATAAAATATTCCAACCCATAACCATTGTTATATATATATATATATATATGTATGTATGTATGTATGTATGTATGTATGTATGTATGTATGTATAGATAGATAGATATATATATATATATATATACATATATATATGTATATACATATATATATATATATACATATATACATATATATATATACATATATATATATATATATATATATATATATATATACACACATATATATACACATATATATATATATATATATATATATACATATATATACATACATATATACATATATATATATACATATATATATATATATATATATATATATATATATACACACATATATATACACATATATATATATTACATATATATATATACATATATATATATACACATATATATATATATACATATATATATATATACATATATATATATATATATACATATATAAATATATAGATATAGATATATATATATGTACTCTATATATATATATATATATATTGGGAAAGCTGTCATTACAGACCTGCCACCCGAACTGCTACTCTATATTAAAATAGTGACCAAAAGGAAGCGAACCAACCTGACCATGTGGTTGGCCCATTGCAGGGGCAGCCCCATTCCCATACTACATTTCGCAGCCAAAAATTTAACGATCGAATTTAAAATACGGTGCAACTAGTTTAAACCACTGACCCCTCACCTCCGGACATGACAAGTTTCTAAGTCGCCCAACGACCTTTTATTAGAAAATTCATCATGCTTCTTTTATTTAAAACCCAACACTCACTTAGTCATGGGGGAGTTAAAACTGAGATAGAAATCAACAGGGTAGAACCCTGATACAATTACCGAAGTGGAAGAATGCCTGGCATGAATTTCATGCAGAATATTCTTTGGTGTAGAGGAGGAATCTAAAAGATTCCCTTGAGGAAAAATTTCCACAGTGTCAGAATCATGACATGTTTATACTCAAATGAATAAATTTTCCATAAGAATTCTAATGGTGTGATCAGTTTCCTCATATGAGTAGCAAATCTTCAATCAACTTGCAGAGAGGAATCTAAAAGATTCCCTTGGGGCTAGATTTTCATAGTGACAGAGTTATGTCCAGTTTGTACTCATTCTTCTCATTTTTTCACATAGAACATGATGGTGTAATCTGATTCCTCATATGTGCGTAGAATTTATTCAACCTGCAATAAAGAATCTTTATGGAATCTTGAAGAAATTTTTGAGATTCCCAAGAGGCTCGAAAATGTCAATCTCAAAACTTGTAGGTTTTAACCTTGTACATAAACTATTTGCAAATTAATTCTTAAAAACGAAGAATAAAAAACAGCAAGAGCATAAAACATAAGACAGATATACACAGAGATTTTCCTTTGAATCCCAAATCGGGTCTACCAGCTTTATTTTTCATTATATTTTTTTTAGTGTTACAAAACATATATATACATGCCAAATAATTCATAAACCCCAATCCATTAACCCTGGATTATAACATAACCGTAGTCCCCTTGCTCGTATCTAAAAAATACCATGAGCAGAAAACCATCATGTCCAAAACCATGTGCAAACCCATGCACAAAACCAAGTGACCATTTTTTTGCATGATGACCTAATTTAATGACAAAAATTTAAAAATGGGACCCTAACATGACATGAAAGAGTTGATTTGATCACTGGTGGAAGGATTCAAAAACTGACAATAACACAACTGACTGAACCTCCAAATAGGCTAAATACATACCCACTTGTAGATCTTCTTTGATCCAGATCTCCAGCTTATTCTGCATCAACAAAGCCATGAATGTCCATAATCACTAGTGCCACGCAAATATCTGAAAACCTGCTATACTGTTTTCCAATGCTCCTTCCTTGGTTTTGACATAAACCTACTCAATAATCCCACTGCATGTGAAATGTATGGTCTAGTACAAACCATTGAATACATCAAGCTACCCACTAAACTTGCATATGGAACATGAGACATGTCCTCTTCTTCTTATTGTTCCTTGGGACACTATTCAACATATAGCTTTACACCTATAGGAATATGAACCTTCACTGGTTTACTATCTTGCATATTTAATGTCTGCAATATTGTCTCGACATACTTCCTCTTTTTTAACTAGAGCTTCTTGTTTTCCTGATGCTGTTTGATTTCCATGCAAAAAATATAGTATGCAGCACCAAGATCATTCATGTCAAATTTGGACAACAATTGGGTCTTCAAATCCTGGACAATTTCTTTGGCATTATCAACGAGAAATATATCATCCACACATAAGCCCAAATATATAACAGGGTCACCAATTAATTTAAATACACACAGTGATCCTCTTTTCTTCTAGTGAATCCAAGTCACCGTATATAGGTATCAAATTTATGATACCACATCCTTGGTGACTATTTTAACCCATAGAGATACTTTTTTAACCAGCATACAAGCTCTCTCTTACCCTTCACCATAAATCCTTCAGGTTGCTTCAAGTAGATCTCTTCTCCCAGATCCTTATGAAGATATATTGTCTTCACATGCATCTGTTCTACCTCAAAATCAAATGCAGTAGCAAAAAATAAAAGTAATATAATAGAAGTAACCTTGGCATGAGGAGAAAAAATATCACCAAAATCAATTTCACGTACATGAGAATAACCTTTTTCTACCAACTGAGGTTTGTATTTCTCCACCTTGCCTTCTATATTCATCTTCTTCTTAAACACTCATTTTCTCCAACCCTCAACTCCACCAAATACCATTCCTCATTTTTGTGCAAGGATTCCATTTCATTAACCATGGCCTCCTTCTAGAGTTTTTGATCAGAACTGGATCATGGACCAGAATGATAGCTCAAAATTTGAAGTGCTTGGAAGAGTACTGAACCTGAACAACCTAAAAGGTCTCATCGCTGCGATTCTAGTGCCATGAACGGTTCTCAAAACCGAGTTCATATGTAAAAGTTACTTAGGTTTTAAATCGTCCAATAAACTCCAAAAATTGACCTTTGACTCAATTTGACCTTATGGAAAAATTTTGTAAAAAAAAATATATTTTGCAAAATTATTTTTATATTAAGTTTGGAGGGCCTATCAGCGAGCACGTCGTGGCCTGCCTGGAGGCTACCACGTGGCCCCAGGCCAAAGTCAAAGTGGCATATTAAAATTTTATGCAGTCCACAGGTTTTGAACCCCGGACCTCCCTCCGCGTGCAAGAGCGCCCAACCAGTCGGGCTACAGGTGGTTCTTAACCTATATGGGTGACATTTCATATTTGAAGTTTAATTAAAATATGGTTGGGAGACAAAAGGGGCCAGCCCCCATACTTCAACAGTCCACATGACCCAGCGCTAGAAACCACAATGTTAAGCCCTAATGGAGAGTCGTTACGGCCACATTTGGAGCCATTACATGTGACCACTTAGTTTAATTAAATGTGGAGGTTGATGTGGTAAGGCTTATATGCGCGGTTAAGCCGAGGGGTCCGACGGAGATGCCACATGTGACCAGCGTAGCCGCAACATTAAATGCCACTGCAAACAGTTTCGCCATTTATGGGCATGTTCCACCAATTCTGACTTGACCGCCATTTTGATCAGGCTAACTGGAGTTCCTCTAGTTTTGGAGGAGGTTTTTTAGTGACATTGGGCAAAAAATTGTTTTTACCATATAACTTTCTCAATTTTCGACCAAAAAAGATGTAATTTTAGTCATTTTTGGGTCTCTTCAATAGTCTGAGTAGTTTGGAATATGTTTTACATCAAAAAAATGTCATCTTCAATATTTTTTTCTTTAAGGAAGATGAAGGGGCCATCGGGGCCACCATGAGACAAAATTACTTTTAGGCCTAGACAGGGGAGCTAGAGTCCTTTTCCAGAGTTCCAATAGTCTAAATTGGATAATTAAGATGTTCTAAATATGATGAGATGGTTTTTAGAGCTTGTATAGAAATTTTGAAGGCTGAAAAGCTTCAGTAAATTTCCAGGTGCCATAAGTTCCATCTTTTGCCAACAACAGTGCACGACCTAGCCAGAGCAGCTAGAGACCATATGCAATGAACCAGTAGTCCTTATTGACTTTAAACAGAATTATAAATCTAATGGCATAGGTTTCAAAAAAAAATTAGGACTTATAGAGGTCAAAAACCCAGAAGATAATTTTTTAGTGACCCTAGTGCCAAGGGGTTCAGATAGGTGTTGCAGGCGAAACCGAAGCAGTTGGAGGCCATTTATGATGAATGAAAAGTCTATATTGACTATTTCATACATTTATGAACTAATGGAAGTGGCATAGGAACATTTTTAGAACTTCTAGAGCTCGAGAAGCTAATGTGAAATTTTGGGCAGCCCTAGGCAAACCATGGAGGATAGCCTAGTTTGGGGATGTTGTGCTTGAATTAAGAAATTTATCAGTTGGTATTTGGTGTTTGATGTGTGTTGGATATAGAAAGAGTGGTTTCAGTGACAGAAATTGAATTATAAGGGATTTTGTGCCACTTAGAAGCTCAGAATAGCTTAGAGCACCGACAGAAGGAATCGTGTCAACGTGAGCCTAAATCTGTTTGCAGAATTTGGACACCCATTAGAGGGATATTGATGGTATTTTCAGTCCTTTGGATCATTTTTGTATTCATTGGAGTTAAGTATTTACTTGTAAAAAAAACTTACCATAATCCCAAAGAGCTGAGTCAAGATGACCAAGCATAAAGGAGACGTAGCCCACGAGATTTTCAACGAACTCTTAGATTAAGTTTGTTGTTGTGTTTAAATTTTTATTTGTTGCATTATTTTTCTATTATACATGTTAAATTTCAAAAACAAAAAATGAACTTAAGACACATAAAAAATAAAAATTCATACAACACATTCAAGTAAATAATTCCGCAAAAATTTTCAAGTACAAGCTAGATCGTTTAAATTAAACTACGTGGTAGGTTCTTGAAATAGATACAAGTTATCTAGACCATTTTCAGATCAGGATGGTATTGGAGAACTTGGTTTCTTTCTTGATAGAGCACTTGGTTTCTTGATTATATAGCTTGAAAGGTGTTTAAATAGTGTAAAAGATTGACTATTTTACTGTTTGCAAACTGATTGTTGTTTGATTTTTCTTGAGATTTTGGGATAGCTACGGATTAGCTAAGACCTAGAGAGAAAAAAAAAGGAATAGAAGGCATGAAGGCATATTCCTTGCTCTAAAGGACCTCAAGGTCACCATTGAAACACAAACCCTCTTGATGATTGTTTTTTGTTGGCTGCTTGAATAAGAGTTTGTCTCTACAACCATTTTGTTCAAAAGCTTTGTCTATAGTTTTTGAAAGCTTTGTGAACTTTCTTGAAGTTACTTTTTTTCATTGAAATCATAATGACAAATTCTACAAGTGAACTTTCCTCCTTCACAAGATTCTTCGATGAAGATATGAAGCGTGACTTTATTATATTGAAGGACATGGTGCAGATTTTGTTTAAGGATAAAAGAGAAAGCAGTGAACTTCATGAACAATTGTTTTCATGAAGAAAGAGAAGGAAGAAATTCTTCAAATATTGCATGATATGGATATGTAGCTCCATCAAGCTCAAGAAGCTTTGACCAAGAAAATGCGTGAGGAAGAGGTAACCCATTCTAATTTTTCTTCAGTTTCCTCATTAGAAAGATGTGTTGGTTCTTTCAAAAATCACACGAGAGGTATAGGGTCCAATTTAATGATTAAAATGGGCTATGAAGGCAATGGTCTAGGAAATCATGCACAAGGCATGGTTGAACCCCTTTTTGTTGAGGAACGACCCAAGAATCTTGGTCTTGGTTATGTGAAATTTAATGGCGAAGACTCCAAAGCCATGAAGGCATGTGAGGCTACTTTAAAGAGAACTTTTGTTCCAAGTTCTAATATGAAAATATGTCGAATTTGTTTCAAAGATGATTGTGATTGCTTTAAGTCTTTGTTGCAACAAGAAGATGGTAGACATGCAGCTTATGGCGAGCATATGAGTTTAGATATTTTTCAAGACAAGAACGATGATGTTAGTCTGCAAATGAAAGTGGGAGCCTCTAGTAGTTCATCTCCTTATGAAGGCAAAAACGATGAACATGCAAAGCAACACAAGAGGTATAAATCTCCCCATGATCAATTTCATTGTGTTTCTGCAAAGCATGATAATTTTGCATGCTTAAATGGAAGAAAGATTTGTTGTACATATTGTGGTCGATTTAACCATGATGTTTCAAGATGCTGGATGAGGAAGAAGGCATACAGGAAGCAGATGAAGCAAAGAAAACTTTCAAATAAGGTGCATAAGATTTACACATATTGCCAAAAGAGGGGAAATGATGTCTCTCATTGTTGGACTTTGCATCCAACTAGTCGTCCCAAGCACATGCAGCAAGAGGATAGAAAGATTGGTGCAAGTGGAACCAAGGATTCCATTATTGATGTGAAAATGGAATTTTCACATGAAGAAGAGTTGTAGCAGCAAAAGTCGCCATGGAAGTGGCTTGGTAAGAATTGGATGGATTTCTTAGCATAGTAAGACGTACTCATTTTGTACATATGAAAATTTCGATTGTATGCATGTATTTTATGTTGTAATATCTCATTTGTTTGAGCCACCCTGGATCATTAATCAAGGTAGCAATGTTTAGTTTCCTTTTGAAAATTTCTCTCCAGAAATTTTCTGAGTGAGTTTAAGAAAGAAATTTATAGACAAGAGGACAAGCACATCTAGGAAGTGAAGCGTGAATTGATTTCTAGTTGTGGTTCAAAGTCACTAGCCATGCAAGGCATGTGTTTGGAGGCTGAAGAGAAGAGGGTGTCGTAATCTCATTTACTATACAGATCAGTATTTTAGTCTTTTGGGGTCCAAAAGATTCCCAGTGGGGAGGTGTGATCATAACTAGATCATGGACCAGAATGATAGCTCAAAATTGAAAGTGCTCAGAAGAGTGCTAAACTTGAATGACCAGAAATGTCTCGTCACTATGATTCTAGCGCCATAAACGGTTCTCAAAACCAAGGTTGTATGTGAAAGTTATTGAGGTTTTAAATCATCTAATAAACTCCAAAAATTGACCTTTGACTCAATTTAACCTTATAGAATTTTTTTTTAAATATATATATATATTGCAAAATTAATTTTATATTAAGTTTGGAGGGCCTATCACTGGGCACCATGTGGCCTACTCAGAGGCTGCCACATGGCCCCGGGCCAGAGTCAAAGTGGCATATTAAAATTTTATGGAGTCCACGAGTTTCGAACCCCAGACCTCCCTCTGCATGCAGGAGCGCCCAACTAGTCGGGCTATAGCTGGTTTTTAACCTGTATGGGTGACATTTTGTATTTGAAGTTTAATTAAAATATGGTTGGGCAGCAAAGGCGTCCAACCCCCATACTTCAATAGTCCACATGACCTGACACTAGAAACCACAATGTTAAGCCCTGAAGAACGGCGGTTATGGTGGTGGTTTGAGCCATTACATGTGACCACTCAGTTAAATTAAATGTGGAGGTTTATGTGGTAAGGCTTATCTGTGCGGTTAAGCCGGCGGGTCCGACGAAGATGCCACATGTGACCAGTGCAATTGCAACATTAAATGCCACTGCAAACAGTTCTACCATTTATGGGCGCATTTTTCCAATTCCGATCTGACCGCCATTTTGGTCGGGCTAACTAGAGTTCCTCTAGTTTTGGAGGAGGTTTTTTAGTGACACTGGGAAAAATTTTGTTTTTTCCATAACTTTCTCAATTTTTTACCAAACAAGTTGCATTTTTAGTCAATTTTGGGTCTCTTTGATAGTCTGAGTAGTTCGGCATAGGTTTTAGGCCAAACAAAGTTCATCTTCAGCATTTTTTTCTTGAAGGAAAATGAAGGGGCCATGAGGGCCACCATGAGACAAAATTAGTTTAAGGCCTAGCCAGGGGAGCTAGAGTCCTTTTCTAGAGTTCCAATAGTCTAAGTTGGACAATTAAGATGTTATGAATCTGATGAGATGGTTTTCAGAGCCCACGGATAAATTTTGAAGGACAAAAAGATTTAGTAAAGTTTTAGGGGCCATTAGTGCCAGCTTTTGCCAACAGCAGTGCAGGGCCTAGCCACAGCAGCTAGAGACCATATGTAGCGAACCAGTAGTAATTCTTGATAGTAAACATAATTATGAATCTAATTTCATAGGTTTTAGAAATTTTTGAGGACTTCTAGAGGTCGAAAACCCAGAAGATAAATTTTCAACGACACTAGTGCCAGGGGGTGCCGACAGGTGTTGGAGGTGAAACCGAAGCAGCCGGAGGCCATTTTTGATGAATGAAAAGTCTATCTTGACTATTTCAGAAATTTGGAACCAATGTAATTGGTTTGAGAACATTTTGAGAACTTATAGAGCTACAGAAGCTGATGTGAAGTTTTGGGCAGCCTACGGCAAACCGTGGAGGATAGCCTAGTTTGGGGATGTTATGCTCGATTTGAGCAGTTTATCAGTTGTTATTTGGTGTATGATGTGTGTTGGATAGATAAAGAGTGGTTTTAGTGACAGAAACATAATTCTGAAGGATTTTGTGCCATTTAGAAGCTCAGGATAGCTTAGATCACCGATAGAAGGAATCATGTTAACGTGACCCTAAAGCTATTTGCAAAATTTGGACAGCCATTAGACGGATATTAATGGTATTTTTAGTCCTTTGGATCATTGTTGTATTCATTGGAGTTAAGTATTTACTTGTAAAAAAAATTAGTATAATCCCAAAGAGCCGAGTCAAGATGACCAAGCTCAAAGGAGACGTAGCCCACAAGATTTCGGGTGAACTCCTAGATTAATTTTGTTCTCGTGTTTAAATTTTTATTTTCTGCATTATGTTGATGTTATACATGTTAAATTTCATCAAGAACAAATGAAATTAAGACACATAAACAGTAAAAATTCATACACTACTTTCAAGTAAATAGTTCCACAAAAATTGTCAAGTACAAGCTAGATCATTTAAATTAAACTAAGTGGTAGCTTCTTGAAATACATGGAAGTTATCCAGACCATTTTCAGATCAGTTTTCCATCCTCTGAATCCACTGCCTCCCTGATATTTCTATGGTCATCATCGGTGATAGTTAAAGAAAATTTTGAATATAAAGAAGATGGACTATACCTTTTTGGTTGCCTTCCTTCTCAAACTGATCTTCTCACAACTAGAGTTTGTGGCTCTTCCTCTTCTGAATCTTGTTCTGTTGTAAAGTCTCATTCTTCCTCATTTGGTTCAACTCTATCTTCTAAGGCTCCTTTGGTATGAATTCATGTTTAACAACATCTTTCACCTCTCTAAACACCACATCTCGGTTGTACACAACCTTCCTTCTTTTTGGGTTCCAAATATTGTAACCTTTTAAACTATCCTTGTACCCAATAAAGATGCACCTTTTAGATTTATTATCCAACTTGGTCATTTTCTCCGTTGGGACATCTACATATGCATCACATCCAAATACCCTTAGACGTGAAAGAGGGGGTTTCTTACCAGTCGATACATTATTTGGAGTATTATCCTACAAAGCTAATTAAGGTTATGTGTTAACGAGGTAACATGCAGTATTCACTTCCTCTGCCAAGAATATTTTCCTAACCCGGTATCACTGAGCATGCTTCTTGCATTTTCCATCAGCGTTATTTTCATTCTTTCTGAAACTATATTTTGTTGAGGTGTGTATGGAGTAGTCTTCTACTAATATATACCATGCTTCTTATAGAACTCTTCGAATTCATTCTTGCATAACTCTCCACCATTACCTTCTGTCAACACCTTTATCTTATTCTCTATCTCATTTTCCACCAGAGCTTTAAATTCTTTAAATCTGTCAAAGACCTCAAATTTAATCCCCAACAAATATATGCATGTATTCCTTAAGAAGTCATCTATAAATGAAACATATTCATAGAATTACCTAGTGATGGAATTGACACAGGTCCAAACACATCACATTGCATAAGGTGTAATATCTTATTTGCCCTCTTAACACGAGATGGAAAACTCAATAGATTTTGTTTCCCATATACACAATGTTCACATAAATCGAAATCAAGAGAGCAATTAGACATACCTTATACCATACCATTACCGTGCAATATCTGAAGGCCCTTCTCTCCAATATGTCCAAGCCTTTTATGCCATAGTGGTGAGCCCTCGTATTTCACCAAGAGTGCTACATCTCCCAAAGGCAACTCTACTTACCTTTGTCAACCCGAGGTTTGTACAAACTTGGAGGTGAGAGTGCTATATACACAATAGATGCGTTATACTCATGCCATCCTCTTTTGAATCCTAGGAAAGGGTGTTATTTATAGGGTTTCTGAGTGAAGTCTAACTATTTTTCAAGAAAGGAAATCTACAATTTAGGCTATTGCCAGAAATAGAAGTATAATAGGCAACATTCATGAAGTAATTGTTGAATTGAAAATGTAGAAAGGAATATTAATCTAATCACATATTTTTGGGCCAAATGGCTAAGTAAACTCCAACTATTTTATGCTTAACTTTTATGCTTTAACAATGCATCTAGTCGTGCACTAAATATTCTTGTAAATACTATATTTTTAAACAAAATAAGGAGGCGTTATGGTGGCTTAAGAAGGTCTTGGACTCATGGATTTAGAGCTAAAGGTCTCTTAGAGGTTGTGGAAGGGTTAGGTGAGGTGGAAGATGATTTCTGGGTTGACATAGAGGCTAATTGGATCTTCTACACGATCTTCTACAGGTTTCCTGTAGTGTTATAGGATGTCATGTAAATGCCACAAGAAACAGGGCGAGTGTGTTTTGAGGCCAAAATTGACGAGGAGAGGGCTAGGGAAGGTGAAATTAAGGTGTATTTAGGTGGATGGAAGGTGTCCAACCCCTTTTTCCAAGCTCATAATTTCTTTCAAATCTCATCTTGCACTTCTAGGGTTGCTCTCGGTGTGGTGATGAAAATCTCAAAAATAGGGCTAAGGGAGATTTTTTTGAAAGGAGGCTGGTGAAGGGTGAGAAGTTGAGCTATGGATGCTGGTGGAGTCCTTCTCTGATGCTTTACTCAAAACTGCAAGCAAACTACCTGTTCATGCTATAAACATTGAAAAATCAATGATGGATAAGATGAGTTAAATTTCATAAGAAAACATACTTATGCATTCAAAGAGAAATCTCACTTAGTATTCTCAACATGTTCATGAATACTACAACAACCTATCTATTCCTTCCAAGAAATCATAAACTGAAGAGCAATTTTGGGCAGGTGGTGAAGATATTCCCTCCTCAAGCTCCAATGAAAGAGGTGAGAAAGTGAGGCTTTGACACATGGCTTTTGAATTTTATATGCTACTGTACCGATTTAGAAGAGCCTAACTACAAAAAATGGGAAATGTAAGAAAGCTAGCTAAAAATCATAAAGTAAACTAGCTACAATGACATAAAAATAAACATATATACAAAAGAGAGATAGAATGAGGCTAGTGGATTTGGCCCTAACCCATAGGCTCAGCTCTCTAAAACTAAATCAGTGAAGGAAAAACCGAATACTCATTTTATTGTAGAAATAGTCTCACTACATAATCATGAAACTCTCAAAACTCTATGATAAGAGCTAAGAGTCTACTAGCTTCCTCCAAAATTCGAATCCTAATGAACTCCTACTCTACCCTATTTAACCTAGAGGGTAGCTACAAAAAAATCCCTAAAACGTATGTTATGTGTCCCCTTTGATTGCAAGAGAAGTCGAGCTTTGGTACACTTGGTCTTTCACTTTCTTGGTTGCCTTTCATTTCTAGTTGTTGGAGGGAATATCAAGGATCCTTTGGCTTCCTTTAGGAGTTAAGGAGGTGGAAAACCCTCCAGTAATCTCTCCTTGTTGTCTACTCCAAGATTTGATTGCACAAACTTCAACAAAAATGGAATATCTTCGTGGTTATCATGCATTTAACCCATATTAGGCATTCAAAGTATGACAAGCCTTAATCACCATCTACACTAAGAAAAATATGACCATAATGTAATTAAGTGTGAGAAAAGGAGACCAATAAGGCTAAAAAGGTCACAATTAACCCCTCCAATTATTCCTAAGGATGGTGCTTGTATGGTATTTTCTCCACAGACCACTAGGATTTCTTCTCCACTTTCAGGAACCACATAATTGTTGCACCCATCAATAATAGTGCTAGCCAAAGGCTTGTACAAAGTTCCAATTCGAACTCCACACATTAATACTATTCTCCTGAAACCATCCTGTAGGTATGTTTCTTGAACATTTTTTTTACACATGCATCATCCATATTGCTTACATAAATCACATTTATGGCCAATGCAGGAATATGCAGAAAATGAGGAAGTGATGTAATACTTCCACGTTGCAGGTTCAACTTAACTTTTATTTGTTTGACAATTCCGGCCTTCCTATCATCCCCTAAGAAGACATCACCACCATCATACTTAGCATACTTGTAGAACCACTTCGTATGGGGAGTGAAGTGAAAGGATGCACATGATTCAATCAACCATGCCTCATGGACTACATGTGTATTTGAAGAAGAAGACAAATACGCATCCCCACCTTCATCTGAGATGGTTTTCGCCTGTGCAGAAGGAGCATCAACAAATCCCTTTCCTTCCTTAGGAGCTTTATATCTACAGTCATTTTTGAAATTCCCTTTCTTTCCACATTTCAGGCACACCTTTAGAGGCTTTCCTGGAGATTTTGATCTCCCTCTAGATTTATATCTCCTACTTGAAAATTTATTTTTGTTTCAGTTCTGGGACATTCCTCGTACAAATAATGTATCTCCATTTTATCCCTTCATATTTTTCCATGTCATTTCCTCCAATAGAAAGTCTGAGATAGTTTCATCAAAATTCAAGGTAGTTGTATTGCTACCTATTGCAATAACGAGACTATCCAACGAATATGGTAGAGAACAGAAAAAATTGATGCACTTATATTCATATGATAAATAATATAAACGGATGAGAAGTGACTTACCATAGTAATAAATGAGTTTAGATTCTCTGTCACCGAGTCTCCATCCTTCATCCTCAAGTTATACATCTTTTTCCGTGGGAACAATTTATTCACTAGATACTTATATTGGTACAAATTCCCTAACTTGAACCACATTCTTCGTCATAGCTTCCACAGATACATTCAAAAATACTAAATCTGAGATACACAACCAGATTGTGCTCTTTTCATTCAGGTCGAACTTCACCTAGTCTTCATCTAACATTTTCATTAGTTTACTACCCGGATCTACCGCAATCCATTGATATTTATCCACCAACAAATCCTCCATCTTGAGATTCCACAACTCAAAACAATAACCATTAAATTTCTTGATCTATATCTTTCCACTGCTTGCCATATTCTTTCATTGCAAGAATCGATCCCATATATCTCCCACTGAATAGGATCTACCATAGGCCCAAGAAAAGAACCCTTCAGCAGCAAAGGCATCCCTTTGAAGCCAAAACAACTCTGATACCAAATGTAGGTTTTAACCCTGTAAAAATATTATCTCCAAACGAATTCTTGAAAACAAAAAATAAACAATAGCAAGAGAATATAACATAAATATATATACACAGAGATTTTCCCCTTCATCCCAAACTGAGACTACCGGCTTGATTTTGCATTATATTCCTTTTAGTGTTACAACACATATATATATGTTCTTAAGCATTCATAAACCCCGATCCATTAAGCCTAGATCAAAAAATAACAGTAGTTCCCTTGGCAATATCTACAAAATACCATGAGAAGAAAACCATCATGCCCAAAACCATGTGCAAACCCATGCACAAAACCATAGGCGGAGATAATATACCACACACCCGACATAGCCATAAAAATTTATACTCATTTTTCTCAGTTATTCGCAAGGAATGTGATTGTGTGATCAGATTTGTCATATGGGCAACTGAATTGCATTAAAAAGGTGAGAAGGAATCTTTGAGATTCCTGAGGTTCTAGATTTGACCGAGCCAAAAGGGGGTCGAGTTTATATTCATTTGAACTAATTTTTTCCAAGAATTCAACCCACAACCAATTTCTTTACTAGAGGCGTCGATTTTGAGGCCATCCCCGAATGTGGAGGTATAACATGCATTGTTGTCATGTGTTCATTTGATTATTGGTTGAGATGATGATTTTATTTTCAGATCCATGTATGCCACTTTATCTGAGAGTTTGATATTTTTTCATGCTAATGGAGAGCTTCAATGAGTGATATTTCATATAGAAGATCGTATCGTGGAGAGACATGATGCTCTTGTTAAGGAGTTATTCCTTGTATTGAAAAACAACACATCATGTATTCATCATCAACTTGCCGCAATTAATGAAGCGACCTCCCTACTCCTGACATTAGGCCCGGAGACGTAACCCACATTGGGTGAACTTCGTTATCAAGTTGTGCATGTTATTTGATTTGGTGCTTGTGTCTATGTTTCCTCTTCTTAAAAGTATGCACATGTGGTTTTTCATACTCTTTCACATGCAATCATGTTAACATCACAGAAGTAAAATATCTTGGTTAATTCCCATAGCTGAGAGAATTAGGATCAATTAATTTGGTAATTCATGAGCGAGTGCTTTGGTATTTTCTATTGTGGACATGGTTAATATGATTTTAATTTTAAAAAGGTGGAGGATAGAGACCATATATATAAATTTAGACTTTATTTTATGGGAAATATAGGAATGTTTATCGCCCATTGGTATTTGGATTTCAATCCCATAATGAAAATTTCTCCTAAGGATCATATTTCCATATATTCCCCTTCTTTTTTGGGCTAATGATATTTTCAATAATATAGGAGATCAATTGGGACGATTTATATGTAGTGATATGGAAAAGGAGAATAACTTATATTGTGCCAAAATTTTCATTGGAATGGATTTTTCAAAATTCCTTTTGGAGGAAATTCACCTTAACTTTGTCCCATCTTTAGGCACTATATTATGAACATGTTCCCTTTAAATGTATTTTTTTTCACAAGTATTGAAAATTTTCCAAAATTTTCCCTAAGGATCAAAGTTCTTAGCTTTATTTTAATCCTCTACCATATTGTTATAGTAATCAAGAGAAAGATAATTCAAACTAGCTATGAGAAAATACAAGAAGAGTTTCACTAAGAGGTGAAATACTAACAAATCTTAATCTCATCACATCCTCTCTTCAGTGATAGATATGAAATTTTAAAGCCCCTGGAGGAAAAATTTATTGGCCATGAGGTCCAAGTTGATCAATTAGTCTAGATCACGTGTCTCCAAATAATATTAGTTCATCCATTGAGGAAAAGTATTCATCCAAGCATTCTCACAAAGTACTCAGTGCAAAAAAGAAAGAAGAAGAAGATGAAACATAGGATGAGGAAGAGATCAAACCCCCTTTGTTATTTTCCTTCATATTCAAATGTACTTAAAATCAATCCAACTTCATCCTCACCCTTAACAAGAAGTAGGAAATATAAAAGTGAGAAAAACCTAAAATTTTCTATCGAGAATTCTCTTACCTCTCATGTGTCTAGCAATGGGCGGATTTCTCTCAAAATATAGAAATGTTTTGTTGCGAATTTCTCTCGAAACGTAGAAATGTTTTGTTTTTGTATCATCATATGCAAGCAACTTGTAATAATCAACCCTTGATATCAAGAAGCACTAGGTGCAACCTTTAGAAGGTCTAGTATTGGATATTATGCCATTTTTGGGGCATATAATTGTTTTTAGCTCCTTTTTGTTTAGACTTAACCAAAAAAAAACTCTTGGTAATAATCATTCCAATATAATTTTTGCATATTTAGAAGACAAATTTTTACTTATAAAATTTTTCTCATTATTACTAAAAATATAATTATTATTATATTTTTTAAAAAACAAAGAAAGAGGAAAAGGTTATGAGAGAAAAAATAATGCTTATCAATAAAAAGATTATAAAAAACAAAAAAATTATTCTTAATTTTTTAAATATAATTAAATTCAACTAAAATTAAAAATAAATTATATTAAATATATATTTTTTTATTAAATCAGAGAAAAGTGTTTTTTATTTAAAAACCATGAAAAATAAAATGAATAAAGGGAAAATTTGATTGAACCCGTATTATATATTAAAATTTTTAATGATTGAATTTTTTTGGTTTAGTCAACTAAAACAAAATTATTATATATTTATATATTTACATATATCATAAAATATTTATTAATATATAATAATATTATTACTATATAGTCCAACAAAATATCAAAATTATAATTATTATCAATTATATTATTATATAATAAACCAAATGTCATAATTATAATTTTTTTTTATTAAATTTATATAATTTATTATTATATAAAATTATTATAGGTAATATGGTTATAGTTAATATTAAATTTATATATTTGATAATTATAATATAAATTAGTATATGTAATTTCACGATGTTAATATAGCTACTAATATGATGCTGATAAGATAAGTTTTAATAATTTATTAAAAATTTAAAAAATAATAAATAAAAAAGAGAATTAGAAAAAAAAAATGTAAATTAATTTTCAATCACCATTATAAATATTTTCTCGGCATGCTCTTACAGCTCAGTTGTGGTTCTATGATTAATTTTGTGGATGCAGTGATAGAATTTACTGGGTCACTTGTATGGGATTCTCTATATTGGGGAGATAGGGTGTTTCATTAATCAAAGGGTGTTTCATTAATCAAAGAATTTATTTATCTATCAGGTCTGTGAGTTTGTGAGTTTCTATAGGATTCACTACATTAGGGAGACATTGGGGAGACATTGGGGGGATAGGGTATTCTATTAACCAAACATCATTTTGAGAAAACTAAACATCATGTGTGTTTTGAAGATTAGAGGTCACTGTGAAAAAATTGATATTTCACTATAAAAAGTTGAGGGAGGCAATTGAAATTGAGAAACAAACAAATAATATTAACATGTACGATTATTAGAAGTTAAACAAAACTTAGGTTCTTGCTCTTTCTTGAATTATTTAGGTTACTCCTTCTTTCGTCTACTTTCTCTCTTCTCTTTTTCTTATATTTTTATTTATATACCTTTATTTTATTTTATTTTATTATTTATAGATATTATCTTCCACGGACTTTTTAAGTCTTCTTTTTTTATATAATTTTATTTATATATTTTTGCTTTATTTTATTTAATTATTTATATATTATCTTCTTCATACATTTGTAAATGTTTAATAACTTACTAAAAATAATTTTATAAGTATTTAATAATATAGTAATAGTATTTAATAATATTACATATAATAACTTTATAATAATGATAAAATATATAAATTAATAAAAAAAATTAATGCTATAATTCTGTTATAATGATAAAAAATTATAAATTTAATATTTTACATAATACAAATATAAATAGATCATTATTTTCTGATTAATCACATTATTAATAGTTGGCCAATAGTTCACCCTCCCAATATTTATAATTCTCACATTTTTATTTAATTATATAATAATAATATATAAATATGTAATAATTTTGATATTTTGTTTTACAATATAATTATAGCAATATTTAATGATATATATAAGGAGAGATATTTTTTCTTCTATAAATCACATTTCAAATTTATGAATCAATATGTTTTTAACAACTAAGTGTGATTGTTCATTAGGACTTTGACAAATTGTTAATAATAAAATATTTAATCAAATTATTATTAATAATAAAATATGTTTATCATTAAAATTTTGATAAATTGTTAATAATAAAAGATGTAAGAAAATATTATTAATAATAAATGATTTAATTAATTATTTTCAATAAAATATTGTTTATATTATAAATAAGGAACCTCCCCTTAACTAATTATATATAATATATAAATATATAAAAAAAAAACATTAGTTTGGTTGACTAGATTCTTATTAAAACTTTCAATATATAATATAATTATGGGTTAAATCATTTTTTTCCGTTAATCTTTTATGGTTTTTATTTTTCTATTTAGTTTTATTGTTTTTTTGGTGTTGGTTAATTTTTTTCTAATATCAATTATGAAATATTTTTTTGCTTTTTTGGTGTTAGGTTAATTTTTTTCTCACATTCATTATGAAATATTTTTTTTTAAATAAAATTGTTAATTTTTTAATAAAATTAAGTCTAAATTTTATAACCTAATGATCATATATTAATTTAAGAAAAACTTTTATTTTTCTTTTTCTAATTTGAATTTTTGTAATTGAGTCATAGTAGATAAATGTATTTTGAGATTAATCATATTATTATGAATTGGTCGAGGTTAAGAACCAGTTAATGTGGTTCATTCTTAAGATAACATGAAAAAAGTCTCATCAATAATCACAAAAAATAGTAAGAATGCAACATTGCCTAGATATAATAGTTGAAAACCAGTTAAAAAACTAGATGTTATTTAGTTAGTTAATTGGTTATCAAAAATATATTAATTAATTAATAAATAATTTAAAGAAGATGTTAATAAATAATTTAATTACTAAAAAAATTTAAAAAACAATTTAACACTTAAAATTATTTTAATCACTATTTTAATAAATATTTTAATTATTCTAATAAACAACTTAATAATTATAATAATATTTAATAAAAAAGAATTAAAAATTTTATTTTGATTAAATTAAAAGGAATGAAAAGTTTATATAATAAAAGAGGAGAGAATTTTATATTATAATAATATAAATATTAGACAAAGTTAAGACCAAGAAAATAAAATAAAAGAAATAAAAAAGAGAAAGGGAAATGGTTCAAAATGTAATTGAAAAAAAAAAACCTGAATTATAAAAGAATTTAATAATATTATATGAAATGATAAAAATAAATAAATAATTAGAAAAATGAAAAACATTTTCTTACAACATTCATTCAAAATATTTAAAATATAATGTAATTATATAATTCATTAATTCATATAAATTAAAAAAAATTAAAATAAATATGATATAAGAAAATTTAATTTAATTTTAATGTAAGTATGTAAACAATTTTAAATGTTTAATTAATTAAAATAAAAAGAATTTAAAAGTGATTGAGATGAGTGCAAACATTTAAATGTTGATTCAATTAATGATAAAAATAATGTAATAAAAATAATAAAAACGTATTTGTTATATTTTGATTTTTTTATTAACTTGTGAATATGGTTTGTTACAATATCATGATCCAATACCATGGTTTATTAATATCTTGTGTTCAAAAACAATAACTCATTTTATTAACTTGTAAAAAATTGGCTTATCAATACTAGGTCCCCAAAAAAACATATTTTTTTCACACTCAAAATATTTATAAAAATGCTAAAATATTCTTAACCATGGAAATTCATCGCCACTTTACCATGGATATTATTAACTTGTAAATAGTCTTTGTTACAATACAATGGGGCAATACCATGGCTTATCAATACCACATGCCCAAATAACATTTCACAATCAAAATATTTTATAACAATTGACAAGATTAGTAATCAATATTCTTAACCATGAATATTCACTCCCACTTTTCGGAATCAAAATATTTTATAACAATATAACAATATTCATAATCATGGATATTCACCCCCACCCCCACTTTTTCCTTGATATTAGGAACTTGTGAATAAACTTTATTACAATAGCATAGGCTAACAGGATGTCGTATCAACACCACATGCCAAAATATCATAACTCATTTCACAATCAAAATATTTTATATTGTAAAAATTAGGCTTTGTTACAATATCATGGTCCAATACCATAGCTTATCAACACTACATGCCCAAAAAGCATAACTTATTTCACAATCAAAATATTTTATAACAATGTGAAAGTAGTTTGCTTACAATATTGTGGGTGAATTTATCGTTCATTATAAAATAAATGAATTTATCCTACATTATATCACGCCCAAGTCCAATTCTAGGAGATATAAAACGGTAATTGAAATGAAAACTACAACTACTGAACAAATCGGCAATTGAAATGAAAACTACACCTAATGAACAAATCGGCAATTGAAATGAAATCCACACCAAATGAACAAATGTGGTAGAAATGAGGAAAGAAAGGGAGAACACGAATAATTCAGGATGGTTTCACTCTTCTATTCGCTAACACCTCGGGAGGTCTCGAGGAGGAGGCTCCAAACTTTCGAGAGGACCCGAACCGTTCTTCACCAGAAATGCCATGTTCAATCCCCATGCCAAATGGGCGTCTATATGGCAGTGCAGAAACCACACTCCTGAACCAAATAAAAGAATATGATTGGTAAATTAGTATGTGGTTATTTTTATATAGATTGTAAATATTAAGAATATTTCCAAAAACTACAACCGACAATGATATTTAAATGCATAACAGATATATAATAAAAATGAATTCAGTTGAGCTGAAGTGCAGGAGTAATATGTATGAGTTTAAATATACCTGGATTATCAGCTCTGAATCTTATGGCAACCCACCCGCCCATTGGAGACATTACTGTGTTGCGTTGAGGGGGGTCAACAAGATTAAAGTTAAGCGGATCAGTTACGTTGTTATAGTTTCCCAGTCCTTCTCCCACCACATAGAAATTGTAACCATGAAGATGCATGGGATGATTCTCGGCAACGACAATGCTTGTTGTCTGAAATACCAGTTGCACTGTAGAATTGTATTTCAGCACTTTCACTTTTGTTGCGTCTTTAGGATTCCAAAGAGTTTTAGGTATATCATCTCCCGTGTAGTTAAATGTAACTGGAGGATATGAAGGAAAATCCGTGGTAAAGACGCCATTAATGCCAAAATAATTAGCTTGAAGCACAGCGATCGTGGGCAACGTAAATGATACGTTGTTCATACTTGCGGCGAGCATCGTTCCGTTAGGGCCTGCACAGGTCCTCCCGGTGGGGCACGGACGCAACCCGACACCAACTGTGGAGATAAGGCTGTTATCTATGCTTTGCGGAACGTCTATTGGGTACTCCACGGAAGCCAAGCTTCGGAGTCTTCTTGTAAATCCAGTGACAGTTGTGGTGTCATTGTAGTATGGAAGACTAGGGAAAACGGGACTGCTAGAATTTTGATATCCAATATACTCTACAATAGCAGTAGTCGTGCTGTTATCAATATTGTCGGTACCCAAATTACTGTATGGTCGAGCGGCCATATAGTATTTGCCGACCGTCTGGTTGGCTGTGACAAGAACATCTGTAGTCTGGCCGGGAGAGATCACGATAACGTCCGTTTTGTAGGGTTTCGTGTAGGAAGCATCCACAGCCACAACAGTAAATTCGTGGCCTGCTATCTTGAAAAATTGTGCATTATTAAGTGCAGCATTGACAATGCGCAGAAGGTATGTTTCTCCATGGCGTACAGAGACCCGAAATGTTTCTGCACCGAAATCATTTGGTTAGTTTCTAACTAGTCAACTTTCAACATTACAAGTTACAAATCTTTACTGAAGTCTATAAATAAAGTTAGTACCTGATGAGGAGCAGGAATACAGGTCTCCTGGCTGTCCATTTATGGTGAAGGCATCGGATATATTCGGTCCACCACCTGTGAAGAGTGCTTCATTTATAACGTCAATGGGGTTACTGTTCCACCATTCTCCTGTTCATTCACATCAACACTTTGAATCAGTATTAACCATCAAAATCCTATATGCAACCAAACATCTATGTATTGGATCTGATAGTGACTCATTACCTATAACTATAGGAATTTCCCCATGGGGTTTAGGAAAGGGATATAAGCTTCCTCTTTTAGGATAGATTACGAAAGCTCCATACACGGTAGCTCGAAGCCATGAGATATGAGCATGCCACAACAAAGTTCCTTCCTGTTCAGTAACTGTGAATCTGTGAGTATAATTTCCACCAGGTTGAATGGGGCATTGTGTAATATATGCCGGTCCATCGGCCCAACATGTACGTAACTGCCTCACTCCATGCCTGACACATATTGATAAGCGAGGAGTATTATAATCAAACCTATCAATAATTATATTAATAAAAGATCATGTATTGTTCTCAAAGATTCACATCGAGTTCGAATAGACATACCAGTGAATTGTGGCATTGTACTGCGCGTTGTTAATAACTCTAACAACAACACTGTCTCCGTTGTGGACATACTGAGTAGGACCGGGTAGCTGTCCATTGACAACAATTATTGTATGCTGTTTGCATAGTCTTGTAACGTTCTTCGGTGCAATCTGTGCAGGAATCCAAAAGAAACCATCAAAATATTGCAGTTAATTGATTAATCTAAACGCAATACCTTCGTTTTCCAAAGCTTATAGCTATGCAAAAATAAACCCTAAAAATAGTGAAAAAAGAAAAAGTCAACTTACGACGAACGTATGATAGTGTATTTTCGCTTGTGTAAAGGAAGCCAGACATGTAATAAATGAGAGGAGAATAAAAAGGCTGGCTGAAAGCAGTCGTACTGATTGCGAAGACATTGCTGCAGAACTAGATATTCTGCAAAGCATAAAAGAGGTCTTCAACGAATAACTTATAACTATAACGCGAATAGATCAACCAATACAAATTGGAAGCTTTGTAATCGAATGCTCGAATGGTTTGTTTTTCTGTGAAGGATACCGAATATATAGGGGAAAAATGTGTGAAACTACAGCAGTGGGGTCATCAGCCGTTGCGTATCATGACAAATGGTTCAATTTTCTAATGACAAGGGGCCCAAAGTGATCGCAACGTATTTGGCACAGGTACACTGTAGTAAATATATTTATATGTTTGAATCTCATTCAAAAGAGATCTGGTTCTTCGCAGAGAAATGTGGGATCTCCGTGTTCCGACCGCAACCTCTGTCAGTTTTGGTAGCGTGTTTTTCGTTTTCATTAAGGTCAACTTTCTTGCGTATAACGATGCACAAAAAAAAGAGGTCGCACAGTGCCACATTAAACCTAAACGTACCTAATCAAGAACGAAGAATGGACATTAAACCTATACGTAATTAAAAATTATCAACAATGTAGACGCAATTTGATTGCAGATTCTTATATCTTACGAATATCAACAAAGTGAAATAATAAATTTCGCTCAAATAATTAATCTCACTGTTTTCTTAGATTTAGATTCTTTATCTTAAGAATACGAACCAAGTGAAATAATTAATTTCGGTCTTAGCTTATCTTTTTCAGACATCATAGAATTTGAATGATTTATAAATTTTATCTTTATTATTAAAGAATTTGATAATCCCGTTTCATAAAACTTTACCATATTAAACTTTAGATTGCACTAATATCCTATATTTTCACAAAAAAGTCCTTATTTTTTCCTCTTTTCTCATATATTTTTATCCTTAAAAGGGAAATACAAGATGGAAGAGGGGATGGATGTAGAAACAAACTATGCTAAGATTGTGAAAGGAAATTGGGTTGAATCATGATCTACTAGTAGTAGTAATATGTGAATCTTGGCATACACTATGATTAAAATCATGAAAATTATGGATTTTAAGGGCTCATTTACTTATAATAGCATTGTGGACTTGTGGATCTTGACTACTACTTTTGAAAAATGAGTACAAGTCATTTTTGCTAAAATTAATCCAACTTTAAGCATTGTTAAGATTCTTTGATGAGTAGATCAAAAAAATTTGTAGCAAGATCAAGAGCTCTATGGTTGAATTCAACATCATATGATGTTAAACTTCACTTGAAATGGATATCTTTTTCATATTTATATACATAAATTTTCAAAACTTGACTTTCAAGATCACTAGTTTATTGTTTTGACTCCTTGGATTTTCCTAATATTTTCAAAAACTTACCACTTTCTTATAGTGAAAGAAGAGATATTATATGATGAGAGGTGTATGGGATTTATTATTCCAATATCTATCAAAAATAATTACAAGCAATACATAGGAAACAAATACAAGTAAATATAAACAAATCCAAATATATTTTATTAAGTGGGAGGTGGTGGCCAACTAGACTATACATTGTTTTGTTGATAAGTTCCTATTTCTGTGTTTGATTTGAGTGATTAAAAAGTGAAGTTAAAGTGGAGAAGCTCATTATACAAAGTAGTATGAGAAAATAAAATATTCTCATTCGAGAGTTCATAAAACTCTCGGCCGAGAGTTTGTTTGAGTAAACTCTCGGGCACAAACTCTCGGCCGAGATTTTTTTGAACTTTCAGCCGAGAGTTTCGCCGTGCAGTTAAATGTAACTTATGGTGGGTTAAAATCTCTATCAAGAGTTTTAAATTTCTCGGTCGAGAGTTTAATAAATTTCTCGTCAGAGACATTATCTTGGCCGAGAATTTCTAGTCAACGAAAAACCCAGAAATTTTTTCAGTTTTCAGGAACCTGCAACTTTGGAGGGCCGAAACACCTAAAAAAAGAAAATGTTATATTTCAGACTAGGTACCATTATATTCATCTCTGAATCTAGTTTCTGATGATGCAAGATTTCTGGAGTTTCATTAAAAATTTCAATTTGTTATTAATTTTTTACTAAACTGTGTCACTGTGGAATTTCATTGTTCAGAAAATTGCACTGAATGAAAATTCAATAACTTTAAAATGACGACGCCAAAAAATTCAGAAAAATCATATTGCATTTCCTCTCCCTGTCTACTTCAAAAGGGTACTCTCATTTTTCTTATTAATGATCACATTGAAAAGAAAATCTAGGGCTCATATAATGTACTGAAACATCACCGTTTTTTTGTCTTCGTCCACTACAAAAAATAATAAAAAATAGTGATTTAATCTGAAAATTACCGAAAAATAGTCAGTGCACTAGT
Organism: Pinus albicaulis; assembly: GCA_034641835.2. Classification (NCBI taxonomy): domain Eukaryota; kingdom Viridiplantae; phylum Streptophyta; class Pinopsida; order Pinales; family Pinaceae; genus Pinus; species Pinus albicaulis. The sequence goes on along the minus strand of CM076574.1, from coordinate 1,038,441,484 downwards.
GCAATATATGAGGATTATGATGATATGGTTTATTTCCAAAAAATAAATAACCTTCCCTAAAAATAGTTAGGGTTCAAAAAGGGATTATTTATGTTTGCCTAAAAATTTCAAATATATGCAGTTAGTAAACAACAAATTTACCCCTCTATATGTCAATATTGTTTTTTTTTTTTAAATATGAGTATGGAGGTAAGAAAATTCTCTGCAATTCTTGTTGTTATGTCAAAGAATAATTTGCATTAAAAATATGGGTTTAGTGGAGTTGAAGTTGAAAAAAACATAGAAAATTACAATTTTCAACGTCAAAAAGGGAAAAAAGTGTTTTCCAACTTCACATTTTCACCCCACAGTCAAGTCTTACCATTGTTCACATCAGCTTCATCAATCCCACACTTAGTGAAATCTGGAAACTTCCCGACCAATCAACTTACCCTCATCCAACCCTCCTGAACTGCGCATCGCGAAGTATTAGCCCTCAAGTTGCAACTTTTCCTCTTGGCACTATGCAATTCATAATTCCTACCTCCCAGGATTGTGCACTCCATAATCATAATGCTCAACCTCAACCTATGATCGAAAAATATATGCAATTTCTCTCTCCTACACAGTCAGTACTGAGAATTTCACAATCATAAGGCTCAAGCCTCAACCTTGAGCTCTTGAACTACATAATTGCACAATCACCTAGCCTCCTCTGCCTTGCAAAACTGCATAGTGGGAAAAATAAGTGTTGAAGCCCTCAGTGTGGCTCCCTGAGCTCCCTAGTTGCACAATATTTTTGCTGAGTCGAAGCCTAAACTATGCATTACGCAGTCTCGAGGCTGAAGCTCAACCCTTCACATCCTGAGCTATGTAATTTCATAGTCCTTGAGCCTCTCCCTCAACTTGTTACTTTATTCTGTCTCAATAAATCGATCATCACACAACATCTTAGCTACGGGTTTATTGGCTTGATATTGTCATAGAGGGGTTACAAATAGAGGGGTTTCTCCTCATTCTTCACCATGACCTTCTTCATTGTCCCCATTATTGTCCTAAAACATTTGAGCTCTCACTTGAGTTCAAGAACCCCTAGTTCCTTTTTCCCATTGCATACCACCATTGAGAGAGAGCATAATATTGCTAAAGCGTAAGGTCAATAAGCACCCTTCCCACTGAGGGGGATCTATAAACCCAAGTATATAATCTCTCCTCATCAAGTGTATTTTTCTTTATTAATAAATTGATCATTTAAATTATCCATTGGTTTGTTTCACTTATCATTTTGTTGTTGTACGTTTCTGTTTGCATGATATATTTTTCAGAAGGTATTTTCTAACATTTTGTTACATATCTGAAGCATAGACACAACCATATTCTGTTGTTAGGTTCACTAGTCACGAGTGACTTATGTGATACACTTTTGGTACACTTGCTAAGAATTTTCGTACTAACACACTTGAAATTTTGCAAATATTATGTCACATTGAGTTTGTTTCACTTTTGTTAACCATGATGTACATGGTTGACTATGGTTTTCTATCGGAAAACATGTTGATCATAGTTAAACATGATTAATATCATGTCACATTATGACACTAATATTTTCTTAATTATGTCCATGAAATATTTAATGATAATTATATTATATTATAATATTAATATTAGTTGGCATTTTAGAATGTATATTAAAATGTGCATCCACATAAATTTTGAAGATAAAAATGGTTTATCAATTTTAAAATAGATATTAGTTAAAATTTGGTAACAGAAATTTACATATTAAATGTAATTTAATATAATGATATTATTAAATATTTTTCTATTATTAAATTGAAATTTATTAATTTTAATTTTAATAATATGTAATAGATTATACAATTAATTTTAAAAAGTTATAGTTAATAATAACCAGTACATGAAAAGAGAATGAACAATTGAAGACTAATAACAAAAGTACATTTATTAGAAATTTAAATTCTTAAAATGGTAAAATTATTATATTAAAAAGAAAAGCTTGAATTATATATATATATATATATATATATATATATATATATATATAAATAAAATCCATCTATATCTTAACCATTTATCACCAAAACTTTTACCCAATAATAATTATTTCCAATCAAATTTTATTTATTTAATTAAATAATTAAAATAATAGTGAAAGTAAAAAAATTGACTATGTGATTTTTACTGAAAAATATTTTTATACCAACTATAACCATTATCACATCTTCCGGGGAATAATTTAAAAATAGTGCCAATACATGTGCGATTTAATCCCCAAACAGAAAATTAATAAAATTAATAAAAAAAAAACCAATAAAAAAAAGCCCTTAGATTTCAGGTGCTATTTTCAGCTGATTGGAGGCGAATTTGAGAAATCCGGCACACGGGTTTTTCTCAGAGTAACACCGATTAGTTTTTCGTACGAGATTTTTGTTGATTGATTTTTCATTTGGGAGAAAATAGAGTTTTTTTTTTCAGGAAAAAAATATTGTTTACTATTAAATATATTTGTTTACTATTAAATATATAAACAGTACATTCATCCGAGTAAGGAAGAGTCACCTACTAATCTTACAGTGACGCAATCCGGTGTGCCTTTTCCGTTTTCGAGCAATGCCGAGATTGCACGATCTACTTGGTATCTCAAATTATTGACGAGTTTCTTCTGGCAGGCTTGTTACGGCATGAGATGAAGTCTTGATATTGGAAGAGAATGTAACGGAAATTATTTATATTCTCCCCTAGGTTTTTGCACTTGGTTTGATTCAAGAACCAGTCTATTTTTAAAATTTTTTCTAAACGTTGGGAATGTAAAATAGATATTAGACCGGTAGAATTCCCCCCCCTACTGTTTGGCCATAATCTTTCTATTATTTTAAAGCAGAGACACACAGAAATTTTGTGAAATTTAACCTGGGGATCTTCAGAAATTCTCTGAAATTTAAGACTTCGTAGAATACAAAGTGGGAGTTTCAAAACCACCGGCAGCAGTTCGTCTTCAGGAAATTATGGGTCAACTTTCCGCCAATCGACGAAGAATGGGGGAGGAGGTGCAGGCTTTGTGATTTCCCTGCATTTGGCCATTATACACGGTTTGAGGTCGAAAAGTTTGATTAATAAACCATTGCTTAAATGAAAGATTTATGAAAAGTCAAAAGAAAACTCAATAATGTGACCCTTTACAAAGCTCCGAAATTTAATTATGTCTCAAACATTACCAAGTGACTAACGCGACAGAACTGAGGGTTTTGATTATGTGAAATAATTTGTGTATTAAACTCTGGGTCACATTAGTATTATTGTATTTTTTTTTTTTACTTCCAAACTAAAATATTTTATATAATATATAAGAGAAAACTTTTCACATCATTATGAAATTACTAAGTATTATTTTCCGGTCCGAAAATTCTTTTATATCACTGTTTATATCATTTTATTTCTCAGGATTTTTTATTTGTCTTTTGTAATGAACAAAAAAAATCCAGTGGTGTGTAGCTAAACAACCCAACAGGAAAACGTATGCTCCTACCATGATCACGCCTAGAGTTTTCCGTGATTAAAAAAAAACCAACTTCCACAATAGCGTTTTGACTCAACAATATGGTGACAACACCGACTGTTGAAATTTCCTTCCAGAATAGATAGTGACGGGTAAAATTATGTTGTTTGCTGCAGGGTAGGTCTGCAAACAAAAACAGGTGAAGCTATGTACGGTGGAAGCTACTATGTTGACCTCGTAAAAATTTACGATATGTCTAGTTACTTCCACTTGAATAAATTTATGCGTTCTGGTTTCTCTAATTCTTGGCTTCCGGACCAAGGAATTCTCTCAACAAAGAGTGTCTGCTGGTACAAACTTGAAAACCCTACCCTATTCTGGGATTCAAAATATAGCGCTGAGAAGACCACAATTATAAAACCCACCCTAAGATCTGTTATATGGTGTGTTTCCTTTACAATAGCTAAATAAACGTGTGATAAGAATGAATCTCCGATTCAAATCACCATGCGGTATTATTTCAATTACACCTTAAATTTATTGGTACTGCCCTAAGTAGCATGGATTATTTAATACCTCGATGACCATGTTATTAAAGGGTAAATAGTATTAATACCACGATACTAGTATTAATACCTAGCATGTTATTTATTTTATATATATATATATAATTTAATTTAATGATTAAAGGTATTATTATAGTTATTCAAAGGTAAATAGTATTAATACCACGATACTAGTATTAATACCTAGCATGTTATTTATTTTATATATATATAATTTAATTTAATGATTAAAGGTATTATTATAGTTATTCAAAAATATATTGATAATATTTGATATATAATTATTTCTTAAAAAAATTTAATTTAACCTTTATGTGTTAAAAATTTTTTAGTTCAAATATTCATATAACACTTAATTAGAGATGAGAGAAAGTAAATATTAATAATATATATTTATATAATAAAATAACAATACTTTTAATTTATATATATATATATATATATATATATATATATATATATATATATATATATATATATATATTAAAATAAAGTTGCATGCATTAAACATGTGGGATTTATAAAATTTCTTTTAATTTAAAAATCTAATTTTAAATTTAAAACAAGCAAGTATATAATTACAAAAAAAAAATTATCAAATTTATTATTAATAATAATAAAGTTTATTATCTTAAATTTATAGTCACTACAAAACCAAACATGAGCCCTTTGCTCATCATCATAATCAAAATAAATTTTTGACTTTTACCTAGAGGTCACCTAAAGTGGAAACTCGCCCTGATACTATATGTAACAACCCCAAATTTAACATGCAATTAATTATATCAAGTAAAAAATTATTGACCACCCCAAAAATTGTTTAACTAATCATCATAGAATTTTCAGAAACATGAGAAAGATGAGTTACCTGTAATGGGGATATTCCTCACTTGAGACTCCAAAGTTGAACGCTATCTAAATCATGCTGATCTCAACAAAGTTTTGGAGACAACTCTCCACCCAACCGTAGGCTCAGTTGTATGTAATCCTTCCACAGCTAGCCACCCTCGAGCCCTCAATCAATGTTCTACTGCCAGGGTTTCCTTTGCCTTACAATACATAATGGATGAAAGAATGATCTTTGAATCTTCCTCAATCTCTGTTAAATAAAACAAACAATGGAATAGGAATCACATGCACACATTCAGTATGTCAACATGCAACTTAAGTTTTACTTAATTTAGTGTTCTCTTAGTTTAACTTACTTTTTTGTTAAATTTACTTGATTTAGTGTTTCTGTTTGTTTTATTTACTTTTTGTTAACTGTACCAATTTTCGTAGTTTCTTAGTTTAACTCTTTGTTAATTTATTCATTTTTACTTTTGTTAATTAACTATTTCTTAAATAACTCTTAATTTTACTTATTTGTTTATTGTTTAGGACTCCAGCTTATTATTTTCTATTTTATTTAGAACTAGAGTCGTTTACTATTTTATTTATTATTTTATTATTATTCTCTTGACTTATTATTTATTTATTTAAAATTATATTAATTATTTACAGATTATTTATTATTTTTATAACTACTCAGGGATATAACACTGTAGATCCAATCCAACACTTGCTAGATGCTTGTTGGCTAATTAAACACCTTGCTGTACCAAATAGATCCCCCTGTGCTTGGAAAGCTGACTGATGGCCTTCCCACTGAGAATATTGTTCCTCCTTTGCACACACTTGCATTTGATGCAAGCTTCTTGTTGGAAACCACTTTTCCAAGTTAAGCCCATTTGAGCGAACTACAACAATGAGTTCCAATATCAGTAATCACAAGAAAATAAATGGCCATTTTTTTTTACCTTCAAGGTTCCCAATTCCACATCTAGAAGAATTCATTCACCATCTCTTTCGGTTCTTGGCGTCAACACATCAAATGATCTACAATTGATGTTGTTTTGGCTACAACCTTGTTGGCATCTTGTCCCTCTTTCTTGATTTTCTTGAATTTAAACCACATTAGGCCTTTCATCCATGACAACCCTTAATACACCATCTGCACTAAGCAACATATGAAAATAATGCAATTAAATGTGAGAAAGCGAGAATAATTAGGATAAAAAGGTGGCATTTAACCACTTAAAATGTACCTAATGATGGTGTTGATCAGATGGATCCATCATATCTCCACTGTTAGATTCATAAGTACTATGAACCTCCACATGTGGTAGATGGGAATCAATCTACTCCAAACACAACCTTTGATTTATGAGCATCCATTTGATATCTTAAAAGGTGTCAAAGACATTGTATCTCCACTTGCTTGTCCTTTAGGACCAGACCCAACAAAGTTTTCATTTTCTAGTGTAATGCTATCAAATTCATGTATTGTTTATTCTTTCCTCTAGTATGCCCGGGGTTAAGAATCCATGATGACATGCCCATTAGGATTCCTAAATCAAAATGGGATTGTTGCTCGAGGTTACATCACCTTCAACGGACAAACTTGCCACTCCCTAATACCATGAAATAATGGAATATAGATAGATAAAACAAAAAATCCCATAAGATAGAAATGAACAGACAGATATGTCAACCAAACACTAATAGCCTAGCCAATATTTTAATGAAATTCACATAGAGACACCCTAGATATTTATTTAAAACCACAAAGTCATGCTCTAATGTACCTAGAATCAAGAGGCCCTGGAAATGACTACACAAACAAAGTACCAAGGTCCCTCAACTTATTTCAATAGACAAGGACTAGAATTCAACAAATGGACACACTAACGCTCACAAAACAGACACGGGTAGCGAACTCTTGAAAAGAAAAATAACCTGAATATAAAGGAAACTGACCTGAGATTTCACACTGGCATAAGAATTTTGCATCCCCACCAGCCCACCACACTTCATGCTGCCAAACAACTGTGTATAGACAAGTTCACCAGGGAGGTCCCATTGCATCTCCTAATTCCCACATGGACCGACAGTTTCACCTTCTTTAACTTCAATTAAATACCCACACCAGGACCGCAATCTCCACTATCGCAACTAGAACTGAGAACATGCAATGGGAGGTCAAGGACCAACCCTCGCCTCTAGTCAAATCATCACAAGCATACCATAAAACCTTCATGCAACTATAGATAAATAGCAATTTCCAACTCTTGTATTACATTCAAATACATGTGAAGGTAGATCACGCTCCCCTAACTCTAAATGCACATCACGTCTTGGGTGATGGCCATTTCCCTAAACACCCCATCTTGTCCATATTAACACCCCATTAGTTAATTTCATAACATGATAATTTTGTTTTTCTTATTTATTTATTAAAAGTTAAACTTATTTTAATAGAAATTAATAATAATAATTTTAAGTTACAAATTAAAAATAATATCTTTACAAATTTAATATATAATATTTTTAGGATTATTATAACTTATATTCAATATATTTTTAATAAATATTAAAAAATAGTTATTAATAAAAAATGACATCTAATATAGTGCCCTCAAAAAACCTCTCAATACTTAAAATTTAGTTATTAATTAAAATACATATTTTTGTATTTATCATAATGAATTTCGCTATTTTAATTATATTTTTAAAAATTAAAAATAATTTTAATTTTAAAATATTAAATAATATTTTATTTTAAATAATAAAACGTTTAATAACCATATATTGCGAAAACACCATAAATCCTGATACAGATTGTTTAAAATATTTATGTGAAGTAAGTGCTACTGGCACACATCTTTAAGATGTACATGGTTTCCATGAAAAAGGAGATTACTTCTCTCTTTCAATCTTTGAGATTTATTAGAGAAATATGTGTATTGATATTATGTTCATCTTTGATTTTATACTTAGTAATGTTTATATGCGTTCTTTTAAAAAGTAGTTAATTTTACTGTTAATACATATTTAGAATAGAGAAATATGTGTATTGATATTATGTTCATATTTGGTTTTATACTAAGTAATTTGTAAATGCGTTGTTTACAAAGATTTTAGTACTAAGTAATTTGTAAATACGTTGTTTTAACAATTAATTAATTTTCCTGATAATACATATTTAGAATATTCAAGTATTCAAAATTTTAAACATTTATCTATTGGTATATGAATATAGATGGTATTCAATTTTAACTTTTAATTGTATAAAGGAATGAAGGTTTATATTTAAATGTATAATTTTGAGGAAAATATTATTCAATAATTTCTCATGATTTCATTTATTAACATAAATTATTTAGATTTAATATATACTTTAATTAGAAAAAAAAAGATAATATTTTAAAACTACTTCACATTAGTTTTAATAAGATAAGGACTAAGAAATAAAACTAATGTGAAGTAATTTTAAAATATTATCTTTTTTTTCTAATTAAATTATATATTAAATCTAAATAATTTATATTAGTAAAATAATTTATATTTGAAGGTGAAAAGGATCATCTTCTCAAAGTTTTTAACAGAAATGGTTACAACATGAGTCAATGTCTTAAGGAATTTCAAAAAGCGGAGAAAGGTCCTAAGGGTAAGAAAGATCCCTTTGATCGATTAGGGGGTGTTCACCTTCCGTTTATCCAAGATACTATGGATATTATCGCCAGGATTCTTAAGAAATATAATGTTTCCTCAACCTTTAAGCCCTCCCGCACCATTTAGAGTTCGCTTAGATCGGTTAAGGACCCGGTTTTACCGAAGGATGGCAAGTGTGTTTACTTGATTCCATGTTCTTGTGGGACCCCTTACATTGGTGAAACTGGTCGATCAATTAGTCAAAGAATTCAGGAAAATGTCGTTGACCTGAAGCATAGTAGATCACGCTCCTCTACGTTAGCGGAGCATGCTGAGAAAACAAATCATCACATTTGCATAGAATATGCTGAGGTTATTCCCACAAGTTGAGAGAAGACTTGGAAATTGAAAAAAGGCCGATTAACCTAAACAGAGATGATGGGTGGATGATTAGCAGATGTTGGATTCCCGCCCTTCATTCCCAAGAAATGTTTTAAATGTAATTTTATTTATTTATTTTATTATTATTATTATTATTATTATTTATTTTTATTTTATTTTTATCTTTTTTTTTCAATTAAAATTTGATTTATTTATTTTATTTTGATCTTTATCTTTTCTATTTAATTAATTAATTTTTTTATTTTTTATTTTATTTTGATTTATTTATTTATTTTATTGAAACTTTTGCTTATTTATGTATTTATTTTTTAAAATTAATTATAAAAAAGATAACTATTTGATAAGATTTGAATCACATAACAATAAATTATTATTAATAATATATATATATATATATATATATATATATATATGATTATTAGGTATTATTTTTATTAAAATAAATAAAATTATATAAGAATCCTAATTATAAATTTTAAGCTTTTGCTATTTTTATTGATTTTCTGATGTTTAGTATTTTTATTTTTATTTGAACTATTATTATAATTTGAGTCAAACTAGCAGTTATTTTACAAATGGCTAGTGAGAGGGGTTTCTTGAAAAGATTCTTCATCTTGTCCTGATGATGAACCACACTGGCTGGTTCGAAAGGCGTCGACCAAATCTATTTTGATGTGATTTTCACCGAAAGATCTCAATAACAATTTATGGATCACAGAAGCAAAATTCCCAACAAAATAATTTATATATATTTTGAAAAATTAATAAAATTATAAAATTTAAAACTAGATGAGTCATATTAAATAGTTCGAAATGTCGACAAAATCCTAATGATATGATTAATCTTAATCTGAAAGATGTTTATTTAAATTATGAACCACAAAAGTAAATTTGTAAATATAACAATATTATTTTTAAAAAATAAATTTAAATAATAAAAGTACTAATCATTTTTCCAATTATATTAAATAAATCCAAATAAGATAATAGTGTTTCTAACTATTTAAAAGTTATATAAATATATTTATTTAAATCAACACACATTTTACATCGTTTAGGATTTTCCATATTTATAATATATATTAAATATAATTTATTAAATAATAATAATAATAAGATGGATAGGGTTGTCTATTTAGAAATATAAATTCTTTAATTTTACTTTAATTATCACTAATTATTTGGTGGATGATGGGGATTTAACCTCCCCAAAATATTTTAGAAGTATTCACAAATCAAAGATTGAAATTTATCTCCCAAGGAGTTATGCTCTTTTCGCTCTTTTAATTGAATTGATTAATTAAAAAAAAATTCTATGAACAAGTATCATATGAAATGAGTTGTGTTTTTTTTGGGCAATATTCATAAGAAATGATATTGACCCATTGTATTGTAGCAAAGTGTCTTTATAAATTAAAAAATTTCATAATAAAGTGGGGGTAAATCTCCATCATTAATAATCTTACATGTTTTTTCAATGTATAAATTTTTAACTTATATTGATTATTTTAATAATAATAATAATAGTTTAAATATGTTTTATGATTTTTCTTTTTTTATTTAACAATGTGATACTTTTTTTATCCTTATCATGGATTGATGACTATGGGGATTTACCAGTCATTTAATTTGTATGACTAACCTAATAATAACTTAATTTTAAGGTGAGAACCAAGTCATATAGTATATGAAATTTTCTTGTGAGAAGGGAGCCATATTTAAATAATGATTTGGCAACTAAAGAAATGTATTTAATCTATCTCTTTATCTTTAAACCTATAAATTGTTAAAATAAATACATACTCTTAACCATTAAACTTATCTAAATGATAATATTAAACTATTATATTCATAATGATATCATAATTAATGATTTATTGTGACTATAGGTCAATCATACATACATATTTTAAGCAACAACGACAAACTCTTATAATCCCTATCATCAAACATATCTATAAATTAAACAAGGTATTAATTTTTAAAATAAATGCATACTCTTAAGCATTAAACTTATCTAAATGATAATATTAAACTATTATATTGATAATTAATATCATAATAAATGATTTATTGTGACTATACGTCAACCGTACATACATATTTTAAGCAACAACGACAAACTCTTATAATCTCTATCATCAAACATATCTATAAATTAAACAAGATATTAATTTCTAAAATAAATACATACTCTTAACCATTAAACTTATCTAAATAATATTATTAAACTATTATATTCATAATGATATCATAATTAATAATTTATTGTGACTATACGTCAACCATACATACATATTTTAAGCAACAACGACAAACTCTTATAATCCCTATCATCAAACATATCTATAAATCAAACAAGGTATAATTTTTTTTTAAAAAACAGGATCATTATAGTTGCACACACTTAACAGTGAAGCGTGACACTATTGACATTAACAATGTCCCCATCACGTACATCAATTGTATTACCTATTTGTTTTCTGATGACGACGAAAATCATATACTGCTTTGCGTAGCCTAGTAATTGTCATTCAGTTCCGTGAAAAAGTTCAAAACAGACAAATATTTTGCAAAGACATTCAAAACATAAAACGTTATGTATATTTACATGGTATATTTATGTTAACTGCAAATGTCATTCGTTCAAAGGAAATGTAACAGTTAACATTGCTCTTTGCAAGTCAGATGTTCAGATCAATGTATCTAAAGAGCTTCATTAAAAGTTACCATAATAAGTTAGATAATTTAGAATTAAAATATTTAAAAAAATAAAAGAGAAAAAAAAAAGTTACACACTAGCTTGGATTTATTTTGATTTTAGATTTATCAGGCTCTGAGAAGAATCAAATATCTCAAGATGCAAACATCTTTTTCAAATGCAAAATTTGAAAAAATGTTCACCTTGATAAATTTGATCCCTATGTAAGCTTGATAGATCCACAATTAAGATAAATCTATGTTGGTTTCATTATTAATACTTATAATTGTAATTTTATTTTTTATTATAATTTTAATTTTATGTAATTTTATCTAGTCAACGTGTTTTAATTAGTAATTATAATTAATAATTTTACCTATTTTTAAATGTAACTTGACCAAGTCAAAATATTAAGGTTACATAACATAGTAGCACATTATAACATCTCATCCATACTGGGCTGCAGAATGCCTCTCGGCATAAAAATGTTATAAAATTAAAATATTTATAAAAATAAAATAAAATATTTATAAAATATTTTGTTTGTCAAATGACATATGATTTTTGGCCATGTGGTATTGATGAGCTATAGTATTAGCTCATGGTATTGTAACAAATTATATTTATAACTTAATAATATCCATGCAAAGTGAGGGTGAATATCCACCATTAAAAATCTTGTTATATTGTAAGTATTAAGTTTTTATGTTCTTATTAATTAAATTTAATTATGGTTATGGAATTATTAGTTTAACTTATATGGTAAGATGGATATTAAATTATAGCTATTGTCTATGTATTATAGATTTTAATGTGATAGAGGGTTTAGATATATCTCAAAAGTAATTATAATATTTTTCCTTTTAGATTTAATGAAAAAAATGTTATAAAATTAAATTAAAATAAATTTTAAAATATTTTGATCGTTGAAATGAGTTATGGTTTTCAAGCATGTGGTGTGTATTGCAAAATGTCTATTTACAAGTTAATAATATCCATGCTAAAGTGGGAGTGAATATCCATAGTTCAAAATATTGTTATAATGTAAGTTCATTGTAAGTATTTAAGTTTTTATGTGCTTATTAATTTAATTTAAATATGATTCTGGAATTATTATTTTAATTTATATAGAATGTTGAGATTGTTATATTACACTTATACATCTCCCTTACGGCACCTCACGACGCAACCAAACTCAAATTTCACTATATTTTTATTCATCAACCAATAGTTACACATATAGGAATAGATCATCCAATAAAAGTGAATATGATTTAATAACAATAACTAACCTAGAAACTCACAACAATTAACAGCTTCTCACACATTTGTATGCATTAATTCTAAGTCCCTTAATTAATACTTACATTACAAACTAAAATCATAAATTACAATACTAAATGCATAACACTCATGTTTATTTGTTCTAGTCATTATTCGCACTTTCACCCACTCTAGAATCTCACAGACTACACTGTTTCTCCATCACAACTTCAACTGTACCACTTGACCCATTTAAGAAAATACCACTTAGAATTTAAAAAATTGACAAACTCGGCTTATCAGGTTTCTGCAAGAAAAGCAGTCATGTAACGGAATCACTCAATGGGCATACCTTCAACTTTTGACTACATGGTTTTTAGATGTATTCATCAGTTATCTAAAAATATAATATATATATTAAATGTATTTAATGCAAGCTAACCTCTTAAAAACATAATGAAAATAAGCTGTAAGATAATGTTCCTTGCTCCACACAACACGACCAACTTATAACATATTAAAACTAACCATGCATGATTGTATATGACCATATGTATCAAGAACCACAAATTTAAATTATGGTACTATGTTCTATAATTTTGATTCTTTATAATTCATTACATATAAAAAAATAAAATCACAATAACAATCATAAATTCTGCACACCACTCAATAAATTTCAAACCCACACTACCTAATAAATCTGGATATAGATGTTACAAAATGTCTTATAATCAGATCTACATGCACAAAAATTAGATCCATAAAATGTAATCCATACGGAACAACCACACGCAGATCCTAGACACATGTTCAAGTCAGATATGAGATTGTGCTTATCAAATCTACGACCCCGAGACTATTTTGCACCACTTTAGTAGTCATTAGATCAACGCAGTCCCTTCTCTTAACCACTGCCCCGGTGACTAATAAATCTTCCTTTACCAAAACAGCTTCCTCTCCACAATATTCTCCACGATGATTGGCAATGTTCTCGGAACACGTCACAACAGCCCAGCCTGGATTTTTAGCTCAAACCTCTACTACAAGATTCACTCATGCATCACTAATAATAGCAGAGACGGATGGTTAAATAACAACAAGAAATAGGTCAAGTCTTCCCATGAGAAGGTTAAGCTAGAACAATACCAACTTAAAAAATGATAGTAAATATAGTTACTTTCCAAACACAAATCTCACAATATTTTTATTGATTAAACAATTATTATATATAGTTATAGAGGAGTGATTAGATCCATAAAACTAGATTTGATTTATTAAAAATACGTAACCTAGAAACTCACAATAATTAACAACGTGTTAATAATTATAAGTGAAAGATCATCTTATAAATTTTAAAATATTGTATAAGAATAAAATCAATTATTCTAACTACTTTTATATCTATTAAATTTTCAAACTATTTTAAAACTTATAGCAAAATTAAAATTTTGAAAAGATTTTAAAACGTACAAGAGGAGTATATTTAAAAAAACATGTAATTGCATGATACATTATGTTTTTAAAAAAGTATAATGGTGAGTAGGGATTATTGCATTCGTTATGGGGACCAAATAAGATATAAATGAAAGCAGAAAAAAGAACTTAGCTGATGATGGACGTATTGACTGCAGTCACATTGTTGCACAAAACTAATGTCGTATATGTCATTGCACTTGCAAAGAATGAAAAATTAATTTAAGGAAGGTTATTTACTATGTAAACATTGAAGGACTGACTAGGTTTATCTCCTACTTAGACAACTTAGGTTGTTTTGACCCAAAATATTTCCCAACTCAAATTAGGTACGAATTTTTGTTAAAATAAAATTTAATAATAATTCTTATTTTTATAATGTATATTGAAAAAATTACAATGCATATTAAAAAAAAATTCACGGTTGTGAATAAAAATATACAAGAGAATAAAAAAATTGCAATTAAATTCCTGAATATATAATATCGATTTTTTTCAATATTGAATAATTTTTCCTGAATTTGAAAATTTCAGGAATTGGGAACCACGCTCGAAATCGAATTTGGTAACGATGGTTTAACATAGAAGGGGCCAATCATCAAAGGATTCTGTTCAACCCTCACCCATATGATGATGGATGAGCTACTCGATCAATTTTGGCAACCCAGCAAGCTCGGATGAGTTCTAAAAGATATTCGAAATTAAATTTGGTGACTATGGTTTATATATAAAATTTATGAAAAGTGTATTGGCTTAAAATTTATGAAAAGTGCATTATAATATTCTGAATTAAATTCAGTAACTACGATTTTATAAATTGAAAAATAAAAAAAACTAAAATTCCATTATTTTGGGGAAGATTGTTTGGGGAGAATTGTGGCTTCAATTGTCTGAATTTTCGATCCACTGTTGTCTGAAATAGTGGTAGCAAAGAAACTGGGATCCCGAATTCCAAATTCTTAGTGCAACTGGAATCTTTTGCTTTTTTAATTTTCTGATTGTGTTTCGTTGTACAATGCTTTTGTCCTGTTGTCCTGGTTTGGAAGCACATTTGCACATGAAAAAAAGAAGGAAACGTCGCACAATTATTACAAAGTGATGTCGAATCAGTTGACTGAGAAAAGGAAAGATTAAAAGCCATTATTACAGAGTGACGCGGAATTGTTCATAAACCTGTTATTGTCGTGTTGTCAAAGAATTCAAAATAATTATTACAATGTGATGGCCATTTTTTGATAAACAAACAAGGCAATTAGTTGACTGCAAAGCAACCTGACCATGCAGATCAGATATTATGCAGAAGGAATAGATGAAAGAAAATCAAATTTTGAATTTTTATGTGTGTATGTTCGTAGTTATGTAATCAGATATTATGCAGAACCAATATATGAAAGAAAATCAAATTTTGAAATTTTATCAGTGTATGTTTATTTTTGTGTAATCATAATCATTATTGGATGTTTAGAATTACGTTAGCATTGTTAATTTTGAAAATGATTACATATAATATTTATACATGTGAATTAAATTTTTTTTTTCAAGTATATTTATTAAATTTTTAAAAATATTGATGAGTTTATAGAATTTGTTTTTTTTTAACTAAAATTAAATAAAATAATTTATATGGATAAGGGTGTTTATGTTGAAATAGAATTTTAATAATTTTAATTTAATTACTAAATAATTATTAGTGTAGTTATATAAATTAAAAAGTTGGTAAATGTTAATAGCCATTAAAACACTTATGTTATAATACATTTCACATTGCACACATTTTAAAAATGTATAGATATTGAAGTGATAATTTAGTTTTTTTATGATTTTTTTAAAACCTGGCAGTGTGAGATTTATCATGAAGTAAGTGTTGAAATGTTATGAGAGTTGAGGATCCATTTTGAGAGAGCGAAAGGACTGGAACAATTATGGTAATAGGAAGGGGTTCTTTCCACTTTCCACTGAAGCTCATGTTGGCCAATGCAAGGTCATCTGCCATCAGATTAGAATGGTGTGCGTTGAGTGGGAATGGAGAAGAGACTCTAAAGCTATTTTTTTGAATGCATGAAGAAAGTGGAAAACCCAAATATGTGACGATCGTGAGTGTTCAATCTCATTGTGAGAGCTACATGGAAAATTTTAGGGGCTAATATTCGCAGGTGGGCTAATTTTCCATGGTTTTTCCAAAAAAAAGATTCGCCAATTTCCATTTTTTTATAAAACTAATTCGCCCAAATTTTACAATATAAAATTATTTTACATTAAAAATCGCCAAAATTGTATAGAGAATATATATAATATCATTATAAATTTGAATAATTTTACAAATACATCAATAAACATTTTATAGTTTGCATATTAGGGACTAGTGAGATTCGCCAATTTTTTAAACTTCAAGATAATTTTCCATCCTTAAAATTATCCCTGGAGAGCTAGCTTTGCAACAGGCCATGAGGATTGTTTTATCAAAATTTCTACCCTTTTGCTAGCAGGGCCAACAAGAAAAAAATGATTGCAAAATCTCCACATGAAAACATCTACAAACACATACCAACAAGTGAAATGACACCCTATTGTTGCAAATATAATTAAACTAACTAGCACATTTTATAGCACATTGGTGCAAATGAAAGGAACAAGCTAGAAATAATGGAATTCAAATTCCATTTTTCATTAACACAGACAAATTTATAGAATAGGAAACCCTCCCAGCCATGGCAGCAAGAGGCTATGTAGCCTCCACATTGTCTTTACATGCGCTAAATCTATCCATGACTCTCTCTTCAATATAAGGCTCAAATATTTACGCATGCCATCTCAAAACCCTCAAAATTCCATCTCAAAAACCATAACCCTAATCTATTTCTAATGGGTGGAAGGAATATTTTAATATTTTAATAAAAATATCTAGTAACAAATTTTCCCTCCATTATATTGAACCATCACATGGTAGCTTACATTTGTATGTACATTTTACATTTGATCTCTTAATTAACACTTGGCTCCAACAAGCCCCTAACACAAATCCTAAATCCTCGCTTATCCCGAGCCAGTTAGAGGTCTCACTTGTGATGTCACCGCAATATCTCAATCCATTTTTGAATGTTGGACTACAGGTTACTCACTAACCTCTAGTCTACTATGAACTCCCTCCTTTTGTACCTCTTTCTCTATGGGCATCCGAACCTTCTCCTAAGACACCATCTATGCTCTTCTCCAGTTGGCATCCCAACCTCCCTGTAAGACCCCACTTGCTTCTTCTCTACTCTACTCTACTGAAGTTTACTTTCATCTCTCTATTGCTCTAGATTTTTCCATTGTCCATGTACATTTTACTTGCTTAGACTCTCTATATTTTGTCACTTCCCGGTGTTGTTCGGTTTTTCTTCTTCTACAAAACTTTGTTTCTTACCTTTTTGTTATTTTGGGACAACTCGAATACAATGTGTTGTTAGAGAAGCTAATCCCAACCACTTGCTAGGTGTCAAAACCGTCAGTCCAAGTGTCCCAGTTTATTTGCAGTTATTCCAGTTTAGTCGAGTTACACTACAATAATTTGTTGCCAACGTTTCTAATGTAATCTTATTTTAAGTAATTCGTAATATTGTGAAGAGCAATCCTCTGCTCCACTTCTTTTCAGTTTTCACTTCTTGTCATGGTATCAGAGCTAGTTTGCATAAGCATCCCCAAAGAGAGAGCCAAGTTGGAATAGTAGAGAGGAGAGGCGAGCCTGCATAAGACTCTTTCACAGAGCAGAAGATGTTTGAGGAAAGTTGAAGACGCCTCCTACGAAGAAGAAGAAAAAGAACGAAAAATCCATTCAAAACCACTGAAGGTGCCGACGAAACCAATTGTAGAAAAGCAGTTCAAAGGTTGTTTGAGAAGAAAGCCAAAAAAAATAATTACTACACTAACGCTCTGTTTTATTGGAGGCTCTGTGTTATTAACGTACCGAAGGGAGTTATCCAGTGCGTTATTAATGCAACTCAGCTATTGATAAAGCATGTTTAGCATTATAACACACCCCAGAAGATTAAAGAAGCGCGTTATTGGGGGGTCACTTACACGGATTTCAAACTCACGTGAGTCTGTCGTGGAGAAATTGCGTTAAGCTGACTTTTTGGTTAAGGTATTTTTGTTTGTTAAAAGGATTTATGCAAAGGAAATTCATGTGATACATGAAAGCACGATGGAGCAAAGATCATGCCACGAAGGAGGAAGTGGATTGGTACATTTATTTTTATGAAAAATCAAGGTAATTGATGGAAATCATATATGTCATTTTTTTTCTCTTAAACGGAGTATGGTATCATGAACCATGGAATCAGTTTTATAAAGGTTCTTCATCTATTAAAATTATTTCCCATTTATTTGAATTCCTTAATGTGAAATGAGTCTCATAATATTTATAAAAGGCCATGTAACTCCAAGTGATTTGGGAACAAAAAGTTAGCCCATTTTTCTATGAAGAAAAACTGTTTTTTTTATTAAAGATTTTTATTTTATTTTGAAAAAACTTTAAATTTGTAAAAGGAAAAAGGTTGTATTTCTTTATAACTTTTAAAAGGAGATTTAAAAAAGAGGCTCAGATTATCATTTGAAATTTCCTTTTAAGTGAAAGCTTTATGAAAGTGAATGTGAAAAAGATATTTTTTTGAGAAAATGATATTTTTTAGAAGCAATGTATTTGATCAGCATATGTAGACTCATTTGTTTGTGGAAGCCAAACAACTAGGTCATGCGAAAAGCCAAGAGGCTAAAGGAAAAATAGAAGATGTTCGAGACCTTTTTAGATCTGGAAATAAAGAGGCAAAAATATGCCTATGCATAAAAATTCATAAAAGAATTAGTCAATGAAAGTATACTTACCTTGATTTCAGATGCCAAGACAGCCAAGGAGGCATGGGATACCCTTGAGAGGTGTTTTGGTGAAAGGATGAGTGTTGAATATGAAGATAAAGGTGGATCTGTAGCAGTAGATCTATAACGAGATGAAACGTTTATTAAATCCCACTATACGCAGCCACAAGTGGATGATGTCAATGAAGAAATTGTAGAAGCAACAGAGAGAGAGAACGAAGATGCTTCTAAACCCCACTGTACACAGCTACAGGTGGACGAAGATCTGATGAATCGAGCAATAGATCTTGCTGATGACGACTTGGTAATACCAGCAACAAAGCTAGCTAATGACATGGTGATACCAGCAACACAACTTGCTGATGATGATTTGATGATTCCAGTAATAGAGCTTGCTGAAGATGAAATGGTGAATATAGCAACAGAGCTTGCTGATGGAGATTTGGTGAATCCAGCAACACAACTTGCTGATGAGAGTGAAATTGTTATTGAAGCAGTAATTTCTATGGTAAATCCAGAGACTAATATTGTTGATGTAAATTTTGACAGATAATTGTTGGCTAATAATGACTGGTTGCAGATGATGCAACAAAAAATGATATCGATATGATGTTATTTGGTGATAAAAGCCCACTCAATTCAGTGGAAGAAAACCTAATTGCAGTAGCACAGGTTAGTGAAGAAGAGGCAAAGACATAGACAGAGGAAGATGCAGCAAAGGAAGTGCAATAGGAGAAATCACTCTCTGCAAATATTTCAAATTATAACATTAATTTCAAGTGTGCAGGTACACAGAATGATTATGAAAAATAATTAAAGTTCCTTGAAACATGGCTTGCAACACGATGTCTTGATGTGGTCTACACAGAAGATGTAGATATGAATGTTGAAGATGACATGCATGATGAACATGTCAATGAAATTTTGATGCATTGGAGTTTTGAGGAAATAAGATATTAGTATAATCTTATGTTGCAACAGATTGATGATGATAAGCGCATTACACAAGACAATATGTGGCATCAAACCACATATAATTCATTTCTTGAAGAATTCCAGGACATGCTTAGACAACCTGGAACAATAGAAGACCTGCACTAGCAAATAAAGAAACAGAGTTCTCAAGGATACAACAAAGCGAAAAATCTGAAACAATTTAGAGGCTATAAAATCTAGAAAAAGAGAAGAAGAAAACTAAATCTAGTTGAAGTCAAGTGTTTTAAATTGTAAGCCTCGCTGAGACATAGACCAGCAGGGATCTTAGTTAAATTTTTATGTGGTTATCATTAAAGGGGAGTGTTAGAGAATCTAATCCCAACCACCTGCTAGGTGTCGAAAACATCAGTCCAAGTGTCCCAGTTTAGTTTCAGTTAGTCTAGTTTAATCAAGTTACACTACACTCATTTATTGTCAATATTTCCAATGTAATCTTATTTAAGTAATTTGTAATATTGTGAAGAGCAATCCTCTGCTCCACTTCTTTTCAGTTTTCACTTCTTGTCATGTGCCAACTGGTTTGCGCATGACCAGTTAGCAACACCATCTGGGGGTCTGAAGGAAGATTTCCAATATGCCACATTCCAAGCTTGATTTTTGTGCTACATGCATTCTTAGTGAGCTAAAAAAAAACAAGGCAACAACCTACTAAAATTAAAATGACATTGCTGCAATTTGTTGCCAAAATTTGGTTGTTCATTTGCAAGGGATGTTTGGTGTGAAGTGGCATTGCTTCTACATTTGGCTTGTCCTAACTTCAGCGGTAGCCTACCTATTATTATTCAGAGATGGATCAAGGAAAACAAGGATCAACATGCCCTCCCACTCTTTGTCATATGGGTGATTTGGTGGTGTCAGAACACTTGGCTGTTTGAATACGCGGTCCCATCGATTTGGAGGGCTTCTAAAAAGATCTTTGTACTTCAACGAGATAGGGCCATGGAAAACCATCCCCAAGGTCATAGAGTTCAGATTTAGGGACTACAGGGATGTATTTCGTAGGGGCTCTTTCAATGGGGCCCGTCAAAACTGAAATTGTGGCTATGTTGTTGTGATTTTCCTGAACCCGGGTCTCATTTATCACTTTTGGTGGCGAGGGGGGTGGCTGACTAATAGCATAGCATAAGTGATTGTGCTCTAGGATGCACTGTTTTTTTCTACTTTCCCGGGTCTGGATACCATCTCAATCTATGGTGACGCCAAACGTATTATTGATTGAGATAAATTCCACACCCATTTAAGGCCCCCATTCTTACCAACTGGATGTATCACATTCGTTCACTTTCTTCTTCTTTCAAGTCCATCTCCTATGAATATATCTACATAGCGTAGAATGAGTCGACAGATCTGTTGTCCAAGCGAGGAATTCATGTGTCTCCAGGAAAATTATTCTATGTCCCCTATCTTAAGAATAGGTGCACAATCTCAGGGTTCATTAACTCTTCATAGGATCTGTTTTTACTTTTCTTTTTTGTATTCGGATTGTTGGCAGTCATATTAGTATGTAATCCTTTGAATCAGAACTACGTAAGAAAGAAACAATGAAAACTCCTGAAGAAAGATCCATACTCCAAGTGGTTTTGAGATAGAGACAATATCTAGAAGATAATGGCATAGAGAATAACATAGTGTTCACATAAATGTTGATAATGTACTTTATTTCTCATTAAAATGAAAAATATTGTGTTTTTTTGCATTTTTTTCTGGTAAAAATAAAAATTGTTGGAAAAATTTGCGATGTAACTGGGTTTTCTTTGTGTATTCTCGCCTGCAGCTCCCCCGACACAATTCTTTACCAATTAAAAATAATTAGCTCTTGCTACTCCACCCAAAATCCTCAAAATTGTTCATTGAAACTCTTCAGGCTCCAACCTAGAACCATAGCGCTCGGTAACATCACGGGATCTTTGTAAAGTAAAGCGGTTAAGAGAAATTTAATGAGGACCAAATAAGAATATCTCACCAATTTTCCTGACATGATTATGTGTACCCAAAAATCATATTTATTCAAATTCACCTCATGAATCGAGTAATCTATCACTTATACACCTTCTGCTCTCGACCTAGATGGGGTTCTCGACATCGGTCTTAACCATGGTCTTCTAGTTGAACCATATCGTGACTTACACCTTCGAAATTTGGCGTGGACTTTTCTCTGCATCACATTCGACCGAATGGGCCTATTATTACCAAAAAAACTTCAATTGCAGTTTCGTGTCATTGCATCAAGTTCGTTGTCACTGCGCCAAGCTCGTTGTCACTCCTTGTGAGGTTTTCCTTTTGCGCGGCACCATAATAACCTATGTGCTTCCCATACACTCCTCCTCACACATTAGATATTCGCAAAAATTTCTTCTCCCTAATCGGCACATCTACTGTCAATAGCACTAGACCCTCCACTAGACCCTCCATTAGGAGAAGTGACGTAGATGTAAGGAAGTTTGTTGTTACACCAAATGCGTTGGTAAATTTTCAAAATGGTAAATAGGATTTTCAAGGTGAAAATTATGGATTTCATAAAAGTGTAATGATTCTTCCAACATCCCTCAAATACAGTGGGAGAAAATTATGGATTTCCTAGAGGTGCAGTGATTATTCCAACACCCCCCAAATGAAATTCGAGAGAGTCTAACTTGAGTCCACGCTCTGATACCATGAAACTGGTCGTTCATAACGATTTTCTCCGCTAGAGATGTTATTATGGGAGTGGTGTAAAGCCTGGAAATTTGAAACACCATAAAGAAAACCAATCCCAGATTTCTCTCTGCATACTCTCATTCTCAGGCTTCACATCCTTTGTGCCTTACAAGGCTCAACACTACAACCTGCGGTTAGGTCACCCTTGGTACACGCATTAGGGTTGTTGGTTTCTGCAGTGCTTCTCCTTCCTCGTACCTATTGGAAATTCACATCTGAAATATCGCCTCCCACATGTCTTATATCCAAGTTACCACAATACATTGTTTGGTTTAGTAATAATGGGCATTAAAAACCTAGCTAAAATTCCAAACAATAAATATGGTGGATATGACAACTTTTCCCTGAAAATACGATTCCTCTCCCTATTGATGGAAGGATTGCAAACTTATCACCATGTTTTTGGTCACTATTCCCACAAAGAAAATACTACGTGAGCCCTTAAATAGAGGAGAGGTCCCTGGAAACACAGAAGTAGCCACCACACCAAGGATGGGCCACTATATTAACACGAGCCCAAAAAATTTCTTAGCAAGAAGTAAAATATTTTTTTGTTCTTCTTGAGCCTACGGGCTCGTTGGGCCATAGCCTCCATTTGACCACAAGTTAATTCATCTGAGCTTCTCTTCATCGCTACTACCATTCAACTAAAGTGGGGAACCTGGAATCTTCCGCATGGTCCAATTTGTTGGACAAAAATTCTACCCTCTTTCCAGGAGGATCAACAAGAGAAAAATGACTGCAAAAAATCAACATGAAAACATCTACAAACAAAAAACTACCACTGAAAAAAACATAGCTACAAAAATATTCTACTAAAAAGACAACAACACCGGCCAAATAGTGAAATGACACGTTGTTGTTGAGAATAAAAGTAAACTAACCAACACATTTTACAGCACACTGCTGAAAATAAAAGGCACAAGTTAGAAATAATGGACTTTAAATTCCCTCTTTCATTAACACAAACGCAAATTTACAAAATAGGAAATCCTCCCTTCCATGGTGGCGGGGAGGTTGCACAGCCTCCACACTTTCCTTACGCCGACCAACTCTATCTAGAACTCTCTCTCCAAAAGTAGGATTGAATCCTTAAGCATATTATCTGAAAACCCCTAACCCTAATCTCATTCTAATGCATGAAGGGAATGTTTTAATATTTGTTGGAATTTATGAATATTACGAACACATTGGAGAATAGAAATTCTCTTCATTTAACACAGAGAAATGCAAAAAAAAATCTTTCTTTCTCGACAGAGATGACACAAAATGATTCTATTTCATTAAAAGAGAAAACATTACAAAATGGTGTTCTTCCTCCTCATGAGGGATTTACAAAAACTGTATATGACTGCTCCAACACATAGTGCTTTATAAAACAAAACTCTATCTATCACAAAAAAAAACGCACTTACACTGCTTCTTTGTCTTCCCTATTTTGCCTTCGGGCTTACACACACAGCAATACTCTCACACTGTTTAAAAATATTACACTGTAGTATTTATATGCCTTTGGATTTTTTTTGTATGGCGTAGCATTTGTTTTAAAACAAAAAAAAATAAACCTATTGAATATATATATTATAAACTTACAAAGTTTATAATATATATTATAACCCGTGTATAAGTTATAACCAAAGTCAAAATACTTTTGGTCACGCGATAACAAAACAAAATATTGCAATATAAAGCATTACAATAAGGTTTGGAAACTTTAATACTTCCGTCGGGACATAAGACTTTAACCAAAGTTCAATAAAACAATGAACCGAGACTTTAGACAAAAATTTAACCATATTGCATTCTTTTCGCGTTACAAATGAGCCCTACGTCACCAAGACCCAAAGCCATGCGAACGCCATTTGATTGGCCAGTGTTGGGCCCTACCGGAATCCAAAGGTTTTATGAGCCAGATTTAAAACAAAATTCGCATAAAAAAAGGTGATGATGATGTCAGGGAAAAAATGAACGCGAAACAACGCGATTGGTTGACTATGGTGAGTTGGCCTGTGGGACCTGCTTCACATCAGCGCATCAGCGTATCGCATCGGCAGCCCAGTGTGGTGCAAAAACTTCAAACCTTTGGTGCTTGCGACATGTGATGTTGCGATATTGATGCATCACATCGTAGTTGAAATGGTGAACCTTGCGATGGTGCGGAGGAACATGCGAAGTGCAAGGAAGCGATGATTGTTGATTGGTCCATGTTGCGCTACAATGGCAAATGGGACCCACTCAATTCAAATAACCTCTCTTGTTTAAACTTTTAACCGCCATTTGGTTGGTGATGGCGTAAAAGCCCAATAAGACTGATCTACAATAAAACTCTGTGTTGCATGGTAAAGACTACGAACGTCTTCAATTCTTCTGCAAAGTTAGCTACCTCCATAAATATAAAATTCATCCTTACAGTTTCTCCATACCTCTGTTAAATGCACAGTGGTGTGCACTTAACCCATTCTTCCCCTGTTGTACTCCATTTCTCTAGCACGGGGTTTTGTAGGTGACATTAATATTTTCAACACTCCCCGTTAAAGTAAACTGCTGGGTTATCTGTCATACCCAAGCATTTCCTCAAATATTCAAAACTCTTTCGACCCAATAGCTTTGTCAGAATGTTTGAAAACTACTCCTCTGTTCTGCAATGTTTCAGAACAATTTCTCCATTGTTCGCTAACTCCCTGATGTAGTGAAACTTTGCATCTATGTGTTTAGTTATTTTATGAAACACATAATTATTTGACAATGCTATAGCTAAGGTATTGTCACAATAAATCACTATGCCTTTTACCTGTTATTGGCATAAAATCCTCAACATTCTTCTCATCCACACTGCTTGACATGATGTTGCTGTAGCTGCCACATACTCTACTTCTACTGTAGACAATGCCACAACTGGCTGTTTCTTAGAAGCCCATGAAATGGCTCCTAAACCCATATGGAAAACATAACCATATGTACTTTTCTGGTCATCAATACTTCCAGCCCAATCATTGTCAGTATATCTAATTAATTTAGAATTTTCTGAAGTGCTATATAAAATTCCATACCCCTTTGTTCTTTTCACATACCTCAGAATTCCTTTTGTTGCTTGCCAATGTGCTTCCTTTGGCCTCTCCATAAATTTGGAAATTAAACTAGCAACATGCATAATATCAGGCCTAGTTGCAGTCAAATGCATGAGGCTACCAACTATGCTGTTGTACAAACTAGGATCAAAATCCTTGTTGTTGTCCTCTTTGCTGAGTTTCAATCCCATTACTGTGGGAGTAATTTCTGCCTTGCAATCCCGCATGTTAAATCTTTCCAAAACTTCATTTAAATATTTAGCTTGAGAAATAAAAATCTTATTTTCATTTTTCTCTACTTCTATTCCTAAGAAGTATTTCAGCAGTCCCATATTAGTCATCTCAAATTCATCCTTCATGAATGATTTAAAATTCTCAATAAGGTAATCATCATTACCTGTAAAGATCAAATCATCAACATATAAAACAACAATCAACATCTTACCATATTTCTCTTTGATGTATAATGTGGGTTCTTCTTCACACTTTTCAAACCCATTCTCCAGTAGATATGAATCTATCCTACTGTACCATGCTCTTGGTGCTTGTTTCAGACTATAAAGAGCTTTCTTCAATCTTCAAACTTTGTGCTCTTGGAATTTTTTCTCATAGCCTAGAGGACCTCTTCCATCAATACTCCATTTAGGAATGTTGCTTTTACATCCATTTGGTAAACCTTCCACTTGTGTTGTGCTCCTATGGACAATACTGCTCTCACTATTTCCATTCTTGCAACCGATGCAAAATTTTCTTCATAATCTCTTCCATGTTGTTGCTTATAGCGTTTGACAACAAGTTTGGCCTTGTGCCTTCCAATCTTACCTTCAGCATTGCTTTTGGTCTTGTAGACCCATTTCACTCCAATGAATTCCTTAACTTTTGGGAGATCAACAAATTCCCATGTTTTATTTTTCTCTATTGCATTCATTTCTTCATCCATAGCATCTATCCATTTCTTATCTTTTATAGCTTCTTAAAAATGAATAGGATCATCAACATGACAATATAATGCAAATAAAGAGTTCATAACTTCATTACTGTCTCTTGCTCATAAATCTCATTTATATTTCTCAATCGTGTTCCTCTTTCATTTGGTGTATATGTGCTTGAAGAAGCACTCAAATCTGCTTCTTGTGGTGTGCTTGGAGAAGCACTCTCATTTCTTCTCAAGGGTGTTCTTACTCTACCTTGTGGTGTCCCTTGCTATCCTTGTGTTGGTGGAGGTAGCGGTGCTAATGATGGATGTATTTCAGCCATCTCATCCTCATTTTCATCATGAGACAAACAACTCTTTACATTAATTGTTTTCTCAATGCTTCCATCCCGAGCTTCTTCTTCAATAAACTGAACATCTCTGCTCACAATAAATTTCTTAGTGGATGGTTTATACAACCTATAAGCTTTGGATTCATCACTGTATCCAATAAAAATACAGTTCTCCCCCTTGTTTTCCAACTTCTTTCTTAGCTGATCTGGAATGTGTGCATAGGCCACACAACCAAAAAATTTCATGTGGGTGACACCTTGTTTTATCGCATTTGTTACACCATTTTTTGGTCATCTAACCTATTATCATTAGATGGACCCAAGTACACCATGTAAGACCAATTTTACCCTAAGTAAAATTGCTTTCACTATGTAAAATAACTTAATAAACCACATTTATTAGGTTGTTTATGGTCTAAACAGGAAACCCTAAAAGGAAATATTAAACAAACCTATATTTGTTTGATTTTCCTCATGGAATAATTAATTAAACCATAATTTAATTATTATTCCCAGTCATGTTTAACCCAAAATCAAAGAAATTAATTAGATAAACCTTTATTTATCTTATTATTTTCTAGGAATAATTATTAAAACCTTATTTAGATAATATTCCTTGTTAAATATGACCAAATCACCCACAAATAATTAAATAAATCATTATTTATTTAATTATCTTTCAACCACTTCCTTAAATAATTAAATAAATCATTACTTATTTGATTATCTTCTAACCGCTTCCTTAAAAAGATAAATAAATCATTTATTTATTTATTTTTGACAAATTAAGGGATTTGACCCAAGTCAAAAACCTTTTCCCTCCAACAAATATAATAAAATATTCCATAAAAAGTGGATCTAGATCTGGTTAACCCATGCACCAAGATCTAGAATGACCCAATATTTTGTTATAAATAGGAGGGTTTTTCTACCATTCTTCACCTTTTGTTGCCTATTAGATCACTCTGGATCTATACACTTGGTCACATTTTTCCATTATTTGCTGTGTGAGCTCCCTTTGAGCTCTATTCTTTGCATTGGGTTTTCTACACCAAGAAGAGAGAGAAATCTTAGATCTGAAGTGCTGAGGACTTCCAAGAACCCATCCCACTGAGGAGAATTGGATACGCCTTCTTTTTTTCCTCCCAGGTGCCCAATTAATATAAAAATTCTTTCAAAAATTGTTCTTGTCTTGTCTATTGGTATATGGAGCAAACCCTTGTTTTTTCTGCTTAATGTATTTCCATGCATAGATCTGGTTTTTGCAGCTCTTTTATGTTTGACTAACCGCAGATCTGAAGATATTGGCAGCCACTTTTTTTGTTACGGCTATTAGTTATGCGTAGCTAAAGTGGTCCTTTTTTGTACACTTCGACAAAGGATTCATACTAACAAATGGCGACTCCACACGGGTTTTAAATTACGACCGCTGTCGTTTTTCCTATTCCTGCATATCCAGCTACTTCAGACCCTCGAGTTTCTCTTCGACTGTTTATTTTTCCTATTTTTATGTTGGTTTTCTCACATAAAACACTAAAACATCAAAATTTCAAATCAGGTTTCTGCCCTATTTAGTACAGTATACACCTCTGAAATTTTCATGAACTAGAATGCATAACTTTAAAATCTGCCGCTGAGACAACCGGAACGGGGGGTCACATTTTTTGGCCCATAACCTACGACCTAGACCTCCAGGTCGCACTTTTCTGCCCCTTTTCTGTGACCTGCACTGAAAACAGGTCAGAACCTGCGACCTGCCAATTTTTCAGTGATTTTTCTACAATTTTTCTGGGTTTTACTGCAGCTTCTGTCAGGGTCTTCCAGCCTCTGACTCAGCCCACTTTGACCAAGTTCTGATCTGTTTTTACTCATCTAAGTGGGAACCTAGCCCCCTAGGGCTTTAGTACCCTCCACTTTCGGTGGAAGAGTTTTAGCTGTTTCAGCCGTCTGTTTTTCAGAGCTTCAGCCTCCTTTTTTCTAGATCTGTTACCTCCCTTTCAGATCCATTGTAATCAGCTCTTCTACCTCTCAAGTCACCTCATGAAGATTTGTTTGGATCTACTTTTAGGGCCTCCTCCTTGCCCCCTCTGCTTTTTGCTGATTACCTTCCTTTTTCCAGCCACCTTGCCTCTGTCTCTTGGCTGTGATCTGCACCTCTTTTCAGCAGCTTTATCCTTTAGATCCCTATCCATTTTTACCCTAGATCTATTGGCCTCTTTTTATGTGTGTTTTGACTAGATTTTTTCCCTCTTTTAGAGTAGTTTTGAGAGACCCGCCTTTTTGGGATAGATTGATGCATGGTTAGCTGTTAAATGTTCTGTTATTTCAGCATTATATATTGTTCTTTACAGATTTCTTTTCAGTTACGCAGAACACTTTTTCTTGCTCTCAAAATGAAAAGGGTTTTAAAAAATTAAAATTAACGCACACCACACACTGACCCTAAGTGAAGAAGCGCCTGGTTAACACCGCCCGACAAAGACTCTAAAATCAATTGTCACTGCACCTTGTCTGCCCTTGACCTCTCTTGATTCTGTCCCTTTCTTCCCCTGTCAGTTTCCTTCTTCCTGTCATCATTGCACCCCCTAGGCGCCTTTCCCGGAGACTTCTTAGCCTTCACCCTCAGTTTCCAGTTGATCGACCTGCTCCGCCCCGCCGTCGTCGAGCCAGTCCTCCTTCGAGTCCGCACTCCGACTCCTCTCATGATTCATCGGGTTCTCCTTCTCCTCCTGGTTCTCCCCCTGCCACCTTCACTATGTCTGGTCCAGGGCCTAACGCTAGCGGTTCTCCCGGCCCTAATGCCGGCCTCACTACTAGCGGAACCGCCACCGGAACTACCCCGGCCACCCCCTTGCTACCATACATTGCAGGCCTCAGCCTCCCTGATTTCAATCAGTTGATCAATGACCCTATCCGCCATGATGTTGGTTGGCCTGCCATGCCAACTAAGCTCCCTTCCAACATCCCTAAGTTCGAAGGCCAAGCTGGAGAAGATCCAACCAATCATGTCCGATCTTTCCACATGTGTTGTTCCTCCAATTCCATTACCGATGACTGCATCCATCTTCATTTGTTCCAATGCACACTTACCGGCGAAGCTTCTAAATGGTATGTTGAACAAGCCACCTCTTCCCATACCACCTTTGCGACCCTTGCCCAAGCCTTTTTGTCTTATTTCCAGCTCTCTCTCCGATATGACACTGGCACGGAGCTCTTGACTTCCTTCAAGCAATCCTCTTCAGCCTGCCTTTCCGCCCATGTTCAGGAATGGCGAAGAAGACGAAGCTTATGTTGAGCCCCTCCCTTCGAAGATCGGGTTTATATGGACTGGTTCCTTCGCACCCTTCTAGCTCCCATTGACAAAGATGTCGCCTCCCATTTTCCTCAAACCGAAGAAGTCACCCTCCAAATAGCCTTGAAATATGACTTGATCTACGCTCAATCTGGTTATGTTTATACCGTTCTTCCTGACCTCCCCAGGCCCGGTGGCGCTAACGCCCCGGGGGCATCTCATTCCACCGACGGTATCGTTGGAGCCCTCTCCCATCCGTACGCTCAGCCTCCTATGGGCTATGGTCTCCCTCAGGGAGGGGCCAACACCTCTAGCACTCTTCCCCCTCCCGGTAGCATGTATCCAGGATATGGCATGCCTCCTCCTTTTGCCCAACCTCCTGCTTACCTCAATGTTGCCCAACCTAACCATTACCTTTATCCACAACCTGGTGCGCCAGCTCCTCCAGCATATGCGCTTCCATCTCCGTTGCCTCCTCCAAACCCGCAACAACACTTACAACCCCCTTCAGGGCAAGTATTTGCACAACAGGGCGCGACTAATCCCCCTTCTTCTCAAAGAAGGCGGAGAGGCAACCCAAACCAATCTGCCCCTGGACCTAATCCTGGTGTTGACCCTCACACTGCCAACCAGCAACAGGGCACTCAGCCCAAGCCGGACAGGGCGCTTCGCACTAATAAGCCTTGTTCGTGTTGCGGTGTTTATGGTCATTACACCCACGATTGTCCCCTCTTACCCCAGATGCGGTAGATGTGGGAGTCTCAAGCCACATTACGCGGGCAGCACGCCTCCCCTCATGCTCCTCCTAATGTGGCCACTACCCAACCAGCTGTGTTTACTGATCCTTTCCCTCAACAAGGATTCATGGCTACCCAACCGCCTGACAGCCAGGTCGCCACTCCCCCTTCCCTTTCTGGTTCCTCTAATTACCAGATCCTTATGATGAAATCGATCCTTCCCCAAACCATCGACCTTCTCTTCACCTTCAAACATGCTCATGCCCATCTCTGAAGCTTCCTGCTCCCTTCGCCTTCCCCGAGCCTCAATCTTCAGTTCTATTCTTTTGACATCCAGTGGCCCCTTACATATCCCTCAACCCAAAGTTGAGGTTCATACCAAGATTCCTAAGGGACCCCTATGTCGAAATGCTGCTTCTGGTCGAGCTGCTCATTCGTATAGTATATTAGATGATTTGGCACAATCCCCTACTACCATTTCCACACTGGAACTCCTCCAGTCGTGCCCTTCCCAAAAGAAGGCTCTACTATCTACCGTGGGCGCTGTAGATCCTGCTGATGACCAAATGATTATTTTCGACGCCACTCAATTGGACCATCCTCCTCTCCCTCCTTCCGTTTCCTTCCAATTTCCAGTCAAAATCTGGAACGCCAACGTTTCTCGGTGCATAATTGATGAGGGGGCATCCACCTACGTGATGTCCACTTCAGTTTGGAAGCAACTCGGATCCCCTGGGTTGGCCTCTTCCACGATCACCCTTCGAGCGTGGGACGACCATGCCTCCTAGCCCACTGGCCTGTTTCGTAATTGTCCCATCACCCTCGCCGGTAAGACTGTTTGCGTTGACGTCGAAGTCATCGACGCCCCGCTAGACTAAAACATTCTATTGGGGCGAAGCTACACCTATGCTATGTCTGCTGTCCCATCCGCGGTTTTCCGCAAGATGTCTTTCCCCCATAATGGAAAGATAGTCAGCATTGACTAGTTGACATATCATGAGCCAAAATCTCAAACCTCACCTGAGACGACCATCTCTTCTGTAGCCAACAAGCAAACCGTCGATTCCTTGACCAGTGTCTCTCCCGACGTTTACAAAGATTCCTCCCTGCTTGGAACTTTCCTTAACCTTTCCCCTCCTCCTATCATTGATCCCAGCTTATCAAATATTTTCATGATGCAATCATCTCACGCTGCCCTTAAGCGGCCTGCCTCGGCTAGTCAGTAACCTCCCCCTCACTCTTCGCACCCCGCTCCTAGCCATTCATCTCGGCCAGCCGGACCTCCTCCTTCTAGCCCTCCCCCTACAGATGGTATCCCTGAACCCCTGTATCCTCCTGGAATGGTTCCCCCAGGCCTTAACCACCTCAGAGCCATCCCTCCTGGTCATTACCCTGCTAGGAAGATACCTTTTCTGGCTCCCCCTCCCGGAGTATTTTCTGTCCCCGTCATGGCCACCCTCTCTCTCCCTAACCCGACCCTCGCCATACCCATCTGGTACATTGACCCTCCAGCCACTACCCCTCCCGGTCACCCCAAACCCTACCTTGATTTGACACTGGTTCAACCGGTCCCCCTCACCTCCTCTGGGCCCCCACAGGACCCTACCCCTGTGGTGCCAGCCCCCGGAAAGAAAGGCAAAGCTCGTAAGGGGGCAACCCATCAGGACCAGGCCGCCTCGACAACCCCTACCCCTCTGCGACCACCAAAATCTGCTATCCAATGAGCTTTGTGTGATATCGTCGGTCACACCACCCATATGTCTCCTGAATTGCCGCACCTCAAGATTCTGGTCAATGAGACATTTCCCGACTCTGACATCCCCGAAGTCTACGTCACTATCCCGGACTCTATCCCGAAACTCAAAACCTTGCGCACAAACCACCCTTGTGCTTTGTGCGATTTCCACGGCCATTACACCCACCTCTATCCCTGCCTTGACGAGTATTGTTCCTCCTTGGACATGTACTGCCGATTCAAGGCCACTTCGATAGGACCAGAGGATCTTCCTACTCCCATTTACATTCCTCCTCCCGCTATCGAGCCAACAGAGCCGTCAACCACCATTTTGTACCTGTCATCATCCTTGCGAGATTGTTCACCTGCCCTTCAACCTGCAGATACTCTCGGCTCCTCAGCCGACCTTGGATCTGTTGATATCGCACATCTAAACCCTTCTCCTCCTAATGACCCGTCACACATCAATACCTCCTCGGGTGACCTTTCTTCCTCCAGTCTTCCCATCTTCCAGTCCGATGAAGACATTATAGAAGCCATGACCAACCCGGACTTTCCATGGGACGATATGCACCATCACGCATACTTCCTCCCACAGCAGCCCCATGACCAATTTTCTGTGGAAACCAAAGACTTCATCCCCAATGCAGTCGATTGGTTCAAAAACCCCATCCATGCACCTGATGCTTTCGAAGAAGGAAACATGGACAATATCTCTCCTACCATCAAAATTGACATTTCAGTCACACCAGGTATCGAAGAATATATCACCTTAGGCGCCCAATGCACCCCGGAAGAAATCGAAGCTTACACCAAGATTTTCAAAGAATTCCGTGATATTTTCGCCTGGTCCTATTCTGAAATGGCCAGATTAAATCCCGCCATTGTCGAACACCATATCGACACATGGGCTGATGCCAAACCAGTCCGTCAAAAGTTGAGACCCATTCATCCTTCCAGACATGACGCTATCAAAGCCGAAATCGATAAGCTCAAGCAGGCTGGCTTCATTTACCCCATTGAATACACCACTTGGGTATCCAACCCAGTTCCCGTTCTCAAGAAACAAGGCACCATCCGTGTCTGAACAGACTTTCGCGACTTGAACAAATCTTGTCCCAAAGACAACTTCCCCACACCGTTCATTGACCAAATCATTGACGAGTGTGCGGGGCATGAGGTTCTATCCTTTATGGATGGTTTCTCCGGATACAACCAAATTTCTATCCGTCTTGCTGATCAACTCAAAACCGTGTTCATTAGTCCGTGGGGAACTTTTGCTTATCGGGTCATGCCTTTCGGCCTCAAAAACGCCCGCGCCACTTTTCAACGGGTCATGTCTTATTGTTTCCATGACTTAGCTCATATTATCCTTGCTTATTTAGATGACCTCACTACACGTTCTAAGCATCGAGCGCAGCACCTCCACGATCTGTGTACCATTTTTCTCCGATGTCGTAAGTATAATATCCGCCTTAACCCGCTGAAATGTGTCTTTTGCGTTCCTGTTGGTCGTCTCTTAGGCTTCATCGTGTCTAAGGATGGTATCACTCTTGACCCTTTGAAAGTTCAAGCCATTCTTGAACTTCCCATTCCGCGTACCGTTCGCTAGCTCCAAAGTCTCCAAGGCAAAGCTAATTTTCTTTGTCGGTTCGTCCCTGAATATGCCACCACCGCACATGGGTTCCTTAGACTCCTCCGATCTACTATCCCCTTCGTTTTGGATTCCTTTGGTCATGAGTCTTTCAATGCCCTCAAGCAGGCTCTCACATCTGCTCCCTTGATCCGCCCTCCTGACTTTGATCGGGACTTCATCCTGTATATCTCCGCTTCCACCTATTCGGACGCTGGAGTCCTTATCCAAGAAGATGACAATGGTATCGAGCATGTGATCTACTATGTCAGTAAGAACCTTGTAGGGCCCCCTGTGTCCTACTCCTCTGAAGAAAAATTAGCGCTGGCTGTAGTGTTCTCAGTCCAAAAACTTCGTCATTATATCCTCATGTGCTCCACCAAGGTTGTGACTAATTCCAACCCCTTGGCTTTCCTATTGAGTCGTCGTATCCTCACTGGGAAGTACACCTATTGGGTCATCATTCTTCAGGAATTCGACCTCGAATTTGTCACACCAAAGAGTAAGAAAGGCTTAGCCCTCGCTGAGCTCATTTCTGAATTACCTACCGGATTGCACGACCCTCCAGTTAATGATGACTTTCCTGATGAACACTTATTTGCCATTACTTTCGACGACCCGTGGTATGGCGATATTCTTACTTACTTGTGAACCCAAAAGTTTTCCCTCCACCTTGATCGTGAGGCTCGCCGACGTATCCGACACCAAGCTCCCCGATACCTCCTTATCGGTGATGACCTCTATCGTCGCGGGGTTGATACTGTCCTTCGTCGTTGTCTCACACACGTTGAAGCTGAACAGGTCCTTAATGCCTGCCATAGCGACGCTTGCGGTGGCCACCTCTCTGGTCTTGCTACCACCCAGAAAGTCATGCGTGATGGGTATTTTTGGCCTTCCCTCTTCAGTGATTGCATTGAGGTAGTCAAACACTATCCCAATTGCCAACATTTCGCCCCTAAGGCGCGAGCTCCCCCAGCTCCCCTCCATCCGGTCGTCTCCACTGGTCCCTTCTGTAAATGGGCCATCGACTTCATGGAGTGTCGCCCGCCATCCGCTGGTAACCACAAATATATCATCGTGGTGGTCGACTATTTCACAAAATGGGCCGAGTCCATGCCTACATTTAACAACACGGCAGCTACCGTGGCCCTCTTTTTCTTTAACCACGTTATCGCTCGATTCGGAGTTCCGAAACAACTGGTCTCTGACCATGGCAGACATTTTGAAGATGAGATATGGCGCGAGCTATCCTCACTGTTGGGTTTTGAGCACCAATATTCCTCCTCATATTACCCCCAAGGTAATGGCGAAGTTGAAGAAGTCAACAAAATCCTCAAGACTATGTTTCAACGGATGGTGAATAAGCACAAAACCAACTGGCACCTCATGCTCTTCCCTGCTTTATGGGCCTATCAGACTTTTGTTAAAACCGCCACCGGGTTCACTCCTTTCCACCTCATTTTTGGAGAGGAGGCAGTGTTACCAATCGAGTGTGAAATCCCTTCCCTGCATCTGGCCGTCGAACTTCTCCCTGACACCCAACCTCTAGAACAAAGACTTATCATGCTCGAGCGCGCTTCCGAAGACCACCGTGTTGCCTTGAAAACCATGGAAGCGGCCAAGAAACGCACCAAAGCCCAGTATGACCAAAAAGTCCAGCCTCGCACTTTTCACGAAGGCGACCTTGTTCTAGTCTATGATCAGGCCCATGATGCCCTTGGTCATGGGAATTTTGACTCATTATGGCTACGCCCTTACATCATCAGTAAGGATCTCGGTAAGGGGGCATACCTCTTAGAGGATTTCGAAGGCAACCCCCTTCCTAATCCTCACAATGCACTCTATCTTAAGAAATATTACCCTTAGCATTTCCCTTCTGAAATGCATGTTTTATTTTCTTTTAGATAGCCAGCATCTTTTTTCATTTTTTGTGTTTAACACTTCACCAGGACACATTTTGTCCAAGAAGGGTCACTTCACCTCTCCTTAAAATCGAATTTCCTCACTTACGACACTTGTACTTGGGGCACCATTTTTCCTCCTTACTTGTCTTTGTTCATGTCGATCTTCGTCATGAGTTACCTTCTCGTACTCATGTTTTCATGGTCCCCCATTGGGGCCTTTACTGTGTGGCAGCACCATCGAGTCGCCCTTGTTTAGAGCATCCAAGTTGAGTCATCATTCCCTCCATGGAGTCTATACCGAGTCCCTTTGTACCCCACTATAGCCCTCCATCCTTCATTGCTTGGTCTCTCTCTTGTGTCGCACATTATGACCTTCAGTTCCACTGTCCCCTATCCCTTATGATATCGTGTCAGTTGATGCCATGTCATTCATGCCCTTTATGCTCTAACAAGGGAAGTCGTCCATTCGCTACTCAGTTCTTCCCATTTTCACTATCGTCATTAGTGTCAGTCTGTCCATCGCTCCACTACTTTCTCTCGTGCCTTAGTTGAGGATGTCTCATTGCTTCACCTATGGCGGACCTCCTTCTGTCGACATTAGCTCATTCCTTCCAGAAGCCAGGTCTAGAGGGCGGTGTACCTTCGTTCCAGCTTCCACTCTTGTTCGGTGCCTCAGATCAGGCAAAGGGACCTCTCATTTCCCTTTGACTTCATTGTTTCTACAGCTCCTTTCAACATGATCGAGATCCGTATACTTGATGGTCCAATGATCCAGCAACAACTCTTGATGATTCCCGGGTGTGTGTGAGATGTCTCAACCCTCACGAGGGGGTGGCCCTGCAGGTAGGCCCCCACATGCACGAATGACCTCTTCATTGCAGCCTTCGATGCAGCTCCAGATATTTAATGATGTTGGCCTTAGCCCCTTGCAGCGCCTCTTTGATTTGCATGTATCAGTCAGATTTTGTGAGCCCTTCCCCATTTACAGGGGGCATTCGGGTTGTATTTGTCTCTCATGTACTCAGATATTATTGTACAAGTCCTGGCTGTTATCCCAGGCACAACATGTATATGGGATTCCTCATTCTATTTTTATCTGACTCTTGATTATGCGAGCTGTACTTTATGGTTCGGTCCCTTGTTTACTGGACACACTATTCTTTTGTACTTTGTCTCAGCGGGCATAGGTATGCCTCCCCCGCCGCCTTCAGCACAGGTAACCTCTCATAAAACGAGACTTTTTGCACCTGCGAGTCTCGTCTCCTCAGAGTCTAGTTCGTCAGCACATTATCTACCTTGCATTTCTCTCTCTGACTTCCCTTTTGTTGTCTAGTGATTGAGTTCTTACAACGTACTTCAGTCATATGATTTTCTCCTAACACTCACACGCTGGGGGGCAATCTGTTACACCATTTTTTGTTCATCTAACCTATTATCATTAGATGGACCCAAGTACACCATGTAAGACCAATTTTACCCTAAGTAAAATTTCTTTCACTATGTAAAATAACTTAATAAACCACATTTATTAGGTTGTTTATGGTCTAAACAGGAAACCCCAAAATGAAATATTAAACAAACCTATATTTGTTTGATTTTCCTCATGGAATAATTAATTAAACCATAATTTAATTATTATTCCCAGTCATGTTTAACCCAAAATCAAATAAATTAATTAGATAAACCTTTATTTATCTTATTATTTTCTAGGAATAATTATTTAAACCTTATTTAGATAATATTCCTTGTTAAATATAACCAAATCACCCACAAATAATTAAATAAATCATTATTTATTTAATTATCTTTCAACCACTTCATTAAATAATTAAATAAATCATTATTTATTTGATTATCTTCTAACCACTTCCTTAAAAAGATAAATAAATCATTTATTTATTTATTCTGGACAAATTAAGGGATTTGACCCAAGTCGAAAACCTTTTCCCTCCAACAAATATAATAAAATATTCCATAAAAAGT
The DNA here is from genome assembly GCA_034641835.2 of Pinus albicaulis. Classification (NCBI taxonomy): domain Eukaryota; kingdom Viridiplantae; phylum Streptophyta; class Pinopsida; order Pinales; family Pinaceae; genus Pinus; species Pinus albicaulis. The sequence continues at coordinate 1,038,402,942 of CM076574.1, read as the reverse complement.
GGATCTAGATCTGATTAACCCATGCACCAAGATCTAGAATGACCCAATATTTTGTTATAAATAGGAGGTTTTTTCCTACCATTCTTCATCTTTTGTTGCCTACTAGATCACTCTGGATCTATACACTTGGTCACCATTTTCTGCCATTTGCTGTGTGAGCTCCCTTTGAGTTCCATTCTTTGTGTGGGTTTTCTACACCAACAAGAGAGAGAAATCTTAGATCTGAAGTGCTGAGGACTTCCAAGAACCCATCACACTGAGGAGAATTGGATACACCTTCTTGTTTTCCTCCCAGGTGCCCAATTAATATAAAAATTCTTTCAAAAATTGTTCTTGTCTTGTCTATTGGTATATGGAGCAAACCCTTATTTTTAATTCTTAATGTCTTTCCATGCATAGATCTGGTTTTTGCAGCTCTTTTATGTTCAACTAACCGCATATCTGAAGATATTGGAAGCCACTTTTGTTGTTAGGGCTATTAGTTATGCGTAGCTAAAGTGGTCCTTTTTCGTACACTTCGACAAAGGATTCATACTAACAGCATTCCATGCTTCTTCCAGAACTCTGTTCATTATTGCTTTGGTTGGGCATCTATTCAAGATGTATGCTACACAATGTACATCTTCAGCCCAATATTCATTTGGAAATTTTTTTTCCTTCAACATACTTCTTACCATATCCATGATTGTTTTATTTTTCCTTTCAGCAACTCCATTTTGCTGTGGTGTACACCTTGCTGTAAATTTCTTGTATATGCCATTTTCTCTGCAAAAAAGCAGAATTTATTTAGAGATATACTCACCTCTTCTATCAGTGCTAAGGATTTTTATGTGCTGCCCATTTTGGTTCTCAACAAGTGCCTTAAAGTGGAAGAATTTTTTAAACACTTCACTTTTATATTTCAAGAAATAAACCCAAGTTTTCCTTGTGTAATCATCAATAAAATTCAACATATAGTGGTTACTTGCTAGTGATGGTGTTTGCATTGGTCCACACAAATCTGAATGGATAATTTCTAAGGGTGCCTTTGCCCTTATGCTCTTTCCTAATGGAAAATTTTCTCTATGTTGTTTGCCCAAGATACTACCTTCAGAAAGGTTGTCCGGTTTTTATATCAATGGTAATACCCTTACCACTCTTTTCTTGTTCAACAAATTTAGTCCTCCGAAATTGAGATGTCCAAATCTCAAATGCCATAACCAATTCTCATCTTTCACTTCCTTTTGAAAGACCTCTTGTGTCATAGCTGCTACATTTCTTCTTTCCTTCAAGTCATCTTTGAGCTTGAGAGGAAACATCCTATTGCTGGTCATCTTCACCTCTACAATGACTTTCTTGCTTGGAGGTATGTCCGTAATTGTGCACACATAATTTTGAAAAATACATTGTAACCTTTGTCAATGAGCTTCCCAACACTCAAAATATTACATTTCAAGCCAGGAACATAGTATACATCTGGCACAAATTTCTTCTCTCCATTTCTTGCAAGGATGCTTACTCTTCCTTTTCCCTTGATAGAGATGTTAGTATCTGTTCCTATTGTTACTTCAAATTTAACATCTTCATCAAGATTGGAAAACATTGCTATGTTTCTAGTCATGTGATTTCTGCAACCTGAGTCTAAGATCCATACATCATCTTGTCTATCTTGTGCTACATTACATGTTAACAATACATTATTTGGGTTCTTTTCTTCTCTTTTAACATTAACATTCTGCCTATTATTCATGTCATATTTCTTTTTCCTACACTCATTTGCATAATGTCCATATTTTTTTGCAATAATGACACTAGAAATGGGATTTGTCATACCTTTGTCTATGCGCACGATTTTGTCCACCTTGCTGGCTACTGCTTTGGCCTTGGCTTTGATTTTGATTGTTTCTCCTTGCATGAATATGTGAAGGGTTGTTTCTTCCTCCTTTTTTTTGGCTTCTACCTCTTCCTCTTCCTTTGCCTTGACCTCTTTCTCTTCCAAAAGACATCTGGGTCTTGAAATCATGTTCCAAAGATGAGTGTGCATTTCTACCCAATCTTTGTTCATGTGTCATCAGTGATCCATGAAGTTAATCAACTGGAAAATTTGAGAGATCCTTTGTCTCTTCAAGGGTTGTGACTATCACATCAAACGTTGAGGGTAAGCTCCTCAACTCTTTCTCCACAATCCTTATTTCTTCAAGTGTTTCTCCATGAGACCTTATCTGCGTGACCATTCCAATCACATGTGTGAAGAATGAGTCTATGTTATTAGACTTTTTCATACAGAGAGTTTCAAAATCTCTCCTCAACAATTGTAGCTTTGTTTTCTTCACCTTCTCCATACCTTGATAGGAAATCTGGAGGGTATCCCATGCATCCTTGTACCTTTTAGCTGCTGCTATCCTTGGAAACACACTCTCATGCACTTCTTGATAGAGATAGAAGAGAGATTTTGAGTCCTTCTTCCTATTACTCTTCAACAAATCCTTCTCTGCCTGTGTCAAGGCATTAAAGGCATTTTCATTTACTGGTTCTTCAAAACCATCTTCAACAAGCTCTCATAAGTCTTGAGAGGCAAACAGGGATCTCATGGTGATTGCCCAATAATCATTGTTCTTCGCACTGAATTTTGGGAGCTGAGTATTTCCAATACTCATGCTTGTGCTGGCTCCTACCATGACTTAGCACACTGAACTATGCAATAAAATTGACCATGTTTTCTTTTTTTTTAAAACAAACTGTCTTTCCTTCCTTAAAAGACAAACTCTATCTCTGAGGGTTGCACTCATTTAAACAAAAGAAAACTCTATTTTTTTGAGAAATACCTGAAATTTTGCTGAGCCTTCACTCTGCTGGAGAACCGCTGAAACAAATCCTTCGTTCAGCTTCTTTGAAATCTTCAAAGAACCTAGACTAGCTCTGATACCATGTTGGAATTTCTGAATATTCCAAACACACTGGAGAATAGAAATTCTCCTCTTTTAACACAGAGAAATGCAAAAAGAATTCTTTCTTGGTGGACAGAGATGACACAAAATGCTTCTATTTCATTAACAGATAAAACATTAAAAAATGGTGTTCTTCCTCCTCTTGAGGGATTTACAAAAACTATATATGACTGCTCCAACACATAGTGCTTTACAGAACAAAACTCTGTCTATCACAAAAAAAAACGTAGTTACAGTGCTTCTCTGTCTTTCCTATTTTTCCTTCAAGCTTATACACACAACAATACTCTCACACTGTTTAAAAATGTTATAGTATGGTATTTATATGCCTTTGGGTTTTTTTTGTATGGCGTAGCATTTGATTTAAAACAAAAAAAATAAAAATATTGAATATATATATATATATATATATATATATATATATATATATATATATATATATATATATTATAAACTTACAAAGTTTATAATATATATTATAACCCCTGTATAAGTTATAACCAAAGTCAAAAGACTTTTGGTCATGAGATAACAAAACAAAATATTGCAATATAAAACATCACAATAAGGTTTGGAAACTTTAATACTTCCGCCGAGACATAAGACTTTAACCAAAGTTCAATAAACCAATGAACTTGGACTTCAGACAAAAATTAAACCATATTGCATTCTTTTTGCATTACAAATGAGCCCTACATCACCAAGGCCCAAAGCCATGCGAACGCCATTTGATTGGCCAGCACTGGGCCCTACCCAAATCCAAAGGTTTTATGAGCCAGATTTAAAACAAAATTCGCGTAACAAAAGGTGATGATGACGTCAGGGAAAAAATGAATGCGAAACAATGCGATTAGTTTACTGTGGTGAGTTGGCATGTGGGACCGGCTTCACATCAACGCATCGGTGTATCACATCGATGGCCCGGCATGGTGCAAAAACTTCAAACCTTTGGTGCTTGCGACATGCGATGTTGTGATATGTGATATTGTGATATTGACGCATCACATCGCAGTTGAAACGGTGAACCTTGCGATGGTGTAGAGGAACATGCGAAGTGCAATGAACTGATGATTTCTGATTGGTCCACGTTGCACTACACTAGCAAATGGGACCCACTCAATTCAAATAACTTGGCGCGTTTAAAATTTTAACCGTTGTTTGGTTGGTGAGGGTCTAAAATCCCGATAAGACTGATCTACAATAAAAATCTGTGTTGCATGGTAAAGACCACGAATGCCTTCAATTCTTCTGCAAAGTTGGCTGTCGCCATAAGCATAAAATTCATCCTTATAGTTTCTCCATACCTCTCTTAAATTCACAGTGGTGTGCACTTAACCCATTCTGCCCCTGTTGTACTCCATTTATCCTGCACGGGGTTTTGCAAGTGACTTTAATATTTTCAACAATATTCTAATAAAAATATTTGGTATTGGCTTTTCCCTCCATTACATTCATTCATATGGAAATTTACATATTTATGTACATTTTACCTTTCATGTATTAATTAACACTTGGGCTCCAACCGGGATCCATAATTATATTATCAAGTGTGACCTTGAATCAAATGATTTTGTGGGAATTTCCCTTGTATACATGTATGCAAAGTGTAGAAGTATGAAGGATATACACAATACATTTGACAAAATGTTTGATAGAAAAATTGTTGCATGGAATTGAAAAATTGCAAGGTATGGAGGGAATGGCATTCTTAAGGATGTCACAATACAAATTTTATAAATAAGGCCAGTAAGTGTTAAGCCTAATGTGATCTTCTGGACTTCGATGATTTCAACTTATGAACAAAATGTTCTTGGAGATGGGGTTTTACAGCTTTTAAAATAAGTGATTAATTTCAGCATGAAAGTAAACCCAATTACCATCGCCAATGTTATCCCAATGTGTGTGAAATTTGTAGCTCTAAGTTGCAATAAGGAAATCCATGGTTATATGATTATAATTCAGAGTGAGTCAAATGTCTATGTATAAATTGCACTGGTAGAAATTTATGAAAAATGCGGGTGTGTTTAGATGGCACAAAAATTGTTTTTAGCCTCATGGAATGCAATAATAAATGGTTATGTGATGCATGGTCACGCGGAGGCATAAATACGAAGCAATTTATTTCTCCTAAACCGAAGAGGTCATGACATCCCAAATGAGAGAAATTTTCTCCAATGTAAATTTGTATAAAAATTAGGAAATTTTATGTGATTACATGTGTCTAGGCCCAAAAGGAATTTGGATGGTTTAGGTTGTTAAAATGTTTTACTGAGTTAATATGATTGGTGAACCGGGCCTTTGTAATTGTTGAAGATAATGGAGAATCTCCTATTTTAGTGAGTTGGTTCACGAGACTTTAGGATAGGAAATTGGTTTCTATTTCTTAGGGTGTAGTTGTAACTTCCATAGATCTTGTGTTCTATATAATAGTTGAATTGTATGGAGACTGTAGAGCATTCTGTAGAAGCTAGACTCTCCTGGTTCAGACTCTCTTTCATAGAGCTGACTAGAGGGATTGTTGAATAATCCATTCAAACATCTGTTACACTAAAAACTGTCACCTTGACATTCTGCTAGCTGTATGAGCTCATTAACACTCATACATACCTCCTCTATAAGTCTTAAAACCGTTACTCCTCATGTCAAGCCCTGAAACAAGAAGAAAAACCATAAAATCCTCTGAAAGAATGGGTACACAGGTAACATGAAGCCTGCCTGCGTTCCTGGCTTGGGTACATAGGTAATGCATGGCTTACCTGTGTTCCAGAACATAGTTTTCCTTAAGAATGCCTACGTACCCCCTCCAAACTCAAAAGAGTGAGAAAGTAAAGTTAAAAATTTGGTTTGAGGCCAATTCTATAAGATTCTAGATGAGAATTTTTGGGGATGAGTACTCTTTGATAAGTTGCATGTATCCCTCACCTTAAGGAACTAATCCCTTGATGTGAGGAGCCTATCCCTTTGAAGGAGGATTCTATCCCTTAAAAGGTGGAATCCTAACCTCCTCATATTCTCTATAAAAGGAGGCATTAGGTAGCCTCAACTGGTTAGATTTTGGAGATTGAGAATTGGAGTTCAAGCTTTATGTGTGATTGAGTTGAAGTGCTGTTGAGATTTAATCTTCTTTCTGTTGAGTTTTTGAGAGGAAAGATCACATACCTCTTTATGCTCCTGGAGGAAGAGTGGAGGACCCTGTTAAAATTTTCGAAAAACTCTGGATTTCTTTTTTCCAGTTTAGTTTAGATTTAATTTAGGATTCTTAGCATCTACTCAGATCTGTATTTTTCTGTCAAAAATCTCGTTTATGAGTTTCTTTCAGCAAATTTTTCATCTCATCAATCTCCATTAAGTTAATTGTGTGTTTTGAGTCTCTTTTTTGAGAAATTATTAATTTGATTTCCTTTGGTCATTACTTGGAGGTTTTTCTCAGTATTTTCACAATTTTACATCTTTTTGCCTTTTTTTTTTATCTTTGGAACTCTCACTCGATTTTCTTAACTTGAACTTGATTGGTTCTTAGATTACATTAGAATCATCTTGTGTTTGATAATTCTCTTGCATAGATCACATTTTTATAATTAGAATTCTCATTTTCAGAATATGAATGAAAAATGTGCATAGATTACATTTGCATACTTTTCATGTGAATTGTGCATAGATTACAAATGCATAGTTTATATTATGAAAAATCAATGATTTAGATCAATTTTCTTTGATTTGAATTTAGATTTTTTTATGCTTGTTTTAAAAACAAAAAGATAAAAAACGTTTTGGGATTGATTTGCATTAGTTTTTCTTGATGAAATTAGTGCATTAGAGAATTTGTTATATTTTCTCTTAGTGATCAATTTTTGCATTGTTGGAAGTGAATGGAAACTCTATCCTTACTTTAGTTAGGATTCATCGAATTGAAAAGATTACATTATCATGTTCGATTGCATTCAGTTTTGGGTCGGGTCATAACACCATTGGTTTCATATCCATTTACCCTTTTGAGTAATCGCAGCCTAAATAACACAATGCTTAATTAAAATTCATATAGTAATTTTTACATTTTCAGGGCTCTTTCCACCAATCCAGCTCAGGATTAGTGCTTTGGAATAGGTTGTAGTTAACTTTCCAAAGCAACTGAAACAAACAAGTAGATAAATCTTGCAGTACGAAATAAATCCAATTGTAACTCGTACATTCTGGGAAGCTTCTCTTAAAGGAGTTAATCACGAGATCATGTTCGAACATTTGAGACAATCAATTTTGTCTCATTGGGAAAGATAGAAGATTTTGCGCGCATTACAAATGGAAAACCTTAGATTAACCATTGTCGAGGAGCCTAGGGTCACTTGTTGGTAAACCTCAGACTGACCATGTTGAGGAGCCTTCAAGGGGATTGATCTTTGTTACTCTGCCCTTACGTGTCGAATCGGATCGTAGACTGTTCCCCCAGTTGTATTTGTTACTGTTGGTAACCTTATTGTCCATAAGCTTAAGATTATTTCCTAAGGTGAAGGTGAAGGAAAGATCTCACTGTACCTGGAGCAGACGTCGACTAGACTCACTTGGACTCTCTGGGGGGTTTTCTTCACTCGATATGGTTCTGTGAAGAAACTTGTGCTAGTTTGTTTCATTAAGCAGGTTGTTGGGGTAACTGTTCCAACCGCCCTTTCTGTATTGAATTCTACGATGTTGGATTTCATCACCAATTAGTGTTTTTAGTACGGGAAGTTACTGTTTGTGTGTGGTTTGACTCCTAGATCTGATAGCGCGTGTTAATTTGTTTGTTTTTAATTTTAGAGACCATAGGTGTGAATTGTGAATTTTAATTGTTAGGTGTGAATTGTGAATTGTTAATTTTAGTTTTAAAATTGTTAATAAAATTCACTGAAGTTGAATATAATGGCAATTGTTCCGGAATTTACCAAAAAAGGAACCCCTCTTAACGATAATCCTAGTACTTTTCGTTGCTTTGGAAATGTTGGTCCTCCTTATATGGCTACTTTTTCATTACCTGTATTTACAATAGGTTTACCGATATGGTTATTTTCAATTTTGTTGGCCCCGAATACTCCAATTTTTCCAGCTCAACCGGATGCTTCACCTCAACAGAGTTCACCATCTCAACATCACCAACCTTCTATTGACCCTTTACCTTCTTCGCCTAATATTTCTTCCTCCATTTCTTCCTCTTCGCTTGGTAAAAGACTTGACGCTAGTAACCAGGTGACAACGAAGATGAAGAAAGGGAAGAAGAAGAAGAAGAAGAAGAAGCCAGATAAGGAAGAAGTCAACCAACCAACCATGGCTGTAAGTGTTAGTTATGTTGTCGAAACCTCCAACATGCATCGTAAACCAAAATACCCTTGCAGGCTTTGTAAGGGTGACCACTTCCTTATCAATTTTCCTGGTATTCCAAAGGTCTTAGAAGTATGGTCAGAAAAATCTCATCAACTTTCTGTTGATCCATCAACCAATGATAGTCAGGTCCCTGGGAAAAAGGGTAAAGTTAGGTTTCTTGTAATTTATGCAAAGGGAGTCATCAAACTCACATTTTCCCTCACATTGATGAAGCCTCAAAATTGTTGGAAAGCCTTACTTTTCCACAGCAAGAATTTCAACTGGTTATCGTAAACTTCCTCCCAACCTACCTTCAACTGACAGAGTGATTGATCTTATTTCAAGTACAATCAATCCCACTCTGCCATTGGAGAGTGAAACTCATATCACTGAGGTTGCTGATCCATTAGTTGATCAAGTGGTAGATTCGATTTCACATTTGGTAGATCCCATTATCCCTGTAGAGAGTGAACTTCATACTGCTCAGGTTCTTTTTGTTACATAAGATTCTTCTACGTCGGGGGGCATTTCACCTGTTTCTATAGAACCCCCTCTAAGTACTGAGTTATTTTCCTTTGATTGGAATAGACTGATAGAACCTCATCTTCCTTTCTCCATCCCTTTCCAAATCATTGTGAAGGCTGGTCATAGGGATATACGTCACACACATGTGGATGAAGGTGCTTCTGTTAGTATTTTATCCTCATCTTCTTGGAAAGCTTTGGGTTCCCCTCAGCTTGTGCCTATTACGCAGAATCTGAAAGCTTTTAACAGAACCATTAGTGAACCTTTAGGGATCCTTCCTAAGTTTTCTATTTCTTTGGAAGGTAAAAAATGTCTGTATTGATCTTATGGTAGTTTGAGGCCCCTTGGATTTCAATTTACTCCTTGTGCGAGACTATGTATATGCAATGAAAGATGTAGTATCGACACTCTTTCACGTGATGTCTTTCCCTCACAATGGAAATATTGTGACTGTAGACCAGCTTTCAATCCCTAGTCTTGATTTGACTACCAATAATAAGACACCCCTAAATGTTCTTGATTCGCAAGTGGCATCTACCCCACCACGGGTTAATTATGTGACAACTAGTCCCATGTTTTCAGTTGCCGATGTAAGCGAGCCTCTCACTGTTTTCTCGTCTTCTTATGACTTATATCCGGTAATTGACATGGAAAAATCTATGGGATTATTTGAACACGATGTTCTTATCCCTTTTGAGTCCCTTGACATGTGTTCCTTCCAGAGAACTATTCTTCCTTCTGATGAAGACCTCTTGGAAGCCATGATCAAGGTGTGTCCATTGACATGTGTTTCTTCCAGCTGGAAGCCATGATCAATGAGGCCAAGGATAGTTCCTTTTATTGTGTCAACCTCATTAAAAAATTAATCAGTGAGTCTGAGGATAGTTCCTTTTACTATGTCAACCTCGTTGAAAAATGAATCAGTGAGTCCGAGGATAGTTCCTTTTACTGTGTCAACCTCGTTAACAAATGAATCAGTGAGTCCGAGGATATTTCCTTTTACTGTGTCAACCTCGTTAAAAAATGAAACAAGCTTCTATGAGGATAGTTATTTTCCTGTGTCAACCTCGTAAAAAAATGAATCAGTAGTTTATGAGGATGCTACCTGTTACTGAGTCAACCTCGTTAAAAAATGAATCAGGTATGACGACAGTTCCTTTCCTGTGTCAACCTCGTTAAAAATGAATCAGTTGGTCAGAGGATAGTTCCTCTTACTAAGTAAACCTCGTTAAAACATGAATCAGGTATGAGGATAGTTCTTTTCCTGTGTCAACCTCAATAAAAAATGAATCAGTACATAGATTGTAGAGAGTAGATTAATAGATTAGAAATAAGTAGTTTTTGAGGATAGTTGTTGTTACTGAGTCAACCTCGTTAAAAAATGAATCCGGTGTGAGGATAGTTCCTATTACTGTTTCGACCTCGTTAAAAAATGAAACACGTTGCCATGAGCATAGTTATTTTCCTATGTCAAGCTCGTTAAAAAATGAAACAAATCCTACCCTAATTGAGTCAAGTCTTTGACTAGATCTCATAAATTTTAAGTCGTATATTTAGGTTAGTTATTTCAGTTTTTTGCATAATTTTCTTACAGTTTTAGGTCGGGTATTTCATATGATATCGTAAATGAACCTTCATTCCATCCAGCTATTAATTACTAGCAGTGTAATTAGTTGAATGAAATGAAGCTGGGGGGGCATGCGCTCTAGCAGTTACGCTTAGGGGTCATCAAGCAGAGTTTTCTCTCTTTTTCAAGCTTTTGTAAAAATGAAACCACTTTGAAGCATAGTTTTTCTCTGTTTCAAGCTTTTGGAAAAATGAAACCTATCTGGAGTCAATTTCGGTTATTTTCAAGACTCGTTAAACTCATGAAAATCCCAAGATTATTTTTCTATCTTTCATTCTCGTAAAAAACATGAAAATGCTGAATTTTTTCCGTCTTTTCTTGCTCGTAAATTAAATTGAAAGTCGGCCATATGAGTACATTTTTATACCTTTTTCGAACTCGTTAAAACTTACAAAAAAGTGAAATTTTGAGTTCTCTTTTAAGCCCTTTTCAGACTCTCTAAACATGAAAACACTGTCGAGTACTTGACTATTCGAACTCGTTAAAGTAAATGAATGATCGTCCCTTCAGTATAAGTTTACCCCTTTTACAGACTGAAATGGACTATTTACGAAAAAGGTATACATTGACTAATTACGGTCAATAAAGTTTTCTCCTGCATTATTTTATGCTTTTTTGAGCCCGAGAGACTAAATTTACGAAAAATTACACCCATGGAGTTTTCTTAAGTTTTTTCTTCTCACTCCCTAAAAATTGGAAAACACCGAGTTTCTCCTATACTAGACTCGTTAAAATTTAATAGTAAAGGACATGTTCAAATTTAAAACAGGAATGGACCACTCCTTCTTAGGGTTCGAATTTTAAACTAAGTTGGACTTATCTTAAGGATGAGCTTATAAACAAGAAAATGTTATACTTTTCAAGCTTGTCAAAAATAAAGAGGTACTTGCCAGAAATGGTGAGGGAAGAAGAGAGAAAAACGGACTTGTTTGTTGTATTTTGATTTTTCGAAAATCCAGTTAACCACTCTTCAACACGACACTTTCATTCACCTGGGTTTGGAAATCCTTTGCCTAACAGTTAGTCAAACCATATTGAAAGTCTTCAACCGGTTTCTGGGTATTAGCTTTGGGTCAATTGTCACCAAGCCATCTGCAGTGTTGTTATGTGTTCAAGAGGATAGTTCAAACAAACCATTCATTTGAGAAATATTTGTCTTCCATTTTGACCATCCCTGAGTCAGTCCTTGCCAATATTTTTCTTCAAAACTTGATCTATAATTTCGTGTTGTGGGCTTGCCTATGACGGATCACTTTCTATCGACGACAACTCTTTATCTAGGAAGTTGATCCAGAAATTGTCAGTACCTTGAAATATGCATGCCTCAATGGCAGGTTTCTCGCCTTCGACAACAGGTTGCATCATTGACCTTCGATAAAATGATTCCGTGACATGTTCGACTTCAGCTCATTCATTCACATTTCATGGATTGTACTGAGTGGTTTGAGAGCCATTGACATTACTGGTGGTTTCTCTCAAACTTGTTAACAACTTACATTATTGACTGGTAATCAAGTGGTTTCTACCATGTTCGACTTCGACACATTTATTCACATGGATAGAATCGTATTGGTTCAAGAAACGAAAATCAAGACCCTGGATCTAGTTTCTACCATCTAAGCTGCGAGGAATTTTGTTATCATTTATACAGTGGACTATTCATAAATAGATGGCTATGTCCATACTATGTCTACACATGTCTATACTATAATGTATTCAAAATCATTCCTGTACGAGAATAGTTTGAATCAATTTCTAGTTAGTTTTGATCTGAGTATGGGAATGCCTACCTCAGCGATGATATATATAGATGTTTTGCATTGAATGTTTTTACAGGTTCCGACTGGGGTGTCCATAGGATGATCCTTGAAATGATAAATTACTTCACTCTTAATATATGACAGACTTCATGTTCATCTATTTCAGACTTCGCACTTTAGGGGGCAATCTGTTACACTAAAAACTGTCACATTGACATTCTGCTAACTGTATGAGCTCATTAACACTCATACATACCTCCTCTGCAAGTATTACAACCTTTAATCCTCATGTCAAGCCCTGAAACAAGAAGAAAAACCCTAAAAACCTCTGAAAGAATGGGTATGCAAGTAACATGAAGCCTGCTTGTGTTCCTAGCTTGGGTACACAGGTAATGCATGGCTTACCTGCGTTCCAGAATGTATTTTTCCTTAAGAATGCCTGCATACCCGCTCTAAACTCAAAAGAGCGAGAAATTAAAGTTAAAAATTTGGTTTGAGGTCAATTCTAGAAGGTTCTAGATGAGAATTTTTGGGGATGAGTACACTTTGATAAGGTGCATGTATCCCTCACCTTAAGGATCTAATCCCTTGATGTGAGGAGCCTATCCATTTGAAGGAGGATTCTATCCCTTAAAAGAAGGAATCCTAACCTCCTCATCTGCTCTATAAAAGGAGGCATTGGGTAGCCTCAAATGGTTAGATTTTGGAGATTGAGAATTGGAGTTCAAGCTTTATGTGTGATTGAGTTGAAGTGCTATTGAGATTTATTCTTCTTTCTGTTGAGCTTTTGAGAGGAAAGATGACATACCTCTTTATGCTCCTAGAGGAATAGGGCAAGACTTATCAAAATAGAGGAGACTCCTGCTTCGGACCCTGGGAAGGCCTTTCAAACATCGAGGCTAAGGTTGTAAGGTTCTTCTGTTATTTTAAGATTAATACAATCAAGTTTTATTTATCTCAATAAATTGTCGTTCGATTGTTTATTTCAATAAGCTGTCGTTTGATCATTTATTTCATAGATTCCTTGATCACTATGATAGGTATGTTTTATGATTATTTTTTATAGAGGTGCTATTAATATTTTCTTGCTTTCGATTGCAGGTCGAAAAAATAACTCTTGTTGCGACGGAAGGATTATTGTTGGGACGAAAGAACTCTTGTTGCAATGGAAGGATTCTTGTTGCGATGAAAGCTTTATGACTGCAAATAAACATTTGGATCTAAGGTAGGATCGACACCTTCATAGAATTTATTTGTAAAATGAATATATTTAGAGAAAGACAAACATAGTTGTTCGTTTGTTGCTAGATTTTCTTCTAACACTAGGGAGATCGATCTTGTCCGCAAGATCGATTTATCCGGCCAACAACATTGTTTGTTTTATCTTGATATCGGAGCATAGTTGTGCAAGGAGGAGCTTTGTGCTACCTGCCTACTTAATTTTTTGCATCGTTACGGTGCTGAGGAGCGCTCCCTTCCTAGCACTGCCTACAAGAGAAAACCTGAAGGTGTTGCAGCTGTCGTTGCCTGAACACCACGTGGTCGAAGCTGGGCTGAGATCTTGCATGAGGAGTGCTGTTATTTGCTGCTCCTACGACACTGCCAGCATGAGAAGAAAGAGAGCTCATGGAAGAGATGCTCTTGAGAGGAGCGCACAGTGGAGCTCTGCTCCTATGTAAAGTGTTGCTGCCAGCGTAAAGAAGAACACTGCTTCTACTCTTTCCATGATAAAAAATGACCGCTTGAGGCCAGAAGAGGAGGAGGAACACAGCCAAGAAGACTGCTACTGCTCCGTTGCTGAGGAATGTTGAGGAGGAGTGTGGCCATCTGGATTTATTCTCAACGCTGCTAGACTGCAACCATGTAGAGCCTGTGTGACGCGTTTCCTCTTTGCTCAGGGTGACACGTTTCCAAAGCCTGTGTGGAGGTAGCCTGCATACACCAAACACATTAAGTAGTGATTCCATCCTTAGCTGCGTACACAAAACACCAAGTGTTAGCCATTTCAAAGAAAAGGAACGCCGCCATCCTTTATTTTCTATCGACTGCTCATGAGGAGTGAACCAGGCCAGTGCTGGGTTGAAGACCGAGCCTGCGTAATTTGAAAGGAGGGCTATCAAGCTGTAAGATCAAACATTGTTGCTCCTGGCACTTTTCTTAAAAATCCAACCTTATCTTATAATAATGATGACCTGTGGCTTCCAATTCGATTAAAGTGAATGGTCTTGTTTGCTCGATTAAAGTGAAGGCTAAAAAAGAGGAAGGGTCCTTTAATAATTCTTTCAAACGGATTTTTTTTTTTTTTTTTAATATTCCTTTATGAGAAGAGCTTGGTAACAAGATTTTTGAAAAAGTACTTTTTTTTAAAGTTTTTTTTTAAAGGAATTGTTGTTGATCCACTTAAGAAGAGAGGAATTTTTTTTTTTTAAATAAAAAAAAGTGCTGAAGAGACTTGAGAAATTTGTGCCAGTATCATCAAGATCGGAAATCAATTAATCGAATCATACCTGAATGAGAGTAACAAACTTGATGGCTCCAATTACTCAAATTGGAAATTTAAGATGCAAATAGTGTTAGAAGTACATAATGCCTGAACGATTGCAAATGGCGATGAACCGAAGCCAGCAGCAAGAACAACATCAGTCCTAGATTGGGAGAAGCGAGAAGGTAAAGCAAAGACAGTGCTGAAGATTTCAGTGAAAGACTACATCATACCACATATCAGAGAATGTAAATCATGAAATGAAATCTGAACCATATTGAAGGATTTGTATGAGATCAGGAATAAAAATCGCCTCTTTTTCTTGAAGAGAAAGATTCTATCCATAAAGATGGAGGAGAATGAAATAGTTGCTTTCTTCATATCGTGAATCAAAAACCTGAAGAACAAACTGTCAGATATCGGTGAGGTAGTTGTAGATGCAGATTTGGTCACGATTACCATGAATGGTATGAATGATGACTACCAAATGTTTATCACTGGGATAAGTACAAGAGAGAAAATCCCAAAGTTTGAAGAACTTACAGGGATATTAATGCACGAAGAAGAAAGAAGATTGACTCTGAAACCACAGAGTGCAGATCTGGCGCTAATGGTAAAGAAGAAATTCTTTAGAGGAAAAGGAAATTCATCACAACAAAATGAAGGAAACACACAGAAAAAGACCAAATCCAACTCAAGGTATGCATATGAATAAAAACAATTCTCTAATTAAATGTTTTTGTTGTGGAAAAATCGGTCATATTTCTCAGGAGTGCATGAAGAAGAAATTTCATGAAGATCATTGGAATCAGAAAAGACATTCAGGTCATTTTGAAAATGATGACTATGTTGAGGACTTCAGATTGTTCATGGCAGACTTAGGTGATAAGGCCGATGCAGACACCTGGTATGTAGATTCGGGAGAATCCACACATATGATGGGGAACATGTAGTGGTTCGAAGATTTAAAAAAAATCAGCAATGGAGCACAAATCTACCTTGGTGATGATAGATGTCATCAGATCAAAGGGTGCGGGAAAATTTCTGTTATGTTACTCAATGATGATGTGAGATATATTCATAATGTAATGTATGTGCCTGGATTAACAAAGAATCTGATTTCTATATCCATTATTACAGATCAAGATTTCAAAGTTTAATTTTTTAACTGTAACTGTTATATTAAATATGGCATGAGGACTATTGCTTCAAGAATTCGAACAAGAGGTCTGTACAAATTGGATGTGAAGACAAAACTAGATCAAGATTTGACAACATCTAGTTTGACTACAGAATAGTTGTGGCACCAAAGACTTGGTCATATCAACTACAACGACTTGTTCTTACTTCAGAAAATGGAAATGGTAAGAGATCTTCCTATATTTAAACAAGTGCATAATGATTGTCATGCTTGTGCATTATGAAATATGCATAGAGAATAATTCTCTGTTCGAGTAGAAATGAAGAAGAGAGACATACTTGAATTAGTGCACACAGACCTTTGTGGACCCATGCAAAAAAAGTCATTAGGAGGTGCACTGTATTTTTTATTATTTGTTGATGACTGCATGAAGTTTTCTTGGGTATATTTCATGAGTAAGAAGAGCCACACCTTTGAATAATTTAAGCAGTTTAGGTATATGATTGAAAAGACAACAGGGAAGCAGATAAAAATTCTCCGCTCCGATCAAGGGGGAGAATACAGGAAGGAGGAACTTTCCAAGTACTATAAAGACCATGGGATGTTACAACAATTCACAGTACCCCATACTCCTGAGCAGAACGAAGTAGCAGAAAGAAAGAACAGAACATTGGTGGAGTGTGCTAGGAGCATGTTGAAAGGTAAGGACCTTTCGAATTGTTTTTGGGCTGAAGCATTGAATACTGCAGTTTATTTGAAAAACAGGAGTCCTACAGGAAGTCTTGAGTTTAAAATTCCTTTTGAAGCATTAGATGGATTTAAACCGGCAGTGAAACATCTAAGAGTGTTTGGGTCTAAAGAATTTTCTCACATTCCAAAGGAAGAAAGAAGAAAACTAGATTCAAAAGCCATCAAATGTATCTTTGTAGAGAATTGTTCACAATTTAAAGCTTACAGGTTATTTAATCCCTCTACTCACAAGATTTTTTTTAGTAGAGATGTCATATTCCATGAGTAGGTTTGTGATGAATCTAATAAGCGCAATGAGGAATGGGATATTCCGTTTTTGGTGGAAGAAAGTGAAGAAATAAGTAACAGCTAGGATCAGAAGAAAGAGGCAGAATCAGAGATTCCAAACACAGAAATCAAGCCAAGTCCGTCAAAGGAAAGTCAGAATGGGTTGGAAGCTACACTAATGCTCAGAAGATTAGGTAGGTAGATTCAATTGCCTGCTAGATACAGAGAAAATTCCTTTATAACTAGTATGATGGATTTTGTTGAACCTTATAGTTATAGGGAAGAAAATGAATGTAGTCAATGGAAAACAACTATGGAACAGGAATATGAATCTATCCTAAAAAATAACACTTGGGAGCTCGTTGAATTTCCTGATGGGAAACAAACCATAGGGTGTAAATGGTTGTATAAACCAAAGATTAATGCAGATGGAACCATAGATAAATTAAAAGCTAGATTGGTATCAAAGGGGTATTCACAAAAGTAAGGTATTGACTATGAGGAAACCTTCGCCCCCGTAGCTAAACTAAATACTATCAGAATTTTGATTGCTTTAGCTACTAATAAAAATTGGATGATTCAGCAACTAGACGTAAAATCTGCATTTTTAAATGGGGAATTGAAAGAGGAGGTCTACTTAGGTCAACCTGAGGGGTTTGTTCAGAAAGGGAAATAACATTTAGTCTGTAGGTTAAAGAAGGCTCTATATGGACTAAAACAAGCACCTAGATCATGGTATGAAAAGAGTGATTCTTTTTTTCTACAGCATGGTTACAATAGAAGCAAGAACGATCCTAATTTGTATACCGTGAAATATGAAAAGGGATGCATAGTGTTGATTTCTTTGTATGTAGATGATATAATTACTATAGGTGATGTTGTTGATCTAATCAAAGAAATAAAGCAACAAATATCACAGATGTTCGAAATGAAATACCTTGGTGAATAAAGATACTGTTTGGGTCTCAAGATATGGAGAGATTCAGGAAACAAATTTCTATCCCAGGGTAAGTATGTCAGAGGTCTACCGGAAAGATTCAGGATGGATCAGTGCAAGGCTGCAGCAGTACCACTACAACAGAACATTAAACTTCAGAGTGAGGATGGCTCTAAAGAGGCAGATGTGACACTTTGTAGACAACTAGTTGGGAGCCTAATCTACCTAACCACCACTAGACCAAATTTGGCTTATGCAGTCAGTGTGCTAAGTCAGTCAATGTCCAAACCACTTGAGAGTCATTGGAATGTAGCAAAAGGTGTTTTAAGGTATCTACAAGGAACTGTAGATTATGGTATTATTTATACTAATTCTTCTGATGTTAGATTGAGAGTATTTTCAGATTCTGACTAGGCTGGAAATGTCGACGATAGAAGATCCATAAAAGAGACGATGTTTGAATGGATTAATCAAAAATCCATTTGGTCATATCTACGAAAGAGAGTCTGAACCAGGAGAGTCTGGCTTCTACAGAATGCTCTACAATCTCCATACAATTCAGCTATTATATAGCACACAAGATCTAGGGAAGTTAGAACTGCACCCTAAGAAATAGAAACCAATTTCCTATCCTAAGGTCTCATGAACCAACTCACTAAAATAGGAGATTCTCCATTATCTTCAATAGTAATGACTTCCAAGTGCCAGCCTTAGTTGTTTGTTAGTTCCTAGAATTGGGACAAATGTCCAATAATTTATTCATTTTTTTCTTTGATATCCTACACAGTATTTAATTTGACAGACATATAAAAAAATTTGTCCTAAGGGGTGCTAGGGTAGAGTTGGAAAGAGCTCAAAATTTCTTGCAGACCGCATGCTGAGAGCCCATTTGCACTGAATAGAAGGAAATATCTACATTTGTGGTTTATTTAAGATCATTATTCCATGGGTGTGAGGTCCACATCGATTGAGTATGGTGTATCCCAAATAAGTGAGTAACTAGTTGTTACTGTGTTTTATTTCATGCATTTGAGGTAGTCTGCAAAAGGGGAAGTGTGTGTAACATGGTGATTAGTTTCCCTATCAAAATAGGGAGAACGACTCTGCAAATGGGTGATTATAACTGGTGTTGAATTTGCTTTATTAGTGGGTGTTTTCTGAATTCTAAATCCCACTCTAGCATACGAAAAAGCTAAGTTGAGCAGGGGACCGTCATCCCTCAAATAGTTGAGTGCATATTTTTATAATTGTATAGTAGGAGGTTGAAGGATGATCAAGGTTGAGGTTTTTCCATGAAGGGTGAATCCTAACACTTCATTTTGTAGTTCAGGGTTAAAATATTAGAAAACCATGAAATACTCTTTAGAATTTGGGTAGACAAGAAGAAAAACAAAAATCTATGCTACAGAACACTTGCAGTCACTAAGTTGCAATTATATTCAAAGTTTGAGACCCCAAAAGGGTCCCACCTAATCAACCTTTGGCCATCACAATGGTTGTATAATATGTTAAAAGTGGAAGACACATATTATATTTAAGAAACTTGGAAGCTCACAGGTGAGGAATTCTGGAGACTGCCTCTAGAATAATATTCTACCCATTCATCATTCATCATTAAGAATAAATAGTTTACATGGAAGTAGGAGGGTTAGAACAACCACCTATAATATAGGAACTAATTCCTCAAATAAGTACCACACATAACTAATGAAGGGACACTCTCCAATAATACATTTTTCCATTAATTTAAATAGTCCCCCTTAATGGACAAATGGTTCACTAGTACTCCTAACATCTCCCTAAATAATTCAAATTGAATTCTTCCAAGGGGGTTGGTAAAAATGTCTGCAACATTATCACAAGAATTACAATGTTCAATATAAATTTACTTTGACTGAACCTTTTCCTTACCAAAGTGAAACCGTGTATCAATATGCTTTTTGTTTTTGTGAAATTTTGTATCGTTTGCAAGTTTGATTGAGCTCTCGTTGTCACATTTGCTAATTTTTGCATCTTTTTGTTCTTCTCCAGCATCATGGAAAAGTCTCCTCAACCAAACTGCCTCACACGTTACTACACACATTGCTTGATACTCTGCTTTTGTTGAAGACAAGGATAAAAATTTTCTGCTTCTCGCTACACCATGCCATGATCCTAGACCTAATGTTGAGTGCATAACCTGTTATATATAGTTTGTCATCCAGATTTCCAACCCAATCTGAATCCAAGAATCTTGTCAATCTAACATGAAACGAATCAGTATATCTAATACCAAATTCTAAGTTTCCTTGAAGATACCTTAAGGTACCTTTCGCTACAACCCAATGATTCTCAAGAGGCTTTTACATGAACTCTCTCAATACCTTGACTAAAAATTCCAAATCCAACCTAGTTTTTGTCAAGTAAATTAGACTACCAACCAACTGCCTATAAATTTTTGCATCTACCTCGTTAGAACTATCATTATTCTGAAGTTTGATATTCTGTTGTAAAGGCACTGAGGCACATTTGCACTGATCCATTCTCAAAAAATTCAGTAAGCTCCTGACACACTTTCCTTTATACATAAAAGTTTGGCCAGAATCCCTCGAGAATTCAAGACCCAAACGATAGTGTAACTCTCCAAGGTATTTCATCTCAAAAAACTATGACATCTGCACTTTGAATTCTTTAATGAGCTCATTAGAATTTCCTATAATAATAAGATGATCATCTACATATAAGGAAATTGAAAAAAAATTCCACCATTCATCAAACACAGTATATAGATTTGGGTCTTTCTTGCTCCTCTTATAAACATGTTGTAAGAAAAACGAGTCAATTTTTTCATACCATGACCTGGGTGCATGTTTTAATCCATAGAACACTTTCTTCAATCTACAAAATAAATGTTCCTGCCCCTATTGAACAAACCCTTCAGGGTGTGTTAAATACACGTCCTCTTTCAATTAACCATTTAAGAAAGCATATTTCACATCTATTTGGAGTATATTTCGAGTGATGTTTCGTAGCTAATGCTATTAACATTCTAATGGTGTTTAACTTAGCTACATGGGTGAAGGTTTCTTCATAATCAATACCTTCTTTCTACGAATAACCTTTAGCCACCATCCTAGCTTTATATTTATCTATACTACCATTTGATTTAAACTTATTCTTTTATAACCATTTCCAACCTATGGTTTGTTTACCTTCAGGTAGTTCAACTAGATCCCAGGTTTTGTTTTTAACTATTGACTTATATTCCTCTTCCATGGCTGCCCTCTATTCATAATATTCACTTTCTTCTCTTAGTTTAAGGGCTCAACAACATTTTAAATTTATTCATGAGCGCATAGTCTTTATACCTTGTAGGTAAGTGAGTCTGCCTACCTGACCTTCTTGGTATTGGAGTGGCCTCAAATATGTCTTGATCACTCCTTAATGGACGTGGACTGTTGACTATGTATGTATCATCAAATTCTTCCTTTTGGTACTATTGCTCATGACAATCCCTTGTTTTACAACTTCCATCTTCCACCACCAAAGGAATGTCCCACTCTTCATTGCGGTTATCACAGTTTCCATCAGCAACCTGCTCATGGAATACTATATCTCTACTCACAAACACTTTGTGAGTAGAAGGATTAAATAGTTTATATTCTTTAAACTCTCTACAATACCCAACAAAAATGCATTTAATGGCCTTTGAATCATATTTATTCCTATCCTCTTTTGGAAGATGAGAAAATTATTTTTAGCAAAAAAATTTTAAATGAATAACCGCAGGCTTGAAACCTAATAAATCTTCGAATGGATTTTTAAGACCAAGGATTTTTGTTGGAATCCTATTCCTTAAATACATTGAAATATGTATTTCTTCTACTAAAAAATCGGTAGAAATTTTCTTAACTTTTAACATGTTGCATGCACACTCCACTAGGGTTATGTTATTCCTCTTTGTGACCCCATTCTATTGAGGAATGTTGGGTACTATGAACTGCTAAACTATCCCATGTTCCTTGTAGTATTTGATAAAGCCACTCAAATTGTATTCTCCCCCTTGATCTGAGTGAATAATTTTGATCAACTTCCCTGTCTCTTTTTCAACCATGTTCCTACATTATTTTAAGTATTCAAAAGTATGACTCTTCTTTCTTAGAAAATATACCCAGGTCAATCTTGTGCAATCATCAAAAAATAATATGCACCTCCTAATGAGCTTGTCTGCATCGGCCCGCATAAATCAGTGTGCACAAGCTCTAGTATATCTCTTGGAAAATAATCCCTATGCATCTTCCCAAGGGCACATCCTTCACAATAAACATGAACATTATTTAAAATAGCGATACCATTGGTCATAACTTTTTTCTGTAGTAGCAGTAGGTCATGAAAATTGATATGTTCGAATCTTTGATGCCATAAATTCTCTGGATTCATAAATGTTGAATTCAAGGCTTGGCATGGTGCACTTCTTACATTCAATTTGCATAGACCTCCAACTCAAAAACCTAATGCAATTTTCTTCATATGATCCAACAAATATTTAATAACACAATAAGACTTAAAAAATTCTACCTTAAGATTATTATCTGATATCATAGAGACAAAAAATAGATTCATTTTAATTCATAGAACATACATCACATTTTGAATATGCCTAATATTAAAATCAGGTAATAAAAAAGGAATATTTACATGCCCCTTAATCTGGTACCCTCTGTCATCACCAAGGTAGCTTTTAGCACCATTGTTGGTTTCTTTAAAATTTTCAAACCAATATGTTACCTGTCATGTGAGTGGAACCTCCAGAATCCACAAACCAAGTTTCTGCATCATCATTCTCAGTAGAGAGAATAGAATCACATATAAACAATCCAAGGTCTTGATTATGATCTTCATCAGCAAAGTGCACTGCATGCTTCTTAAGTCTATGTCATTCTTTATCAAACTTCTTCTTATGGAAATTCCTAGCTATGTGACCAGATTTACCACAGTAAAAGCATTTGATCCCTGAATCATTTCTGGTTGAAGACATACCTTGAGGTGGCTTTCTTTATGGTGTACCTTTTCCTTTCTATCCTACACTTGTCTTCCCTATGAAAGGATTTTTCTTTGCCATTAATGCAAGATCTGAATTTTGGGGCTTCAGAGTCATCCACCTCTCTTCCTCTTTCATTGGGATCCCTGTCAATTATTTGAAATTGTGGGATTTCTCTCTCGCATTCAGGCCTGTAATAAACATATGATAATCATCATTCATACCATTCATGGTAATCATGATGAGATAAATGTTTGATATCATCTCCCCTATATCGAAAAACTTATTTCTCAACTTTTTTATTTAAGAGATGAACACAACTATTGATTCATTCTCCTCCATTGTAATGGAAAGAATCTTTCTCTTCAGGAACAATAGGTGATTTTTGTTTTTAATATCGTGCAAATCCTTGAGAGTTGTCTAGATCTCATTTGTTGATTTACACTCTCTGATATGAGGGATAATGTAGTCTTTCCTTGGAAATTTCAACAACACGTTCACCTTGTTCTCCCTCTTCTCCCAATCATGAATTACTATAGTTATTCTGCCTCTTACTGCATTTCACTTCAATTCATCTCCATTTGCAATTGCACATGCAGTTTTCCACTTAATTATGTTCTGTATCTTGAATTTCCAGTTAGAATAATTGGATCCATAGAACCTATTGCTCTCGCTTAGGTACACCTCTACCATTTGATTTGTCCTCTTGACAGGTCTACCTAAAAAAATTTCAACCTCCAAGAATTAATAAAAACCAGATTTGTGTCCAAATCGATAAGAGTGATCTCAAAGAAAATGTTCTCTCTTAAAAGAAACACAACGCTTGGTTCTCTGCCAAAAAAAAAACATATCCCTTTTTTTAAAGGATATAGAACAAAAAATAGCCTCTTTTCAAATGCGGCCCAAATACTTTTAAAAAAATTATAATCATACCCTCGACTTTCTCACAATTGGATGGTACAACGGTGATCAGAGACAGTGATGCAGCCACAATTTTGATCATAGATCTACCAAACAGACACCACTGACACACGATCGGTTAACTACGCTGGAGGAAGGCGTTGCACTCTAGATCACAACATGCAACTCATAAAGTTGTTGTGCCGGATATACTCCACTCCAATGATTTTCATGCATACCACTCAAAAATTACAAGGAAAAACAATTAGATCGACTCTCAGTGATCAAATTGGCATTTCCCACACGACGATCAACTCTCGAGATCAGGTGAAAAAAAAAAAACTAATTGGTTAACAAACCAACAAATCCGATAAATTAACAAAGGGTTAAGAAAGCAGCAGATCACCTCTCTGCCGAATACCACCAATCAATCACTCTTGCCAAGAAAAAAAACAAGAGAAGCAACAAACTACACCATGATCTGAGCAAACGAATCTCAGCGTAATACACCATGATCCCAACATCCACACCATGATGCCTTTAATCCACTAGATCACCACCTCAGTCTTAGTCACAGATTCACCGAACTTCAAATTCACAGGTACACCGACGCAAACTCGACCATCCTCACGTAGCTTTCTCAACTAGCTCCATGCACAAGAAACATCATTTGAGTCAAGGCTTGAACATAGTAAATCCATGTGAATTCCCTCACGCTCCAAATCAGCAATGAACACTACCACTGCAGCCTCCACACCACAAATTTTCCACGAATTTGACAATCAACAAGCTACAAATTTGCTAGTAAATGGGAAATGAAACTCCACGTGGAGCATCACGGGTGTCTCACAGCCCTCGCGTGTTGATTGACCATGTTGAGGAGAAATCATGCAAGTAAACCCTAAAAAAATGTGTTTTCCTCTCTAGTTCCAGCGCTGGCCAGCGCTATTGTCAAAGAAGATATAGAATTGATATGTTGTTGTCAAAGAATATATAGAATTGATATGTTTACCTTAGATAAATAACACGTGTTATTCCTCAGCATGCTCACAGCCACAAAACATCCACTTAGGCATTCTCAATCACCAAAGCACACTGACTTTGACTCACTCAACCTTGACGCTCTGACACCTTGTTAGAAATGGAAGACACAGATTATATTCAAGAAAATAGGCGGCTCACAGGTGACGGACTTCACCTGGAGACTGCCTCTGGCAAAACGTTCTACCCAGTCATCATTAATCATCAATAATAAATAGTTTTCATGTAAGTAAGAGAGTTAAAACAACCGCATACAATGTAGGAAATAATTCCTAAAATAATTCTCACACATGATTAATGAACAGACTCTCTCCATTAATTTTAACATAATATTTGTTTGTGGTGTGGTTAGGGAAGAATTCCCAAACTAACGAGTAGGGCCCTCAGACTTTTAATGGAAGTGTATAGTGGAAATGGGGTGACTCCCGTAACTTAGATTATGCCTCAAGTATGGTTGGGCTTCCGTACACCCTAACTTCTCCAAATGGTGAAGAGGAAGGTTGGACCCACGAGAGATATAGTTGTGAATTCATGACCAAATTGTGTGTGTCGAGATAAATTTTTGACTCACGGTATTATAACATGGAGCCGATAATATAAGGTCATGACTAAGCCATACTAAGACCACGAGGTTATCATCTAGAAAGAGAGGATATTTGGCCTAAACGTTAATGTTAAGAATCATAAATTGAAATAAGCTATGAGGTCTGACCTAGGAGTTAAAAACCCTTACGAGACTTGGACGAGCTATAATCCAAGGGGTCCGAAAATAGATATCGTGGATAGAGGAGATGTCACTTGGAGATTACAAGTCTGATTAGGAGGACGAGTGTAGGTGTAGGGATTGGGCTCAAATTTTTGTTGCACAAGTAGGAGAATTTTTGGAGTACAAATCAAGAAAAGAGTGGAACAATGAATGAGAGAAGCCAATCAAGGCTACATCAAGTGGTATCAGAGTGGCAGTAACGCTCTTTTCTAATGAGCTAACAAAAAATTGTTTGATATGTATTTTTGTAACCAGTGAATACTCAAGAAAGCTCAGTTGATAGCAAGGAGATTGTTGGTAGAGAGAAGGAATAATTTCGGAAAATTGAACCAAATAAATGGGAAAAAGGCTTAGAGAAAAGCGAGAAAAGAAATCCAGCCAAGAACACAGTAAGATGAGACTCGAGATACATAAATATTGGAAGTAGAAGAATCCTAAGTGGTAATTTGGTCATTATTTATATTTTATATTTGATAAGTAATTGGTAGTAGCCATGGCAATAAGGAAAACTATGATAGAAGGAGAAGAGCACGCGGAGCTCTTAGAGAAAAAGATAAGTTGGTGGCATGTGATCTCTCACAACAAGAGAAGTTGTGATCATTCCTGAAGAGAAGAGAACCAATAGTTTTCTCATGGATTGTGGCAAAAAATACCTTTTAATAGAATGACTGCATCTGAAGAATTCCACGCGAGGTTGGAAAGGAAAAGGGGATAGATGAATTCCTCAAGATTTCTTGAAAGGTGATCGTGGTGCAACAACCAAAGAGGAGCAAGGAGTGTCCAAGAGGTTCCAGAGGGGGGAACTAGAGAAAATCCAATATCTAGGTTTAGGTGAGGTGTTTAGGTAACAATCAAGGTAGGAATTGTTACATGGATAGGTTGTAACTCACGATGAAAATGGAGAAACTAAAATTACCATCATTGGTCATAAGAGTGATACAAGTGTAACCCACAACAAAGAAATAAAGTTTCCAAACAAAATGGCATGAAGATAAAAATGAGTCAAGAAGAGTTTGATAGGGAAATGGCCGAGTTAAAATAAAGGCGAGAGAGAGAGAGAGAGAATATTGAGAAGAAAGGCTAAAAGTATAGATTTCTCATCAAAAGGAAGATCTTTAAGGAGAAGTTCCCTAAAGAAATGGTGATCAGGATGAAGTACTTAATAAGTTAGTTACTGATAGAGCCTAGGGTTGTTTAGTCTATGGTTGAAAGAGTTCACACTTTTGAACTTGTTAAATATGCTCGAAGAGAGGAGATGAGACCAGCTAAAACTCTCATGGAATTTAAAAAGGTCCAAATGAACATATTATGCTAGGAGCATCAACAATGGCTCAGGTGCCTCACATTTTTAAAACTAACCAACCATGTCCATACGCAGGTCATGAAGGCGACAAGGGAAGAAAAACATCATAAGTTATGATAAAGAAGGAATAAAATTCATAGTTGTCTTTAGGAAATAGAGGCAACAATAGAGTTCTAGAGGATTCAACTCTATGAGAGAAGAGGTAGATGTAGCATGGTTTTTGAATGTAATTTTCATAGAGAGAAATGAAGAAGTTGAGTTATTGGGAGGATTTCAAATATCACCTAATGAATATGAGTTACAGTGGTTGACAAGGAGTGAAACTTGCATGGGCTTTGCAACCCCAGTTCCACTACACTAATTAATATGACAAGTTAAATTCCCTCGAAGGAAGGGTAGAAAATTTGAAGGTGCACATTAAATGCGCTAAACTATTTTTGGAAGAGGGTGTGGCTAAGAAATGTAACCAACATAATTAAAGTGAAGCATATGAGCCAAATTTGAACAAGATTTTTGTGGCTCTTCACCTAAAGGAAGACAACGAGGAGAAATTGAATATATATCAACTTGGGATTTTGAAATCCTAGAGCTCAAATGAGGCTAGGAAGCCTTACATTCTTAAATCTAATGAAATGAGTAGGGATGTAGGTTCCAAGAGTGATGATGAGGGACAACCACTTATAGTTTTCATAATAATAGAGGGAGATGGAGTTCTTTCCCAGAAAATTGGAAGAGAAAAAACACAGAAAAATATCAAGAGAGGAAATGATATCACATTTTATTATAAAAGTACCCAGAGATAAATCCATTCGCAAACTAATAATGCAATCACTAGAGCACGATGGAAAGGACAAGTGAGCAAGAGAAAATTGGCTTGTATTGATAGCAAAGGAAAGGATCATGATCAAAAACAACATTAAATTCCATATTTATGAACATTGAAAGGGTATTGTTGGAAGTGTTCTTAGACAGAGACATCATCTTATTTCCAAGTTGACTTTCTATTTGCAAATATAAAGGGAGCTGAGACAATGAAAAAAATGTCTCCTAAAAACAAAATTTTATTTCATTTAGGGAGAGAATATGATAACATGCATAAAATATTTCTAGCATATCACAGAAGGAATAAAAGTAACAAATTTAAGCTAAAGTCGAGATGGGAAATTATATTTATTGAAATTGGTTGTTGAAGAGAAGGATGCATAAGAGGAGGTAAAATAAGAATAGAAGGAAAATTAGAAACTGCATGCAACTGACTATGCAAGCTCACATTAACAAGGCTAGTGGAGCACTACAATGTAATGTTCCAAAATTTTCATAAATAAATTGGAACATTAGTTTTTGCTCATATTGTATAGTGGGTGAGTAAAAAGGAAGAGGAGGCCTCTTAACATGAATAAAACCCTCCCTAATGTGAAAAGGGAACCATGGAGCAACTTATTTTACATCTCCTAGTGTGAAAAGGGCCAATTTTATGAGGACAAGGTCAAGTTTACCAAGTCAACCAGTGCAAAGGAGGAGTAGCTTGCCTAAGAAGACAACACAGTTTTGGAGGGAAGAGATTCAAATGAAGATGGAAACCCTAAGAGGTGGGACCCACGGTGAGAAGACTCACCAAAAATAAAAGGAGGGAATAGCGTCAAAGGGAATTCATTCATGTATTCATATTTCTTGTTCTAGAGACCAATTGCATACTTGAGCTGTTTAGCCGGAGTTGTTGCACTACTTAGTGCAAAGAATTCCCGTGCGAGAATTCCATCCTCTCTCTGGATCATCTTGCTTAAGGGATCAAGAGAGAAGGATTTGAGCTTAATTTCTATATTTGGCTTGAGGCCATTCATATATATTCAAATACAACACATTCATCTTCAGAAACTGCATCCTTCATGCAAAGGCAGCAACAGCAGTGTTGCATCCCTTGATTTTGTGTTATTTCTTGAAGAGGAGGTGCTTATTTCCCTCCGGGAGTTTTATTAGAGAGGACTTGGGCCCTATTTATGTATTATTCATCCATTAAATGATTTATTCAGTCCATATTAATACATAGTTGCAGCAACTGTGTTATTTTCTATAGTATTGCTTATTTCATGCATTTTGCCGGAAATGTTGCTGGGAGTCTTGTTTCTAATGTATAAGTGTTTAAACTTCCATATCTTTGCTGTGTGATTGATATAAGTTGTGTATCAGAACTCTTAATTCATTTTTTGTAGAAACCCCTTCAGAAAATAGGCTCTCTATGCTTCATAAAATTCTGCATACTCCAAGTCTTGGGAAATCAAGGTTTTAAAGCCTAATTTGGGAAGGAGGAGCTGTTTAACTAAGCTAGAATCGTTTTTTTAAGCTGAAATTTGGAGCATAGGTCCATCTTGACCTACTATATCAAATAAAACCGCTTCCCACCCTTATTTTCAGTCAGATATATGAATATACGCTTTTTAGGGCCAAAATCATCACTTTTCCCCACCGTTTTACCCATAAAACACTGTATAAGGTTGCTGTTGTTATATAAAAAAATGGATTTGTTATTGAACATATTTTATGACATTATTTTATGCTTCATAACCATTTTTCTGTCAAATATTTCTTATTTCCTCAATTGGGAACATTACAGTGGTATTAAAGCAAGATCCTTGGCTTA